>OY754984.1:26662411-27262411 GCA_963576475.1 Molanna angustata | reverse complement strand
GATTGTATTGTAATTGTGACATTACAGGGAGACGCTGGAAATCCAATGTTAATTAAAGATTCAGACGGCAAGTACACACAGATCGGTCTTGCCAGCTTCTTGTCATCGCCAAATTGCCTCGAGAGTCCCATCGGTTTTGTTGCCATCAATAAAATATTAGATTGGATACATGAAACAACATCAATGCCAACATATTAATATGTATTTTAAAAATAATTACCTGCAATACAAATGAAGTACTTTGATAAATATTCAAAATAAATTACATTTTGTTTTTATATTATTCTGAACTGCCATTGCACCAGACCCAATTTAATTATTTAAAAATAAAATATTAGAATTTGGATGTAGATTATTTTTGAATAGCCTAAAAAAAGTAATTCATATCGCAGTGTGGAAGGCTATTTGTTTTAAGGGACATTTTACAACTTTACATGAGAGCCATTCAAAGTTTTAAGTTTATAAAAAATAATCATTATCAAAAATTAGTGGCCATATTTTAAACTGGGTAAGGTCACTATTTCGCAAAAAAAAACTCTTGATATTATAAGTATAAGTTTCAGTCAAAATACAGCCCTGGCTTCAAAGATAAATGTCAATATAGCAAAAATATCATTTTTATTCCTTATCATTATTATTCCTTATTATTATTCCTCCAAGAAAAATATCAAATGGCAAAAATCGGCCTATCTGATTTACAATTTAAAACCAAATATTATATTGTTATACTTTAAATGAAAATTTTATTTTTAATTTATGAATAGAACAAGTTTTTTTTTTAAATTCATTTGTTTTTAATCACTTATCTGAGATTTGAATTATTCGCGGTCGCAATTAACCCAATTTCATTAATGTATTTTGCACCTATTTCACGAATTTTCAAAAAATAACATTGCTTGTCTACAAAAATAACACCCTTTTCCATAAAAATAACACCCTTTTCCATAAAAATAACACCCTTTTCCATAAAAATAACACCCTTTTCCATAAAAATAACACCCTTTTCCATAAAAATAACACCCTTTTCCATAAAAATAACACTAATTTTATTATTATTATTATTATTTGTTCCTGGGCAGGCAGCTGTAGCTGATGTACCCAAACAATGACAATTTCACAACACTTTGTCAAGTCCATTTTTAAAACCATTTACACTATCGGCAACAACCAGACACTGTGGAAGTCCATTCCAATCATTCACAACTCTATTACTCAGGAAATTCTTTTTTGGATTCATCCTGAAATTGCATTTGTCTAATTTTAGAGTATGTCCTCTCAGATGTGTATTCCTGTTCAGATGAAACATAGTATGAAGCACCGGGCAGTCATAGTAATCATTCAGAATTTTGTATGTCTCTATCAGGTCTCCTCTCCTCCTTCTGTCAGCCAAGGTTGTCAAATTCAGGGCATCCAGTCTTTCCTCATAGGACAGATTACTCAAACCTGCAGCCGATTTCGTAAATTTTCTCTGCACTCTCTCCATCAACTGAATATCCTTCTCGAAATATGGATTCCAAATCTGAAACCCATACTCAATAATTGGTCTCAGATACGTCTTGTATAATTTATCAAGTAGAGCAGGTGGAAGACAACTGAAAGCTCTCTTAATGAGATACATGACACTGTTAGCTTTCTTGGTCATTGCTATTAAGTGTGACTCCCATTTTAAGTTATGAGATATAATAACACCCAAATCCTTCTGCTCTTGGACCGGTTTAAGTTGTATGCCATCTAGGGTGAATAAATAACATCACTTTTCTATAAAATACAACGTAAATAATTCAGGTCTCCTACCAATCTCCGTAGCTGAGTGGTAAGTTGTTTAACTACTGCATATATGTTCCTGTATCGTTTCGCAACAAATAAAAAATATCAAAGTATTTTCGTCAATTATTGTGCTTTGAAAAAATCCAAACACAGTCTGTCTTTTCTGTTGAACGTACCTCACTTGCCGTCCCCATGCACACTGCTGAAGTTTTCAGCTATTCTTCTCAAGTACAAAAGAATGTATATTTATTAATCGAATATTTTTATTATTGCATATGCGCAAACATTGGATTTTTTTCCCTGTCGGGAGTCAAAGATATTTTTTAACAGATTTTTAATTATCTCAATAGAGACGAAGTTGGAATATTTATTGTAGGAGAACCGGGAAATCAAGGCACCTACAGGGCTTACGACCAACAAAATAAATAAAAATAATAAGATTGTTGTTCATAATTTCACCCATAGATGGCTGTAGTAAAAATTCCTTATTTTCAAGCGAAAAGAATTTCAGTATTACAATATATAGAACTTTCAAAATTGAATTGATAGGGATCTCATTAAAAGGCATAATTGGTGAACGTTGCGCAAGCGCATAAAGTGATCACGTAAACCAGCCGATGACAGGTCGTAAGCCCTGTAGGTGCCTTGATTTCCCGGTTCTCCTACAATAAATATTCCAACTTCGTCTCTATTGAGATAATTAAAAATCTGTTAAAAAATATATTTATTAAATTCATTTTGAACACTATTCCTTCTGAACCCTTTAATCCTCTCCTCTCCTTCATCTATATTTTATTTAATTATACTATTTAACTATATTTCTATCAGTCTGCTTATTCTTGTATTTTTTTTTCTATTAGGTATCTACCTACCATATACCTACATACTGGTATACAAAATTTATTTGAAGTTTCACATTGTTTGGGCTTTGTGTTTCAGGTTACCTTGTGATAATAAACCTATCTGTGGGCACTTTGTCATAAATATATAAATGAATATTTCCTTGTAACAAGTAAATTGTCATACATTCCTTAAATTAAGCATTAATGCTGAAAAAAATCAGTTGTGGCAGGATTCGAACTGCCATCACCCATCTAATAGATAAATAAAAAAAAAACAGATAGCTGATATTTGATAACTGAGTTATGTGAAGCTAGTGATAACTAAGCTATATTTTTTTAAAAGAAAGAATTTGTCCCTGTAACATGAACATTTACATCGACATACATTCCCTAAATTAAGCATAAATAACATGAACATATACATTCCCTAAATTTAGCATACATGACATGAACATATACATTCCCTAAATTAAGCATTCATGACATATACATTCCCTAAATTAAGCATAAATAACATGAACATATACATTCCCTAAATTAAGCATAAATAACATGAACATATACATTCCCTAAATTAAGCATAAATAACATGAACATATACATCCTCTCCTCTCCTCTCCTTCATCTAAGCGCCCTTGAGGTGACCACGGTTGTCACTAAACGGCGCTTTATAAATTGTCCTTATTATTATTGTTATCCACATACATTATCTTAATTAAGCATAAATGACATGAATATAGACATTCTTTACACTAAGCATAAATAACATGAACATATACTTACATACATACATTCCCTAAATTAAGCATAAATGTCATGAACATATACACGCACATATACATTCCCTAAATTATGCATAAATAACATTAACATACACATACACACGTTCCCTAAATTAAGCATAAATATCATGATCATATACATACATATATTCCCTAAATTAAGCATAAATAACATGAACATATACATACATGCATTCCCTTAATTAAGCATAAATGACATGAACATATACATCCACATATACATTACCTAAATTTACCATAAATGTTTTTACTATAGGTGAACAAAATCGGTTGAGGCCTGATTTGAAACCGTGTCATCTAGATTACTAATAAAGCGTGCCACCTCATTTGCCACTGACCCATCTAATTCAATCCCACCAAACCTAGCCCAATTTTCAGACTATATAATGGAAGGTAGCCTTAATGATTGAACAGAGCCAGTATTTAAATAACCATAAAATCCTAAATACCTACCTATTTATTGAAAATTTTATTCACAGTTAATTCACCTTGAAATAATATCCATTCACACATTGTTGTAAAATAATCTAAACAAAAAATACATAATCAATATTGTTTCAATTTATTATAGGTAATTGAATTTGATTTGAATTTTATCGTATTTATATGTTAGTAAAATGTTTTATACTGGCCGACATGTTTATTATTTGGAAAACTCTTCTACTTTCTCTTGTGTGTATTCAGGTTAGTCAATATAAGTATCTTTCTTTAAACATTTTACAAGTTTTACCTTTTAAATATGAGATGGATATTACAGAAGACACTTTTGAGTGTATGAATAGCTTTGCCCATTCACTGCCTTCTGATAATGTTGTTTACTTTTATTGTGTTTTTGACAAGATGCCAATCGAAACTCTTTACATTCCGATTGGCGTCGATTAATTGTTTATTTCATTTAATTTTATATGTCATGTTTTTTTTCCTTTTCTGCTGATGTATTTGTGACATTGTGATGTATTTTGATAATTTCTCGTGATATAATGTATTTTGATATATGCTGATAATATCTATTTTTTGATAATGCAATTGACGAGAACAAGCGCTTATCTCAAGCCTATGTTTTATAATATAACAATAAACAATAAACAATAAAAGTATAATTAATAATAATAATAAGTTAGGATGATTTTTATAGCGCCGTTTTTGTGATAACCTCACCTCAAGGGCGCTTAATGAAGATGATGATAGGCTGGAGGTCTGACAAAGTATGATAAAGTGAGGAATGTCCGAGTCAGTTTTAAAGTGGGTCCCAATAAACCAAAAAATATTCAAAAACAAGTTCAGACCTCAGAGCCACATTTTTAAACAACCCACGAACAACGTGATAAAGAGAGATTTATACATTGAGACACCACCAGTCACAGAGATGGGAATCTGAATACTGATCTAGCACAAGACAGGCGACTTTGACGTGATACAATCAGGAGAGCCGACCCTAAGTAAATGGGGTAGAGGTCAGGGTAAAGAAGAAAACATTTTGATGTAATAAATGTTATTCAAAGACACCACTTAAAAGGTTGTGCAACAAATTAATAATAATTAGTCTAATAATAGCTATATAATCATAAAACTATTTTAAGTATTGAAATCAAACATATGTCAATCTACAAATTAATTCATTTTGAAACTACATATATTTTTTTTGTAGATAAATTTTTCTGCCGCCAGCAGATTAATGTGTAAGTAGACTATACTATTCATTTAATCTTTTTCTTTTTACACTTCATATTAACAAGTAAAATATGAAAGCATTTCATAATGTCAATAATATCTCTAGTATATACATAAATATATGTATGTGTCACCATAATGGTTGCAACACCTTCTTCGTTGATCCTTAAGTAAGTTAGAATCCCATGTTATGATTCTAGAATATAATCCTCTTTGTACTATTCCTTGTATGTTTCAGGTGTGTTCCTATAATTTCGTTTTTTCTCATTTTTCGTAAATTGTATGTTAAGCTTTTAAAATTACTTGATATGATGTCCTATTACTATGTACCGTAGTCTACATTTACTTGTTTTTTTTTTTCATTGTTTTTAATATCATTATGCTCTACTGTACTGTTGGACATCCAAAATAAATAAAATAAAAATAAAAAAATATTGTTAAAACGGCTTACCAACTGTGCCGACTGCCGTGGCACAGTTGGTAAGCCGTTTGGCTTCTGTGCGGGTGTCCTGGATTCGATTCCCAGCCGAGGAGAAATTTATTTAAATTCATATCTCTCGCAAATATTGCTTCTCTGGGCTGGAAACACTGGTTAGTTGGAAGAAATATCCATTTGGCAATAAACTCGCCACTTGCGCAGGGTGCAAGGAAGTGTTTTTATTATTATTTATTGTTAATTTTACTACATATTATGTAATTTAATGCAATTTACAAGTTGAATATAATAGAAAAGTTATTTTAAAGTCAAGCAAAATCAATTACCTAAATTCTAAAGGCAAAATGAAGTAAAGTATAAAGGCAAATATACAACAGGCATTCAGCCTAGTGAGATAGTAAAATTTCAATATTTTTATTATGTATAAAAATATTTTTATTATGTATAAAAAATGAAATGTACTGTACTGATATAAGTAAATAAAATTTAAAAAAATGAAGTAAAGTATAAAGGCAAAATCAAGTTAAGTCTAATTGTAGAGTTTAGTATAGTTATCAGCAAATAGCTAGAGCAAACAACAAATAATTTGTGCCTTTTGCTTTGGTAACATGTACAAACCACTCCCTCTCTCCTCCAAAATTTCTCAAGTTTTTTGCCGATGTTAATATAATCTAGTATAATAAAATATTATAGTATTTAAGATTAGTAAAATCTAAAGTTTAAATTCGTTCACCAATGTTATTTCAACTATTCAATTCATTAATTTATTATTTCAATTTAATTAAAAATTATTTCATCTTACACAAATTAAATGATATGGTTTCATTACTTTGTTTTTTTTTATTTTCAGTTGAACGTAGCGACAGCAACACAAACAGACATAGGCATTCAGTCTTCCTATCGGTTGTGACAAAGGACGACAATGAATATGAATGTGGTGGAACTCTGATAGACCCACGATGGATTCTCACAACCGCTTTCTGTGTTTTTAAGTATGATTTTTGTCTTTATTTCAATATTTATTTAGACAGACTATTATTAACGAAACAATGTTCGATGCCTGGCACCACAATACAGAGCTGCTTCAGGAAAAAGAGGCATCTCACACTCAGGTCGTCTAGTCTAGATCACACAGTGACTACTCATTGAGTGGGTTGGGCAGAGTCAACAAGGCAGCTTATCATGATGGAAGCTTTAGTGTGAAATTGAATTTAAACAGAATTTTATATGAAAAAAAAAACTAAATAATAAAGCTTTTCTTCTTTTAAGCTTACATGATATAACACCCAATCTTTAGAATAATTTCTGTCAGCATAAAAATGTTATTAAATTAGTTGAAGAATTAAGGTTATTGAAACCATAAAGGCGAAGAAATTTTGCTATGTGGAAATTTATATGACGGCAATTTAATGACAGAAAATATGACATATTGATTGGAAGAGAATTTCTCAGTATCATACTGTATTTTTGACCTAAATACTGCATTTTTTTCCAAAATACTGTATTTGTATTGTGAATTTAATGAATTTGTGAATGTAAACGGCAAACAGCAAAGTGTACATAGCAACATGTCATATATATCCATCTCTTTCTTTCCCTTTTAACTTTTGTCTTGTCATTATTTGTTTATTTTCAACAGGCTTCACTTGGTTTTTGCTCTCAATTGTGAATTTAGAAGAAAAAAATATTTTGAAAACAAAAGCTAAAAACTATTCTGAACCGTTGGAAATATTCAATCATCTCAAAAATGTGCATTGGGAATAAAATGAAATGGTTAATTTTTCAATCATTTTCATTGAATAAAATGAATTTTGTAAAAAATATTTTTTAGATATTTGTGTAAAATATTGTGGCGAGTGGCGAGTTTATTGCCGTATGGCAATTTCTTTTCCAATCTCGTTTCCAACCCAGAGAAGCAATATTTGCATGAGAAATAAATATCTCCTCTGCTGGGAATCAAACCCAGGACGCCTGCACAGAAACCGAATGGCTTACCAAGGATAACCTAGTCTTCACACCATTTTTTTTAAACATAACCTACAAAAGTTTGGTAAAAATTCCAAATTAGTCATTTATTTTAATATTGTAGTTACTTTTTTTTAAATATATAATGCAACTGGCTCACGCCAGTCACAATTATAACTACAAACAAACCTAACCAACCTATTTTTACCAAACTTTTGTAGGTTAGGTTTACAAAAATGGTGTGAAGACTAGGCTATCCGCTTACCAACTGTGCCATGGCGGTCGGCATTTTGATGAATATTCTGTATTTTGACCAAATAAAGATACGAGTATTATATATAATACAAATTATGTTCAGTGTGGATTGGGAATTAAAAAAAAAACACGTTCCAGGGTCTCGACTTTCTCTCCACAAGCATACAAAGGATGAAAGGACTACCTCTATATATCTTGTAGAGGTGTCATAGTCTGATGTAAAACTCTTTTTGTTTTGAATATTGTTTCTATGTTATCTGTTCAGTGTGCACATAGTAAATAAATAAAAAATTATATTGATTTCAGTAAATTATACATAGACGCACTCCTTGGAGCAAATTATCTCGGTGAGAGTATAACAATTCGAAGCAGAAAGTTTTTCCATCATCCTCAATTCAATAATGACAATTTTGATTATGATTTGGGCTTGGTTAAAATTCCATATAATGTCAATATAGGTTAGTGAAAGAATTCACTTTTTTTTTTTTTTATTAATCAAGCAACACATACAATGGAAGATGATGATTTGTGTCATCATTATGCTTCTCTGGCAACTCACAAATATAAATTTACCAAGTAAAATGAAATAAAAAAAAACCTGATGTTTTTTGACAATTAAACTTATTTATTTTGTATTGCTCTGTGTGAAGTATAATAATGTTACCATGGTGAAGTTTGTCAATATTTTAAAATAATAAGCGAGGGATGTAAATGAGATTAGAATTGTAAGAATGATATAACCTAACCAACCGTAAGTATGATATAACCTACGTAACTGTAAGTATGATATAACCTAACCAACTGTAAGTATGATATAACCTAACCAACTGTAAGTATGATATAATCTAACCAACTGTAAGTATGATATAACCTAAGCAACTGTAAGTATTATATAACCTAACCAACTGTAAGTATGATATAACCTAACCAACTGTAAGTATGATATAACCTAACCAACTGTAAGTATGATATAACCTAACCAACTGTAAGTATGATATAACCTAAGCAACTGTAAGTATTATATAACCTAACCAACTGTAAGTATGATATAACCTAACCAACTGTAAGTATGATATAACCTAACCAACTCTTATTATATTTTAAGTGCCATGGAATCAGCCAAATGAAAATATAAAACTAAGGAATATCAGATATCCAGCTCCATATTGGCATGGAAACATATTTGCAAGAAGAAACTTAGATGGTAATAAATTTATTTAAAATTGAGAATTTTATAGATATCAATAAATTTATTTTTAGATCATTATAATTAAATCTCAAAAAATACTCCGACGAGAGGAAATGAGGAGATATTGGTGGGTTAACATTGGGTAGAATCGGTTGGATTCTTCATCTACTTAGGATCATTAATCACCTCAGAAAATAATATTAGGGTGGAAATAAAAGTGAGGGTTACAGTAGCTAATAGATGTTACTATGGGCAACTCAAAACACTTCAAGTCAAGGCTAATATCACAAAATACTAAGGTCCTTATGTACAAAAATCGTCTCCGACCAGTTCTAACATACGGAGTGGAATGTTGGGCACTGATTGAAAAGAACGAAAATATGTTATTCATGTTTGAAAGAAAGATATTAAGGAAAATCTTTGGACCGACTAACGATGGAGGGGCCTGGAGAATATGGTATGATTATGAGCTAGAGGAAATGTACAATGAAACAAATAATGTAGTCCAATTTATAAAAATTCAGCGCCTATGTTGGCTTGGACATGTCTGCCATCCGGATGATGACCTTACTCCAAAAAAGGTATTAGACACCTGTTCTGAAGGGAGAAGAAATAGAGGCAGACCTAGGTTGACATGGCTGGACGAGATGCTGTGCGATATTAGAGAAATGGACCTGATAAATTGGAGAAGACTGGATGAGACAGTTTCTGGAGGAGGCCATGGTCTGTAGCGGACTGTAGTGTCAGTGATGATTATAAAATCTCTTCTTACAATAAATTAGAAGGGTCAGCGCAGAATTGCTAGCATGTTAAAATATATTATGAGTATTATATTATTTTCCTAGATTTGTAGAGTATCCACTCAGTATTACCAGCACAATAAATAATAATTGCATTTACATATATTAAACATATTGAAATAAAAAAAAAACTGACAGTAAAATATGTAAATAAAGAAAATATTGCAATTCATTTACATTATTATATTTAGTCATGTTTTCATATAATAAATAAGTGTACTATATTATTACTCCCTTGAATTTTTTTTTCAGAGTTTTGGAATCATTCATACAATAATATACAGTTGAGAAGACAAAGGTATCCAGCATATTGGAGGAGAAAAGTTTTTACAAAGAGAAATAGTAGAAATGGTAAATTAACTTAATAAAAACTAAACTATTACATGTGCATTGATGCTGCAAAATTACAGTTATCGGCAAATTACTTTAGAAATCACACGGGCTGCTCAGAGCGCAATTTTGGGTATTTCGTTTGGTTGGTATATATAAAATTGCTCCCCTCCACGATGAAAATTCTCAAGTCATTTGCCAGAAACTATAAGTTTTCTTCAATTTGTTTTATTAAATCACCATCACACAATTTCCCTAACGGGGTAAGCAGAGATTATTGTATTTTTTTGGCAATATTGTGTTTTAGGATTCTTGAAAACTGTTCGGATAATGTCTCGAAGGCAGACATCCAAGAGCTTTGACAGTAGTTATGCTGAGGTACCAGGATGGATTCAGAATGTCAATGGTAAATTGTATCATCAAATATTTACTAATTATATTTATATTCTTCTTCTTCTTCTTTTATGTAGACCTTTGGGTCTGTTTTTCCAGCTATGCTTCCATCTTTTAGGCGGTCTACCACGATGGCAGGTTCTGTGAGGGTGATTGTGCAGCACAATATGATGAAGTCTAGTGCTGTTTATCCTTTGGACCATACCAATCCTTCATCCGCTGCCTACTCCATGGGATGATATCATCAAACTCACATATTTCTCTTATCCTGGTGTTTCTCACTCTGTCTCTCAAGATTTTGCCTGCTTTCATTCTCAGTGTCCTCATTTCTGAAGTACTCAGCATTTGTTTACTTCTGACACGCCATGTCATCACTGGTCTTACGCATGCCTTGTAAAATCTCATTTTGCTCTTTATGGCCCTGAGTCAAATTGAAAACGCTGTTCGTTATCGCCAAGCGCTATTTTTTTTGTATGTGATTTGACGTTTGTTGTAGAAATTTTTTCTACAATAACAAACGTCAAAACCCATACAAAAAAAAATTAGCGCTTGGCGATAACGAACAGCGTTTTCAATTTGACTTGGGGCTATGGCCATATCCTCATTTTATTTATATTATGATTAATATTTTTCTGTTTGTAACAAAGAATGAATATATCCACGTAATAAGTTAATAGTAACATCATTTCAATTGTGCCACAGGCTTTTTTTCATATATTGGGGCATTGGAGTTACAAACATATCTACTGTTTAATATATATCAGTGTCACTATTTTTACGACCGGAATTGGCGGTAAAAGCGTTTTCCCGCCAAAAAGTGTCTATTTACACGACAAATTTTCTGACGTCGTCTATGTTTTTAGGTGATTTATAACCATAGAAAGCGCAGATAAATCAAGTTACAAAAATATTTACCTTTGTCATTTTTTCAATGGTGATAAATGCATCATGGAAACCAACTTGAAGAAAAAATAAATAAAATAAAATTATAACAAAGTATAAACAAAGGTAAATATTTTTATAACTTGATTTATCTGCACTTTCTATGGGTATGGAAAGAATGATAAGAATTTATCTATGGTTGAGTCGTAAAAATATCCCTTGCCAATATATATATATTGAAATTGGTGGAGGCAGAATACAAAACGGGGTTCATTATATTATTATTCCTTCACACTAATTGTTCTGTGTCTTAAAACTTTCAATTATATGAGATATAACTTTGTTATAAAACGTTCAATTTATTTATAAAAAAATATATTTTTTTGTTATTGACTGGGTAGGCAGAGAAAAATTAGGCACAGAAATTAAAAACACATAACCAGCAAAATAGCTTCTTCAAGCTTATACAGAATGCAAAATTATTACTCTTGCACTTGCAAAAACTATTCAAACAAAACCTTAACAAATTTCATTGTGGAAGCCATTAAGTGTTGTTTTTGACTTTTAAGTCTTAATTTTATCATATACAAATACATGATTAGAACAAATAAAGATTATTTTTAAAATAAAATTATTTTTTAGCTACTATGAATCCATTGTTCAACACAAATCTTCGTGTGATAACAAACAGGATATGTTCACGTTACTACGAACCTCAATATGTCACAAAATATACAATGTGTGCTGTACTCAAGGAAAAATATAATGAAGACCTCAAATGTTTTGTAAGTTATATACACTTTACTTATACATAATTGAGAAAATTGAAGCGAAACATGGGTTGAAATTTTATGAATTTATCTATCAAAATTTCAAACCAATCTGACAATTTTTTGGCACTCAAATCTGGATTTGCACCCAGAGAGTAATGAATATACATGTCAGCTATGTTGCTGACACAAACTACTACATTGGTGAATTGAATTGGTACACAAATTGAAGTGGAACAAATACGTTCAATGTTTAAATACAAATTGAATATTAATGACACATTTATATAGCAGCAAAAGTAAATACTTTTGCTAAAGTGATTTGAATTTATTGGTGTTGAGGACTGTTTCAATTTTCATTCCGAACTATTCCAAAAATATTAAAATACGTTACATTAGTGGCCACCAAATTTTGATGGCAGTCACGTTCTGTGTATCAAATTTTGTACCAGAAATTTTGATAAGTCATGTCTATAGGTCTGTGCCTTGCACCAGATAATATTTCAAATCATGTGAAATATGATCTGAAAAGTAGTATTTACAGTCATTTTGGAGGGAATATAACACATTACCAATCATTAGCCGTATTTCATGGAATTTACATCTGTTTTTGTCTATGCACAGCAAGTCTTTGCCAATCGCATTGACACAATAGTTAAATATGCTATTTCGGGAATATTGGCAAAAATGAAACGCTGATAAAAATAGAATAGAAGAAATAGTTATATCTGTGGCCCAGACAACGACGATAACCCATAAATATCATTTGTTTTATACAAAATATGAGGTTATAATAAACCCGATTACACCATTGATGGATACTCTACCAGTCAAAAGCTATGTTTTATGAAATTCATTTCTTTTTTGTCTATGCACAATGAGACTTTGCCAAACTCATTGTCACAATAGTTCAATGCATATTCTAGTACCAAAACGCCATAAGTTATCAAAATAGTTTTTTTTGAAGGAAGATTTTAATTCTTTTAATACTTCTTCTTCTATCGTGTCGGCAGCGTCCTAAACTCCCTTCCCAGACCAATAAGTTAGGATTGAGACGATCCTCCCAGTTGGTTTCTTACACAACTCCCCTTCGTTACACTTCGCCCCTACCAGAGGGCACTCCAACAGGTGTGCCATCGTCTGATCTTCGCCAAAGTCTATCTTGATTGCTCTCTGACATTACCCATCTCGTCAAATTGTCCTCGCTCCTTCCACACCCCGTTCTTAGTCTGTTCAGAGTTTTCCAGAGACACCATGGAAGGTTTTTCCCTGGGGGCGGACTCAGATGGTTCTTGGGGTGTGTAGTTGCTTTTAATACTGAATATTCAAGCCCTGTTATATTATCATTGTACATAAAGAGTAATAGGATAATCTTTGATTGCAAATATTTCAGGGCGACAGTGGACACGGATTATTTGTGAAGGACACTGACGGTGAACTGACGCAGATTGGCATTGCAAGTTTTGTCAGTACGGAGAAATGTCACGCCACACCCGCGGGATTCGTCCGCCTCAACCACTTCTTACAGTGGATCTCTGAATCAACAGGACTTCAAATCATGGATAGCAATTAACTCTTTTACAAACACGTCCAAACAATAAAAGTTAATTAAAAAATTGTTTATATTGTTCCCATATTTATTATTATCAGTCAGACAGCCAAATATCTGATGTTCTTCGAGTTTCATCAACACTTCCCGCTTTCAAAAAAAAACTGAGGAATCAATTCCTTACACATAACACTTTAATTTGTCTCCATATCATATCCTTATGCTCTCGTCCCCCCCTCCATCTTTTTACTATTTTTCAAATGTTTCTATAAATATACATTTTATTCACATAAATTGGTACGTGTCATAAACACGTAAATACGTACACAATATACCTCATCAAATGGATATGGTTGGTTGAAAGATATCGCCATATGGCAATAAGACCGCCATTGAGAACATATTACGTAAAGTCATAGATTTTTATTATAATATACTAGATGTCGTAGTTAGCAAATTTTGTATGAATCGAAGTGATTCATTTTTCCGGATGATTTTTGACGTTTTAGTTGGCAGACCACATCGTTTTTCTATAGAGAATAACGACTAATGTGAATTGTTTTCCGATTTATTTGTCTAAAAAACAAGTTTAGAGAACAGTTATCTAGGATGTGTTGAAATGTAAGGAAAACTGAAATATGTTGCCAACCAAAACGTCAAATGCGCGATATTCCATGACTCACTTTTTGCACGGAGTACTACATCTAGTATATTATAATAAAAATCTATGCGTAAAGTGTGCAAAATGTTTAAAATAAATATACTGCTCCAAGTCCAAATGTCAGAACCAGCAACACTACCAACAACAATCACTCATTCCTGCCATAGAGAGTCATACATGTTCTTAAAGGAGTTTACATCCGGTGGTAAGTCAACCATTTCTGGTGTAATCTACTAACTATGTTGAACTAACAATGTTTTTTTTTAAATCTCTAACTGCGACAGGCTGATGAGGTAATAAAAATCGTAGCCATTATTCTAATAGTTTTATTTTATATACAATACAAAATATCTTAAAATACTTATACAAATTTAAAAGTAATATTCATATAAATTTTCCTATACTTTCATCGTACATAGTTATTTCATATCAAGTTACTGACAATACTATACAAAACTTACCTTTATTTTTACAATAAGATACAATTGATTTTTTTTTTTTTTCAACAATTACAGAAATATGTTTTTTAACAGTAGTTTTATAAATTAATGAACTTTGAAAAAAATTGAAGATGATTGAATGAAACCTGTATGGACGCTAGCCTTAAATGCACTATGATTTTTGCCCACCAAACTGTCAATAGTGACGCGAGAAATGCTACACTTTGACATTTGAAACAGATAAGAAGAACACTGTATATATGCAAATGAAAATCTATGGTAAAAACTTAAAAAAATCTATGGAATGTAAAGTATATTTTGTGTAATTACACGACATACCAAAACACTATTTTTTTAACAATATACATTGGGTTCAATTTTGAAAACACACTTTAATTTTAATGAAATGTAAAATTGATTCATTTTATTTTAATTAACTTCTCAAATAATAATTTAACAGACTTACGATATTAATCGTCTCACTGATCCAGACTGAAGACATAATTAAAAACTGTGTCTCCACCGGGAATCGAACCCGGGACCCTTGGATCAGCAGTCAGATACCTAACCAACTGAGCCACGAAGGCAGACTGATTTTATGTATTTTTTGCTATTCTGATGATTGAATCAAATATAAATGAAGTTTAATAAGATTAAAATGACAAAAGAACAACACTAGTGTATTATAAAATGTATGTAGTTTAAAGTGACAGTTCTGGGGGGCAAGTCTGGTCTGACTGGCGAAATCAAAACCCTCGTGATATAATTACCATCGACAAAAAGTGCAAAAAGAACAATCAGTGACTTCAGACCCTTTTGGGAATATAGCATCAACGGCATCCATAGTAACAGTCATAGAAATAGTAGATTATTTGTACGAGACTTCAATAACGCACCGTATTGTATGAATTTCTTTATAAAAGTAAGTAAATTCAACCATAGAATGGAAGAACTTTCGATAATACCTTTCTATGATCTTGATGATGCGTCTGTCCTCGAAGATGTTTTTATCATGGATATAATTATCATATGGAGTTCTATGACATCTAAAGATATTATAGAACTCCATATAATAATTATATCCATATGGGTAATCGTGAGGGTTTCGATTTCGCCGGTTGGACCAGGCTTGCCCCCTTGGTGAACATATTTTTATTTTTGATGACTCTTAATTTTTATTCAAATTTCAATTTGACTTTGGAATTGAACGCATTGAGAATATGGATTAAATATTTTGTGATATATAAAATAAATAAATGAACAGATAATATTGTCTATGATATATTCAATTGAGTTAATTGTCAATTATATTATAACTAGAACCTGGGGGGCAAGTCTGGTCTAACCGGCGAAATCAAAACCCTCGTGATTACTCATATCATGGATATAATTATTATATGAAGTTCTATAATACCCCCTATTCAGTAACTATTGTAACTAAAATAGGAACATACTAAAATTGTAGATTTTAGATTTACAGTATTATTACCGGTTGGACCAGACTTGCCCCCCCTGATTATGATGATGACTGAACACATATTTATGCAATACAATTTATGCGTGTAAAATAAAATTTTTAAAAAAATCACTAAAAATCAAGTAATAAATTCTATTAAAAAACTATCAAGTTTCAAAGAAGTGTCATTATATGGAATGCAATTCAAACTAAGGTTGGGTAAGTTACAAAATTATAGTTATTTGAATATCTGTTTAAGAGCAGTCTGTGAACTATATCGTTGTGTTTTACTTAATAGTTAGAGGGAATTATTCGAAAAAAAAAAACATTTATAAAGGAATCCATTACAAATATAATACAGTGGGAAATATGTTTTTTTAATATGGCAATATTTTTCTTACTGCCAGCGAATTTCACAATGGCGCTGAATGGAAAATAAATGTTTTTTTAGGTTTCTTTGCTAAACTTGAAGCATTAATGCAAATGTCAAGGCAATAAACGCAGGGTGCAAGGAAGTGTTCATTATTATTATTATATAAACGAAAATAGTAACTATAAAAAATACTCTGAAACATCTGTATTTGAAATCAAGCGTTTGTTAGACTTTGAATTATTATTGTTGATTGATTATAGGTATAATGTATATTTGTAAGGTTTATTTAATTTTTCTTTTTTTTCCGGTTTTTTTCTTTTAGTTTCTGTTCTGTAAAAGAGGGAATCTGCTCTGCCAAAAAACTGTTATGCAGTTTGGCGGGAAAATGATATTGTATTATTTTTTATTAAAAAAAAAATAAATATCTTAAAAATATATATATTTTTCCAGATATTTTTGAGTTCTTTATCTAGATTGCTCTATGCCTTGGGCAGCCCATACACAGTCAATCTGGATCGTGATCCGTGATCAAAATCAATGATCACAATCCAGATTAGTATGGAACACCAGTCCGTCAATCAATCAATTACAGTCAATATGGATCACGATCATTGATTTTGATCACGAATCGTTATCCAGATTGAGTCCGTACGCCGCGTATGGGCCATCTTATAGTTTATTAGAAATATAAGATAAATGTCAAAAATCAGAACATGATTAATAAAATAAGGAGTATTTTCTTCATTTATATCCAAACTATCTAAATTAATTTTTCAAAATAATTTGATTAGTAGTAATGAAAAAATAGGTACGCTGGCAGAAGGCGCCATCTTAAATGTCATGATTTTTTTACTCAAATGTAAAGTGTGAGCTGATATTTTAAGACATAACTCTAAGAGACTCACGACATGCAAAAAAAATAATGTTTTGCACTGTTCGGTGGCAATTAATTAAACAAAACGCTAAGTTGATTTGGCCGTCAAGATCTTGTGATTCGATACTGTAAGATCATCATACAATTTGAAGTCTTTTACTAGTAATACTTGCAAAAAAGACAACACAATGCCTTAACATTTTGCAGAGAAAAACGATAAAATTGATATTTATGCAATAAAGTTGAATTTGGATAACACCCAATAATGGACATTTAAGTCTTTTTTCCATAGAAAAAGAACTACATAAATCAACACCATAGATTTTTATTATAATATACTAGATGTAGTACTCCCTGCAAAAAGTGAGTCATGGAATATCGCGAGTTTGACGTTTTGGTTGGCAACATATTTCAGTTTTCCTTACATTTCAACACGTCCTAGATAACTGTTCTCTAAACCTTAATAATTAATATGTTTTTTAAACAAATAAATCCACAAACAATTCACATTAGTCGTTATTCTCTATAGAAAAACGATGTGGTCTGGAACCAAAACGTCAAAAATTCCCTCGGAAAAATGTCTCACTTCGATTCACACAAAATTTGCTAACTACGACATCTAGTATATTATAATAAACCTATGATCAACACTTGTCTGTTATTATGGCTAATAAAGTTATATTTTTATTAACCTATGTGTTATTAACAGTTATTTCCACTAAACAACAGATAACTCAAACAAATCTGTTAATATAACCTCGAAATAGTGCATTTTTACAAATGTTTTCATTTATTTATTTACTAGACAGAATCCATCAATAAAAGATGTTACTTATGAAGAAACAAAATTAAATCATTCATTATTTACATAGGTAATGATAAAAATGCAACGATTCAGTAAAATGATGAAACATAAAATGACAATGAACGTAACTGATGATTAGATTCTTGGAATCGTCCATTACTACTCATGTCCTTCATTAGTACGCTTGTAAAGTGTTTATCCTTATCCTGAAAATAAAACAAATGTTATAAATAAACTTGTCAAAGAAAACAGATGCGTTTACTTTAGACAGAGTTTGGATGGGAGATGGCAGAATAATTAGCACGCTGGGTTAGTGATCCAGTGGCTGCAAGTTCGAATTCTGCCTCAACCGATTCCGTTTGCCCATAGCACAAGCATTTATATTTTATATTTTTATTTATATTTATATTTTTAATATATTTTATAATACAAATCAATATATAAATTCACTAGTAATAATATTCTTACATATTTTTCCCTGCAGTACCTCATCAAAAAGATTACAATCTTGTGCTTGATGAGGGAAGCACTTATAACAAAATAAAATATCAATACAAAGCAAAGTCAACATAAAAGTAAAAGTAATTAAATCAAATCATACATGAACAAAAAAAAAATCAAATAAACATCATAAAAAGGTTGAAAATAAATTAAAAAGAAGAATTCTCAAATTAGAAAACATATCAGAATACATATTCAAACAAAAAAAAAAGAAAAACATGAAAATAATTGAAAAATGAGTAATATAGAATTATAGACGATTCAAATATATCAAAACACATATTCAAAAATAAAAAAAGAAAATACTGGAAATTGAAACAAATCAAAACAACAAAATCGAAAACTACTATTTTAGAAAGTTAAGTGCAATTTTAATTTATGTTTAAATTTTTTAAATTCTTTTATCTGCTTTAATTCATTTGGGAGGCAATTGAAAAATTTTATTCCCAAATAAATGTAGTTGTTTTGTAATTGTCCTGTATTACATTTGGGTATTTTAAAATCATTTTGGAATCGCAGAGACTTATTTTTTTCAATTTTTTGTATAACATTATCTTTGAAAATTTGCAAAATAGACACTTTTTTATAAATATTATCTACTTTGGGTACTTTGAACATGTCAAATAGTGTTGTAGTGGGGAAAGTGCGTGTTTTCTTAAGTATAACCTTTATGATTAATTTTTGTACAACTCTAACTTGGTTTAAAATATTGTCATATGCTCCTCCCCAATCAACGATTCCATAAATAAGCAAGGAACGGACCGTCGCATAATAGATGTTTTTTAGGTTACACTTAAACATACAAGGACATATTCATTATTTTAAAAAAAAGTTTTAAATTCCACTGTAATTTCACACAACAACTAGTAGTATTGGTTATCCAGTGAGATTATCTTCAAAGTTCACTCTAATTCCACTGTAATTTCACACAACAACTAGTAGTATTGGTTATCCAGTGAGATTATCTTCAAAGTTCACTCTAATTCCACTGTAATTTCACACAACAACTAGTAGTATTGGTTATCCAGTGAGATTATCTTCAAAGTTCACTCTAATTCCACTGTAATTTCACACAACAACTAGTAGTATTGGTTATCCAGTGAGATTATCTTCAAAGTTCACTCTAATTGTTTTATATTCCCTAAACAATTTTTTTACCAATTCGATATAAAGTTACATCAAGAATTGTCCATCGAGAGTGTAATAAATTAAAAATATATGAAATAGAATATAGTTACCTAATATAAGATATATATCCCAAAGTGGGATTGGCCTATTTCTATGCCTTCTTGTATTCGATTCTTTCCACCTTGACCTCATCTCCCAGCAGCTGGTAAACGTATGTCACAACAGTCATACTCTGGATGTCCATCAGCACAAACGATGGTGTCACAGAACTGTCCAAAAAAAAAATACAAAGATATACATATCATATCAAAATTAATTTGAGAATACAATACATTCACCTCTCTGTTGAATTATAGATTCGTTCTCCAACCTGAGATTGGTACAAACCAGAATGGTATTAAAGATGCAAAAGTCACTGAACTTGATCTCAAGACCGGTTTCGAAATGTAAAGAAGAGTTGAGATCGCTTCGAAACATCTATCCCTATGTCTCGAGCACGGTCTCAAAGAAAGGGAAGGAAATGTTGCTGGGCTCCGCAATGACCGCAATTTGTTGCAATTACGAATAAGATGAACTACGGTTCATCACTGTTCGGGCAAAACAATCAAGTACTTACATTCATGCGTCAGCCGTCTAACTGTCTAAGTTTTGGGTAAAGATCCGTGCTGATAAAAACAAAAACTAGCACTTCTTATAGATACATACAGCCAAGTGTCAAAAACAGACTGAGTTTGCATAAAAATGAAACATCATTCTAGAAAGAAATTTGTTATTCTGAGATGGGCTTGGCTACAGTGAATTTTGGTTCAGTACATTGTTGTGTGAAAGTTTATCGGGGACAAATTACATACTTATTTATTTATTTATTTATTAAGGAATACAAACAGTTACAGAATATAAATGTATAAAACTAATAGCAATATGTAAAGTCGACGTTTATCTGCAACCTTACAGTATTCACAATTTAGTTTGCAGAGTAACACAATAACAAATAAAAAGCCATAAATAATAAAAACAAGTAAAGAATTAATAAAGAAATAACATTAATGAAATGAAGTAGTTAAGAAATTGAATATAAAAAAAACATTAAGGGGCAAAAATAAACAATAATTATATAAAAACATAAAAATAGTTAAAATATTGAAATTAAAAATTAAGAAGCCATAATTCAAAAGTACAAGTGGTGTATGTGTAGGTGTATTATGTCATCGCGTGTTGTGGTGATGATTTTTGAATGTGTCGTATTTCATGTTTGAATGCTGCGTATGATTTGGAGAAGATGTGTATGTCTGGGAAGGTTTTGTTGTATTCATTGCACATTCTGTTTATTGGTTTCCTAAATCCTGCATTTGTTTTTGAAGTTGAGGGGAGGAAGAGTAAATTATTTCGTAGGCATCTGAGTGGTGCATGTATGTTAATTGCGCTAACGAGTGCTGGACAGTCAAACGAGTGCTGTACTTATACGTTATACTGAAAATTTAATTACTTCGGTATTGGTTATTAAGAGATTTGACCTATAAAAGGTCATCATCATCCTCAGCGTCACAAAAAGTTTGTACAAAGGTCAGAGAGTATTATTTACTGCACTGCCCAAATATTGTCTTCGAATGAAAATATAACATAAAACAACCCATGTATGATAAATGACATTGGCATATAAAACGCCCCAGACTACGTTCTACGAGATTGGTGTGAAAAACGCCTGGGCTTCCAGCCAACATTGGTTTGTCAAAAATAATTGTTATTTGGCAATAAACTTGCCACTTGCATAGGGTGGAAGGAAGCATTCATAAATACATAATAATACTCACACAACAAGTGGGTTGTATGCTCCAGTTGCCGATCCGGGATTGATATAAAACTTGTTGTTGTGTTCGTACGCCTCGAATCTATGTGTGTGTCCTGTTACTAGTATGTCCACATCCAACTGTCTCTGGACAAGCGCCAGGGCCTCAGGTTCACCCCAAGGCACCACCTGGTGACCGTGACATAGCCCTATCCTGAACTGACCGACAGTCACAACTTTCTGTTCTGGATAATTCACATTCTGGAAACATAAATGACCGACAATTGAGTACCATAAAAACCAAAATATAATGGGTATGACATAGTCGCGTGTAACACATGAGATCCAACTGTCAATGTCGTGAGTTGTCCATTTGTTCAAGAGAAATTGTTTCTCTTAGCAAATCAAAAGTTTTAAGCCAAGACAATCATATAGGATTTAGTACGAGATAGTCTACAATCTGCATGCATTTCCAACTTTGAAATCAAAAAACACCAACTTAGGCTGGTTTGTTTCAATAAAAGTATTGGTAATAGTATAGTTAAAATACTTTGATTATATAAAATTGTTCAAATTTGTGTAGTTTGACGCATTAGATTTCAATTAAACAACGAAAAGTTTTGAGCAATTTTATGAAATGACAGACTGAACAAGTAAAAACTGTTGTGAGATCAGACATATCAGCATAGCTGCCTGTCTGATAACATTTAATAATAATAATAATATTTAAACTATACTTTTACTTTAATCTTTGTTCGAGAAACACAGCCTTAGAGGCTTCATGTTATCTATATATATATATATATATATATAAAAATGGATGTACGTATATTTGTTTGTTTGTTTGTTTGTATGTTTGCGATGGACTCCCAAACTAACCATCCGATTAGATGAAACTTTGGGAATTTGTTCAGCTTATACAGGAGAAGGATAATGCATAATAATTTATTTATTCGATATATCACAAAACTTTTTTAAAAAAAAATGTTTCGTATTGATATGAAACTTAGTGGGTTTGTTCAGTGCGCACACGATAAGGTTTATGAATTAAAATATATTTATTTATTTAATATTTCACACAAGAATTTACAAAAATGATCTATTTGGGATTGTCATTGTATTTTAGGGATTCGTTCAGCGCATAGCAGAAAACCTATTGGAAGTTTAATTCAATTATTTAACTTCTCGCACAAAAGTTTTTGAAAAATGATCTATTTAATAATATAATATTTAAAATTGAAATGATAATCATTACAAATAGAATAAAAAAAACTGTACTAATTGTATGCTTACTTCATCAAAGTCTCCCTTGACTATATGAACGTCGTTGGCGAGTGTCTTGAGGTAGTCGAGTGTTTCCTTTGTACAGAGGTTTCCCGTGCAGAGTATGTGTTGGATACGTCCCGGCACCAGGAGCTTCCTGAACTTGCTGGGGAGGGCGCTGCAGCGCTGAGGGATGTGCAAGTCACCCAACACCAACACCAACTACAAATATAACCATCGTGTCGTTTCCCTATTAGAAATAAGCAGAGAAGACCTAACCTCTTTTTCTCAGTTTAACCTAATTTACCCTTTAAACGTAACGTTACACTTCCCCATTTGATTAGGAGGATTTTTTTGATTCTACGAATTGAATTTAGCTAGTCTTGATAATGTGCTTGTAGTACAAAATAAATATCAACACAATAAATTTAATTAAGCTAGTCATGAAGATGTACTCATAGTACAAAATAACTATCAACACAATAAATTTAATTAAGCTAGTCATGAAGATGTACTCATAGTACAAAATAACTATCAACACAATAAATTTAACCGTTTCAGTGCTAATCTCAAGACGTTATCGTGATGAATCATGTGCTACACCAGTGCGGATCACGATAGGTTATCGTGATGGACAATGCTCCACTTAAACTCGCTGTAGAAATCTTATTTATCGACATATCCAAAATATAATAATTACATCGTGTAGCTGAACCATTTATCTAAGTAAATATAATTTTAAAAAAATTTGGTAGATGGCGGTAGAGTGTTTACTTTTTGTCTATTTCATTTCGAGACATAATCGAGACCCGCACTGATATACCGCTTTGTATGGATATTAATGTTGCGTATAACCCATATCCGAGGTCGTATAGATTGTGCGCCGGTTTAGAAAAATATTTATGTTCGGTTTTTATTTAGTACCTATATAAAAACAAAGTATTTTGCTGTAAATTTATATGTTTTGGTTTATTTATTTATTTTGACAATAAGAGCATTATTAACTAATATGAACGTAAAACAATGAGTAATTAATCTTATTATTTAATTATATTTTATTTGTGTCTTTCATGTTGATTCATATTTCAAAATTACTATTTTTTTAAAGTTCATGTGTTTTTGAGAGTAACTTCGATTTTTTGTGTCACCAACTTTTAAAATCTTACTAAGTGATAGACAAAATACATTGAATATTTTTTGCTATTATGAATGAATTTTGCTTTCATAAATGTTTCGAAAAAGTTCTCCAGATCCTGTTGACTTATTACAGTATTATTTATAACAACCAATTATTTTATGACTATTTTCTACTATAAGTTGATAAATTACGGTGCAGCGGCGCATAGGTCAAAGTGCTTACAGATAAACTTCATACAAACGTATAAGGCACTAAGCAATTGTTGAAAACTGTGTTTGTTTTCGAAGAAATACTTAAAAATTCATGAATTTTAAGATGATTTTTATTCACTATATTCTTTCCTATGTCTTTTTTTACCTATGTGATATTTTTTTGCTAATTAGTTATGTTTTTGTAAGCTGGAATGTTGAAAAAATCAGTTAAATAGTATGCAGAAGCACAAAATAAACAAAAAATTGTATTCAACATTTAGAACAGCTAAAAACGAATATTCTTGTCGAAGATTTCAAGTATCTCAGGTGAGTAGTTATTGAGATATGACGATTTTAATTTTGTCCGAAAATTGCGCCGCACTGAGGTGTTACATTGTTTAGCATACGCGTAGCACGGAAAAGGTTAATTGAGCTAGTCATGAAGATGTACTCATAGTACAAAATAACTATCAACACAATAAATTTAATTAAGCTAGTCATGAAGATGTACTCATAGTACAAAATAACTATCAAAACAATAAATTTAATTAAGCTAGTCATGAAGATGTACTCATAGTACAAAATAACTATCAACACAATAAATTTAATTAAGCTAGTCATGAAGATGTACTCATAGTACAAAATAACTATCAACACAATAAATTTAATTAAGCTAGTCATGATAATGTCCTCATAGTACAAAATAAATATCAACACAATAAATTTAATTAAGCTAGTCATGAAGATGTACTCATAGTACAAAATAACTATCAACACAATAAATTTAATTAAGTTAGTTTCGATAATGTCCTCGTAGTACAAAATAACTATTGAGACAATAAATTTAATTAAGGAAGTCTTGATAATGTCCTCGTAGTACGAAATAATAATTGACATAGTAAATTTAATTAAGCTAATCTTGATAATGTCCTCGTAGTACGAAATAACAATTGACATAGTAAATTTAATTAAGCTAATCTTGATAATGTCCTCGTAGTACGAAATAACAATTGACATAGTAAATTTAATTAAGCTAGTCTTGATAATGTCCTCGTAGAATGAAATAACTATCGACACAATAAATTTTATATGTAAGTATATTCAAACAATTTAAAAAATATTTTCTACCAAATAAATGATAACTCTTGCGAATATTTTTTTAATTGTTTATACGCAAAAATTGGATTTTTTTTCACTGTCGGGAGTCAAATGATATTTTTTTGACAAACTTTTCAACATCTCAGTAGAGAAGAAGTTGGAATATTATTAAAGAACCAAAAACTCAAGGCACCTACAGGGCTTACGACCTGTCATAGGCTGGTTTACGTGATCACTTTATGCGCTTGCGCAACGTTCACCAATTATGCCTTCTTATTGAGTTCCTTTATCAGTGTAAATTTTGACTCCCATCAGGGAAAAACAATCCAATGTTTGCGTATATGCAATTAAAAAAATTCACTGTTAATTTCCGAGACAATATAATATAAACTCGGCAAAAAATATTCATAAAACATTGTCAAGGAATACCTACACACTTCCGCCCCATAAATCGGATGTAAGTATAACGAATTACTGTAAATTTTTCAAATGATAACACATACTTACTTATCCAAATATATTATTAATAACTCTAATGACAGAAGATCAAATAATGGAACATTTAGATAATATAATTAAATAAATCTGAGAATCAAATATGATAATGTTATCACTCGATTTAAAAAAGAAATATAATATCAAACATTTTGGCTGCCCCATTCTTGAATATTTTATTACTAAATAATGTTTTTAAAATACAGTCTTATGGGTCAATTACTCAAGAAAATGTATTTTAAGTGAATACGTACCATGTTTGTTGAGTTCGAAGACTGGTTAGATTTTTTTAATTGGAAAAATAATTTATTTTAATTAAAACTATCAAGCCTAAATGATATGACAGCCGCTAACTTCAATGACAGTTCAGTGATGCCATTCAAAACTATTATTTCCCCCGATATTTTGTCTAGACCTGAAAAATAAAAAGAAAACGTGTGCATTTTTGCATGAATTTTATCAATTAAGTTGTTTTAAAATTTTGAAATAGTTATTGCGTATGAGTAATAAATTTCAGATTGTGAATCCACGTGCAAAAGTATTTTTTTTTTGAGATTATTTAGTTATAAGATGGCAATATAATATTTGACACATGCCTTGTTTTAAATTTAGGGTGACCACCGTCTTATTTAATTTCAAGTTGATCATAAAATGAACTTAATGTTGGCCCTTCATCTTTTCTGAATATTTTTTTATAATTCACTGTATTTGATCTTGTTAAATTATCAAAAAATCTTAAAAATTAAATTTATAAATTATGGTTTGTTTTCAGTAAAAATGCATTCAGTGGTCTTGGAATGATCCTGAATCATTAAACGGCGCTTTGAAAATTATTATTATTATTTGAGCTACATAGTTCAGACACATGTTTTTTTCCATGTTGTATGCGATACTTCCATCGTGCATTTTTCTCCATTATTCATATTTTTATCTATTAAATATAATATGCTAGTGAAAATATTTATGTTTACGATCATAATGAATATTTCTTTTAAGGAAAAACAAAAGCATTGAAAAACAAACACTGTCATTCTAATCGTTGCTTTAGATTTAGATTTGGAAAAATGGATATAGAAAGTTACATAATTTACATTTTGTAGTCAAATATTGCAAATTCTATAATCCTTCCAAAGGTAAAAAATGTACATAAAAAATCTCAATATTTATTTCTAATTTATTTTGACAACCCTGTTTAAAATGTACATACGTGCGCAAATCATATTAATTTGGTTCGCATTGCGCACCGTCCAAATCCAAAGGTCGTTTTCACAACACACTATTTATATTTTGATATAAAGTTAATTCCAAATTCAAAAAAATAAAATTATGGCTTTTAAATTGTGTGCTAGAAATATTTATACGGCTCTAGGTAAGTGCCTATTACAATTTTTATTTGTCGTTTATTTATTTTGGAATTATTAGTATAAAGCTGTCAATTTTCATTATCTGTCCCAAACTGTCCTAACTTTTTAAAATAACACCGCATATTATTAAATTTATAATTGTTTTAACTATTCTCTGCATTTTACTTAATTATGACTTTATTCCTAAAACTGATTTATGTCTACTTACTGCGTTTTTTATAATCAAATAAAAATATTTTTTCATTTATATTCTTGAAACAGTAATTTTAACTTGGAGGAATAAAATTTTAATCAATCTGTAGGTACACCTCTTGCATTGTTCTTTTTGTACCATATATAGACATTATCCACTATCGAGATAGTATTTTTTAACAGATTTTTAATTATCTCAATAGAGACGAAGTTGGATTATTTATTGTAGGAGAACCGGGAAATCAAGGCACCTACAGGGCTTACGACCTGTTATCGGCTGGTTTACGTGATCACTTTATGCGCTTGCGCAACGTTCACCAATTATGCCTTTTTAATGAGATCCCGTCTAGTACATATTTTCCTGTAAAAACGTGTGTAAACGCGGATCGTTAATGAATTCCACATACATCATTTTGCATTTTTTTGTTTTGCGCTTAACAAATGCACAAACTTTAATTGCAATTCCAAATAGATCATTTTTCTATAATGCAATAACCTTTTTTTTTATAATGAATAAATAAACTATAATGGAATAACCTTCTCCGGTGTGTGCTTAGAAAAATCCCCAAATTTCATCGCAATCGGATGGTCGGTGTAGGAGTTCATCGGCCAAATACATACATACATACAAACAAACACAAATATACCAACATTCATTTTTATATAAATATAGATTTAAATGGAAAGAAAATTTTTTTTAAAAAAATATTAATCATTAATGTGATGCTGCAAAAGCTAATATTGAATAATGATAAGATAAAACCACTGGACCTTAATATATCTATGTGTAACCACTGTTATCTATGTTTTTATTTGTTGTCATTATTGTTGAAATGAGAAAAAAGATAATTATTATTTATTAAAATGGCACTTGCTTAAAAAAATTGTTTTAAATTTAGAATAATAAATATTTTTTAATTTTTGTGAGTCATCTTTTTTTTCTCAGTGTTCGCTTGTACACTTCCTCAAATGAATTAGCAGATGATTGCAATGAATGCATAGACCATACTTCAATTGGGAATAATTCACCCATCCAGATATATAGCATCTCAAAGGATTATAATAATAATATGATACTTCCTTGCACCCTGCGCAAGTGGGCGAGTTTATTGCCGTATGGCAATTTTTTCCTACTAACCAGTGTTTCTAGCCCAGGAAGCAATATTTGCGTGAGAAATGAATTTAAATAAATTTCTCCTCTGCTGGGAATCGAACCCAGGATGCTCGCACAGAAACCGGACGGCTTACCAACTGTGCCACGGCGGTACCACTTACCTACCACCTATTACCACCACCTATCAACCCTATAGTAAAATTATTTGATATAATGGATTTTTACACTTTCATTAATATTTTTTTTAATGAATTTAAGATTTCTTACTGTATTGTTAATATAATCAATATAATTCAGTCTATTGTTGATTCAACTCTATGACTTCCATGGGTTTTTACCATAGATTTTTATTATAATATACTAGATGTAGTACTTCGTGCAAAAAGTGAGTCGTGAAATATCGCGCGTTTGACATTTTGGTTGGCAACATATTACAGTTTTCCTTACATTTAAAAACATCCTAGATAACTGTTCTTTAAATCTTCATAAACAAAATGTTTTTTTTTTCAACAAATAAATCTGAAAACAATTCACATTAGCCGTTATTCTCTATAGAAAAACGATGTGGTCTGCCAACCAAAACGTCAAAAATCCCCCGGAACAATTCCTCACTTGGATTCATACAAAATTTGCTAACCATGACATCTAGTAAATTATAATGAAAATCTATGGTTTTTACCAATGATATACATAATCGAATATTTTTATTATTGCATATGCGCAAACATTGGATTTTTTTCCCTGTCGGGAGTAAAAGGTATTTTTTAACAGATTTTTAATTATCTCAATAGAGACGAAGTTGGAATATTTACTGTAGGAGAACCGGGATATCAAGGCACCTACAGGGCTTACGACCTGTCATCGGCTGGTTTACGTGATCACTTTATGCGCTTGCGCAACGTTCACCAATTATGCCTTTTTGATAGGGATCTCATTAAAAAGGCATAATTGGTGAACGTTGCGCAAGCGCATAAAGTGATCACGTAAACCAGCCGATGACAGGTCGTAAGCCCTGTAGGTGCCTTGATTTCCCGGTTCTCCTACAGTAAATATTCCAACTTCGTCTCTATTAAGATAATTAAAAATCTGTTAAAAAAGATATACATAATAATAGATACATTAATTATTAGTCATTAAATTTGGTAAACAAAAAGTAATGCGCATACCTCACTTAATTCTGACTGCACTTTAGTTACACGCAAGATGTTGTAGTGTTTGGACTATTGTCCTAGTCAAAATGCCATCTTGTGTGATGAAAACAATTAAAAATTACACTAGAACTATGAAGGAACGACCTGATACATCATTTCATGCTGCATTTTTATTCGAAAACTTATATATTTATATCGTATTTTCACACATCTATAACTTAACCTAAGTTTGTCTCTTTCACAGTCATTATTTGGTGTGAGAGATAATTATAATGTGATTGCACAGAAGTTAAAGAGAAAATATGTCTACAGTATGTGTCTGAATTTTATATTATTGTTTTATCTCTTTCTCACTCAATGTACGTCGTGTGTGCTCTTTCTTGGTGATATTGTAAGAATTCATTGAACTGTACCATTTTTTGTAGAGAGTTTTGTTCTCATACAACGTGTCTATATATAAAATGTCACTGGTTCTTACCCTAACTATACCAATGCAAACCTCAGGGTTTCAATAAAAAAGTATCTGGAACCATCCGTTAATCTATTATCACTCATTCATTCATACCATCATGGTATATCCCAATGTGGGATAACCAGCGACAGGTGTCAATTACCTTATAAAAGGAAGCACGACACGTGCGTGTATCCCCACACACCAGTCTCGTCTCACCTAAAAAGGTACTACAGAAAAGGTGGTGAGCCTCGACCTCGACCTCGGCCAATCCTTTGTTTCACAAAGACATCCGACTGTCTCTGAGGATATACATAACTATGTGTATAGGTACTAGGCAAAACCATATACCACACACTGTGAGAACCCAATCCCTATTGAGAACTTCGGAGATGAAAACCCTACGGTGCATAACCGGAGACACACTTAGAGATAGAGTTAGAAATACAGCAATAAGACAAATGTGTAGTACGGAAGACATCATCCGATGGGGAAGACGACGAAGATAATACTGGAACGAACATGTTAACTGGGTGCAAGTCAACAGACTTTCACGTATTGTGCTTCAAGGGAACCCCACAGAGATAAGATCACCAGGGCGACCTCCAAGTAGATGGTGCAATATCTGGTAATCCACGTTACAGGAGACGACTTAGCGACATTTCCTATGGATCTATACGAAGGAAGAAGTTTTTAAATATTTTTTGAAAGTAATTTTACTGTTGATTACTCAGATTGTTGGTGGCAGATTGTTCCACTACGTCAGTGTCCATACAGCAAAAGAACGTTCGCGGAATTTAATGAAGTGACACCCATTTTTTTTCAGCAACAAGATCGAAACTTATCCTCCGGTTTGTCAACTGCTCTGGTATACAAAACTACGTTATGTATAATGGTGCTTTTCCATTCACCATCAATAAAACAAAACTCAGACTTAATGTACCTTTATGACATAATTAACTGTACAGACCTTTTGAAAATTATTAACTTCAACATACCAAACAGACGAACAAGACACACCTCAACGTTCGTTCTTTTTAGATAAAAAAAAAACACTAATGCCGCTCAGAATTCGCCAATGTAACGATGCCTTACCACATATAATAATTTGGAAAAGATCAGGTCCGTGGACATATTCTGTATGTCCAGGACTCTTTTCAGAAGCCACGTTAGACAGGAATAATTAATTGTTTTGTTACCAGCAGTGAGTACAATGCAACATGAAATCAAAGGTGGGCTGATTAAGTAACAATTACTTATGTTGCTATTCTTATTTATTATATTTGTTGAAAAAATATTATCGTACGTTGCCCATTTTTTTCAAATAAATAAAAAAAAATGAAAACACTCCGGAACACGTAGCCAATGAAGATCTTTCAGTAGTGGAGTAATGTGTTCAAATTTTGATGAACCATTAATCAATCTGGCAGCAGCGTTGAAAACAGATTGAGGATGATCCAGTTGGATTTTTGGTAAACCACCATATATGCTGTTGCAGTAGCCCAATCTTGAAACCACAAGCGCATTTATAAGTAAACATACTGCATCTACTGGTAAACTTTTTCTAATTGGTTTCAATTTCCGCAGTTGATAGAAACAGGTGATAGAAAGCAGTTGATAGATTTAGAGTCCAAGTTTATTCCAAGTAGTTTTATGAATGATTTTGGTGTTCAGTTGTCACCAACAATTAATATTGAATGGTGAAGGATCAATGGTATGTTGCTTTCTATGGTTAGTTTTATCAGTATAAAGTGTTCAGTGTTTGTATTTCACTTGGCTTACAGAAAAAATACATTTGGTTGTCATTGCATAAATGTGTTACCAAAGTCCAAATGAATGTACAATTTTTTTAATGTTACATGTATATAAAGTGTATAGAGTAGGACCTAGCACAGAACCCTGTGGAATTCCTGTTTCAGCTTATATTATCAGTGAGATTATATGTCTGTTATATTTTACTGCATGGCATGTGTCTAAGCATTATTCTAAGCCAAGTACCTCAATAGCATGTTCACTCCATACTTACAATGTAAAATTATGGATTGTTTGTCATACTTCAAATGGATTAGGTCAAAGTTACAGTATAATCAATTTAGTGGATATGTATTTATTAATTTTTATTGTTTAAATACAATGCATATTAAAATTTTATTTGCATATTATTTACAATTTCAAATATTTTGCACAATACCATAACTGTAATTGATTAGTTTTTAAGTAATAATTTATTCCTACTCTAAATTAATACAGTACTTGATAATTGTAGTCAATATTTCTACTAACATTAAAATAAAAAGTTGAACAAATAAAATTTATCACTCTTCGCGGCTCAGTTGGATATTTGACTACTGAGCCAAGGGTCCGGGGTTTTCCCGTATGGAGACATAATTTTTAATTGTATGTCTGGATTTATGAGACGATATATATCATGAGTGGCAACATGTTATTTAAAAATGCGAACAATAATATAAAAAAAATAACGTTAGTTTCTCTCACTAGGAATGTTTTGTGTCTATTGAAAGATTACACAACTTAAAAATGAATTACGACCCATTTTTCCTATAAGAAATTATTGGGGGGTGTAGGTAAGTCAGAATTTGTGGTTATAGATATTTTTGGATGAGAAATTAAAAAAAATATACATAATAATTTTCGTTGAAAAAATAAAAATATTTTTTTAGATCTCGATAACAGCACCACCTATCGGCTCCTAAACTATCCTATCTTCCAATCTAGAATCAACTATACAAATTTAGAAAATTTCATTGAAATCGGTTGGGCGGTTTCGGAGATTAACGTGTACGAACATTATGACACAATATTTTTTTATATTAAGTTGTGGAGTCCAACATAACACCCATTAATAATAGATTATTGGGTGCATATTAAATAAATATTTGACATAGTACCTGTTACCTTAGAAGCAATAAAAAATAAAATATATTAATTTGTTTCAGTGAGCGGTAGTCAAGCACGGGGCATAGCCTCACTGTCCTCCCTTCCCGAGACCCATCAGATGCTATGGAAGACATGTCGGGACTTTGCAGAGGCGGAACTGAAGCCGAACGCCGCCAGGTTCGACAAGGAGCATCTCTATCCCAAGGAGCAGATCAAGAAGATGGGTGAACTAGGGCTCATGGCTATCAGCATGCCAGAGGAGATGGGAGGGACAGGATTGGACTACATGGCTTACGCCCTGGCTTTGGAAGAGATAGCCAGGGGCTGTGCCTCTGCGGCTGTCATTATGTCAGTCAACAACACGCTGTACCTGGGGCCCATACTCAACTGGGGCACAGACAAACAAAAAAAGGAGTTTCTACGACCATTTGTTGACGGTAAGAACCAAAAAGTGCATAAGTGTTAAAAATTAAAAAAAATAAGCTTCTCACCTCTTCGGCTTGTTCTCGGTCACCATTCTACGATCTTTTTGGTCCATCGTGAATCCTGGCATCTGGCAATATGCCCAACTACAATAATCTATATCAATAAAGCAATGTGACCTGACTAACTCACTCATCAAAGCACAGCCCAAATGACTAATCGTAGAGAAGTGAAATTTGGAAAACAAATAGACAAACCTTCCACTAAGGAAAGATTTTTGGAAATTCTGCCCCTATACGGTGAAAAATAGGGTAGAAAGTTTTTTAGAATACACGAATAAATGTCAGTTTTTTTATATATCTTTTTCAAAGGATGAGAAAGGGTGTATGGAAGCAGAGATAATTTTTAAGTGTCTATTAATAAGCCAAAAACTGAATTTATGGGAAATTTTCAAAAATGGTTTTCAAAGAAAAGATGAGAATGTGTTATTTTGTGCTTAAATAAAGTCAATTATAAGTTTTTATAGCCCATAAACGAAAAATTAACAAATATATGTTATTTCAGTATCTCATCATAGCTAAAAATTTAATTTGTTCTTAGATAATAAAAAATTATATGTTTTTTTATAGTGAAACAAAAAAAATATTCTTCGAACTTGGCGTGTTTTTTCAATAAAATTAGGTGTATTTATCCTTAACCATCATTTAGGAAATGAAATAATGCATTATTAAAATAATATGTATTAATTATCCCCTGAGTAATATCTACACATCTAGACTATTATACAGTCTCTGAAGGAATATAGTTTTGAGAGAGAAAGTATCTTGTTGAATCGAAAAATCATTTTATACAACTGACGAAATGTAAGAAAGATATTTCAACTAGCATTGATTTTTGTGAAAGTCAAGTAACTGTACACAAATGAAATCTTTTTACATAACTACAATTAACGCGAATGTTTAATTGTAGTTTAATTGCGAATGTTTTCACTTTCCAATCTCATACTGTTATGAGATTGGAAAGTGAAAACATTCGCATGGAGCAGACTCAATTAACCAACAATGTGGAGATTCAAGGTCTCCCCGAAACCCCCAATGAAGACGTCACATCAATCATACTTAAAATTGGAAGCAGTGTTGGGTGCATTATCAAACAAGAAGACATTGAATCTGTCAACCGAATTGAATCAAAAAAGAACCACGCCGATAACAAACCAGGAAATATTATTGCAAAATTTCGATCGAAAACAAAGAAAGATGAACTCATTGCTGCCGTAAAAAAGATGAAAGGTATTAATAGTAACTTACTGGAAATGCCAGGAAAAACTGTAAGGATATATGTCAATGATCATCTAACATGGAAGAACAAGTCTCTTTTGTGGGCTGCGAGAGATTTCAAGTTAAAAAATAATTACAATTTTTTATGGATCAGAGATTCGAAAATTTATATTCGGAAGAACGAGATGGCAAAGAAAATCTACATTTCCAGCTTCACTCAATTGAAAAATTTAATTTAATTATTTTTTGTTGCATATATTACTTACTTCTCAATCACTTTTTATTTTTTGTTAATATTCCGTTTTTCTACCTACCCACTCATATCCGTCAAATCGCACACATACATCTTCACTCAACCAGACAATTACATTTTACACAACACGCACATTGTCACAGACCTCACAGTGAACTTTTTTGTGATAGGTACCCAACTTATATCAAACCCATTTTATATTCAATACTTTCTATTATAATTTATTATTTCTTCATTTATTCACCATACATTGATATTGCTAATATTTTTACTATTTTTTATGTTACTTATTACTGTTTTTTATTATCTCTGTTTTATTTACTCTTTAAATGACTCTCACAATTTATTACCAAAATGTTAGAGGCCTACGTACTAAAACAAATACCTTTCTTCAAAATTCATCCTCTAATGACTTTGATGTTTATGCACTGACGGAAACATGGCTTACGGATGGTATTATCGATTGTGAACTTTTTGATTCTCGGTATATCGTCCATAGACGGGACCGATCTTACGATTCAACAGGTCAACGTCTGGGAGGGGGAGTACTATTAGCGGTTCGTTGTGATCTTTCTGCTCAAGTTCGACCCAATTTTCAATCTCGCGCTGAAGATGTTTGGATCTCACTTAACTCGAACACTCGTTCTAATTCTAGTTTACACGTTTGCTGTGTATATATTCCTAAGGGACCTACTTATCTTATTCACATGGAAAGCTTCCTCAATAAGTTATCCAGATTAACTTTGGACTACCCGTGTGATAATTTTCTTGTTTTGGGTGATTTTAATATTCCTGAAATTACTTGGTTAAAGCACAATAACAATATATTTCTTTCTCCACTTGTTGTGTCCTCTCCGGTCAGTGCTTTGTTTATTGACAACATTAATTTTGCTGGACTAAATCAATTTAATTCTGTCACTAACTCTAACAATCGTATTCTTGATCTTGTCCTGTGTAACAAATTTGTCCAGGTCTCTGCCTGTGACGATCCTGTCATTGATGAAGACTCTCACCATAAATCACTGACTGTAACAATTTCTTTTTCTAGTCCACCTGTGCTGGTTGGTGAAAGAAGATTCGTGCATATTTTTAAACGTGGGGATTACGAAATGATTAATTTAGCACTTAGTAAAATTAACTGGGTGAATGTACTCTCACATTGCAACATTGACTCCGCTATTGATAAATTTTATTCTATTCTATATGACTTAATTGATACCTATATACCAAGAAAACTCTCCGCAAATTCTAAATACCCACCTTGGTATAATTCAGCTTTAATTAAAATCACTAAAGAAAAATACAGTTTTTTTAGAAAATATAAATTATCCAAAAACCCTTTAGACTACTTGACTTTCTCACTTCTTCGAAAACGTCACAAAACTCTCAGCCGTGAATGCTATAATAAATTTATTTCAGAAACCGAGAATGCTATCTCAATCGATCCCTCGCACATATGGAAATATATTAAATTAACATCCAATTCACATGCCATACCTAGCACTATGCAGTTTATGGATAGAAAAGAGCATCACGGGCAAGGAATATCTAATCTATTCTCAGATTATTTCAGCTCCGTTTTTGACAATGCTTCTCTAGGTCAGAATTCACTTTGTCACGATATGAACAACTATGCTGGGAATATTGATGATGTTAGTATCAACCAAGCATCCACATTGAGATATCTACTTAAAATCGATCTAAAGAAGGGAGCTGGTCCGGACAATATCCCCCCATATTTCATTTTCATGTGTGCTAATAATCTATGTACCCCCCTATCTTATCTATTTCGTAGATCACTTAATGAGGGCACAATGCCACTACGTTGGAAGCAAGCATTTGTTTCACCTGTTTTCAAGTCTGGCGACAAGGCAGATGTAAAAAATTATAGACCGATTTCCAAACTATGCATTTTCAGTAAAATATTCGAAAAAATAATATATGACCAATTGTTCCCAGCCTTAAAGCCATTTTTGAATTCCAACCAGCATGGCTTTGTAAGTGGTCGCTCTACTGTTACCAATCTTGTATCTTTTCTTGAATTTCTCCACGAAAAAATGGATAGTAAAACACAGGTGGATGCAATCTACACTGACTATAGTAAGGCGTTTGATAAGGTTGTTCATAGCACATTGCTTGAAAAACTTTATCAAATCGGTATTCACGGTGACTTGTATAGATGGTTTTCTTCTTACATCTCCAATAGAAGTCAGGCTGTGGTAGTCGGTGGATTTAAGTCAAGTTGGGTTCGTGTTACTTCAGGTGTCCCTCAGGGTTCCTTGTTGGGGCCTCTGCTTTTTAATATTTATATAAATGATATTTCAAATTGCTTTCTGTTCTCTCATGTTTTACTTTTTGCCGATGACATGAAAATTTTTGCTTGTGTGAAAAGTGTTGAGGATTGTCAGAACATTCAAAATGATCTAAATCGCCTTGACCTATATTGTAAACACCATAACCTGAAGATCAATACTGATAAATGCTTTGCTATCCGGTTCACCAGAAACCGGAATATTGTTAATTATACTTATAAACTTAACAACCATCCTATTACTATAACCACTGAAATAAAAGACCTAGGCATCAAGTTGGATGGTAAATTACTCCTGGACAAGCACATAGATAATATCACCTCCAAAGCATCCAAAATGCTGGGATATGTTCTCCGTTTGTGCAGACAATTTAATAATATCTCTACCTTTAAAACTCTGTACTTCGCATATGTTCGTAGCATTGTTGAATACGCATCTCAAGTCTGGTCTCCCTCATATGCCATATACAAGATCAGAGTTGAAAGGCTGCAAAAGAAATTTCTCAGATATCTTGACTTTCGTGCGCACAGAGACCACATTAGTTACTCTGATTCCTTAAAGCATTACAAAATTACATCACTCGAGAGCCGCAGAACTATAGCAGATGTTATATTTTTATTCAAAATTGCAAACTCAACGGTTGACTGCCCTGATCTGCTAGAACGCTTGACTCTGAGAGTGCCAACAAGACCGACTAGACTGACTAACCTACTTTTCCTCCCCATTTGTAACACTAATGCCAGACAGAATTCTTTCATATACCGCACTTCCCATTTTTATAACTCCAACATTAGTGATGCAGACCTTTTTAACTCCCCATTGATTATGGTAAAGAATAGATTATTAGGTACTCTAATATAATCCTAGATACTCATGCTGATAAGTTGGGTTCATCACATAAAGGTTCACACACATCCTCATACACTCCCACACACACCCACACATACACATACTCACACACACACACACTCCCCACTCACATGTCACATATCTGATTATTTACTGTTTTCTTTTTTTCTCCTACACTACATAAATATATAATTGGTAATAATGTATACATGTAAGTGATGCTGGGCATGCTAATTTTTTTTTTATATTTGTATCACCTGTATATTTTGTCCAGATATTGTTTGTATACTTTGTATAAAATAAAATAAAATAAAATAAAATAAACCTAACAACAAGTGAATAATAATATGTTGTATTAGGTAGCCGAGTGGGGTGCTTTGCTCTATCAGAGCCCGGCAACGGATCCGACGCTGGGGCCGCAGCCACCACAGCCAAGTTAGTGGGAGACTCCTGGCAGCTCAACGGCACCAAGTGTTGGATCACCAACGGTCACGAGGGAGAAGCGGCCGTAGTGTTTGCTACAACAGACAAAAACCTCAAACACAAAGGTCTATTGTTACTTATTTTTTTTAGTAATTTTATATAAAAGATTATGAATATTTAATTATACAAAGTTAAATGAAAAATATAAAATAATGATATTGTTGAGAATCAAGACGTTTTTGAAATATGCTTGTCGGGGGTAGTTTATTGTCCAAGTGAACAGTTATTGAATGAGCGGGGGCGTAAATTCCCGCTCAGGTGTGGGAGATTTAAATTATATTATGATGATGATGATGTGAACAAGTCAACCAAAGAAAGCCTGTAAGTCCATCTGTGAATATGAGACAGTCACTTACTTGTAACGGTTCTCCTGGTCTTCGCAGGCACAGATCTCGTATCTCTGGTCTCTGGTGGTCTGGCGGAGATGATGGTTTGTCCACTGAGAAAGTCTGAACACACTTCACCATGCGGTAACACAACAATTCTCACGGAAAATTCGGACAATCACAATATATTATGAAATATTCAAAGGTGCACAGCAAATTATATTATTACTGGCAACGCGGTTTAAAGTAAAATTCGGCAGATTAGTATCTTTAATCAGCGCGGCGTAATTAAAATTGATAGCACAAGCAATGATGGCTATTTTTTCTCGAGAAGACGTAACTTGGTCTATGGACGAAAAAGTAACAATACACGGTTCAGCTGACATGCGACTACTGGTCAAAATCTGTAGTTTGTCCATATCCATGGCTCAAACCATATCCGCCTACCTGTGTCGCTCAGATGTTGAAAAAACATAACAAACAAGTGACTATCCAATTCACAGATGGCAGACTGGTCCTACAGTTGACTTGTTAGATATAAATAAAATTAAAATAAATTATACAATAACTTTGGCAAATGAATATATTATGTTTATATTACCAGTTATGTTTTATCTTTATATCATTTTTAGGAATCTCGGCCTTCATTGTACCTAAACCAATCAAGGGTCTGGAGGTTGGCAAGAAGGAAGATAAGTTGGGCATCCGCGCCTCCTCGACTTGCAGCTTGATGTTTGAAGACTGTCTCATACCCAAGGACTGTCTGTTGGGAGAACTTGGCTTTGGATTCAAGATTGCAATGATGTCATTGGACGCAGGAAGAATTGGTATTGCAGCGCAGGCTCTAGGAATTGCACAAGTAATACATTTTTTATTTATTTTTTGAATCGTGTATTTTTTTTGCCTTTTCACCTCAAAACATATTTTCATTTTGTATGTCAAAAAAACTAGTCTTAATTAAAATTAACTTAGTATAAACTTATATACTAGCAAAAGCATATAAAAAAGTTTGAAAATACGCAGATATGCCCTTCTGTCTCAACACATTCACCTATGCCATAGAATGTGTTGTTGGGACATAGATTTTTATTATAATATACTAGATGTAGTACTCCGTGCAAAAAGTGAGTCATGGTATATCACGCATTTGATGTTTTGGTTGGCAACATATTTCAGTTTTCCTTACATTTCAACACATCCTAGATACACTGTTCTCTAAACTTTAATAATTAAAATGTTTTTTTAGACAAATAAATCCGAAAACAATTCACATTAGACATTATTCTCTATAGAAAAACGATGTGGTCTGGAACCAAAACGTCTACAATCCCCCGAAAAAATGACTCACTTCGATTCATACAAAATTTGCTAACTACGACATCTAGTATATTATAATAAAAACCTATGTGTTGGAATAACATTGTCTATGGCGAAAAATGGGAGTTGTGGTTTTGGTTATATTGGCGTCGTGTTGTGTTCGTAATATATTTTTTTGTAATTTTTACTCCAAAAATAATTTTTTGAAATATCTTGAAAAATATGACGAGTGATGGAGGTGTTAATAAGTATCGTTTGGAATAAAACGATACGCCCGCGATATTATAATTACTTTCAATGATATGAAAACATCTTAACATTCATCACATTATAACAAGTTAGTTCCCCCAATGCCTAAAAAATATTGGATTTTGGTTAATCATGACCGGCTCCAGCTTTGTACATATAAAAATGATTGTTAAATTTTATTTTTTAAGATTTTTATCTAGAATCTCTAATTATAATTCCGTCTTTTCAATCTCTTTCGTCCCTTTTTAGCCCCTTCTGTCCCTTTACAGTCCCTTCAGTCTTGTGTGAGATGTCAAATAAATAAATTTAATTTAAAAACCTTCTCGTGTGTACAAATTTTAATCGCAATAGGATCTCTTTTTTATAAATATAGGTAATAATTTATATAAAAATTATAATACAATATACACAACAAGTACTAAAGATACTTCAATGAGTTCCTGACCAATAATGGAAGATGCATTGCTGCGTTTTTCAATTACAATTATACCTTGCAATTTCAACTCTAAATGTTTATTGAAATTTGAAACTTGCAGGCATCACTTGACGTAGCGATGGAGTACTCCTCGAAGCGAATGGCCTTTGGCAAGTCCATCAACAAGTTGCAGGCCATACAGCAAAAGTTGGCGGACATGGCACTGAGGATAGAGTCGGCTCGTCTACTCACTTGGAGGGCCGCGTGGCTCAAGGACAACAAGAAACCTTTCACTAAGGAGGCGGCTATGGCCAAGTTGGCTGCGTCGGAAGCTGCCACTTACGCATCCCATCAGAGCATACAGGTTCACTGAATAATACCATTATACATTAAGATACTCAAATGTGATTAGTTGCATTGGTGTTTCCTCATTTCTTCAGCCAATATAGCAGGCTAAGTCTGTAAATAGATCTCAACCGAAGAATATCGAGATTATCTCGACCAGTCGATATTTTAACAGTTTTGGTAGTCAATAAACAGATAACGCGTCGAATCATTCTCACCCACTCAAATGTCAATTTTATGCAAACAATGCCAGATTTCATATTTATTTTGAGAATGATTAAACGGGTTGAATGACGCCGTTTAAGAGATTCTTCGAACCCATCAAATATTCCGCGTAATTCATTTATAGCTAATTACTGCGTAACAAAATATTTATGTATGTACATACATACATACCATCACGCCATGTCCCTCACGGGGTAGGCAGAGAGAACCGAACGCCACATTTTTCTATCTTGACACGCATTCATCGCCTCCTTAACATTCATACATCGTCTTATACATGTTCGTCTGTTGTTCACGCTTCTTACATTTCCATCTTTCAAAATATCGTTTACATGGTCGTGCCATCCTTTTCTTGGGCGCCCGCGACCTCTTATTCCGTTCCTGTCAGATTTGTATATTTTCTTCGTCAGGCGTTCTTCGTTCATTCTCCCCAAGTGGCCAAACCATCTCAATGTGTTAACTTTCATTCTGTTAATTACATCTTTCTTTATCTTACATTCTTTCCTTGTATCTTCATTCCGAACTCTATCATACATCGTTCTGTTACAAATTCTTCTAAGCGATCTCATTTCAACTGCATTTATTCTGCTTTCGTGCGACTTCTGCCATGTCCAGGTCTCACTTGCATACGTCAATGTTGGCACTACGATTGCGTTATGAATGGCAACTTTAGCGTCTCTTGATATGTTGCGATCATTCATAACTGGTCTAAGTGCTCCATTCACTCTGTTTCCTGCCATAACTCTTCTTTCAATATCCTTATCAGGCCGTCCATTCCGTTGGAACATACTACCCAGATAGACATACTCGTCGTTTATGTATGTATATATCTATTTCTTTAAAATACTGCATCCTTATATGCTTTCCGTATAGATTTGAAACATATATATTTTAACACTTAACCGTAGGTATTATATACTCTTTGCACTTAATAAAAGAAAAATTGGCGTAATTTTTAGTAAAAAAGTACGCTGCTGTCATCACACTTAATAAATTGATCGAAACATAATTAAATATATGTTTTAAAATTACTTTCAAAACATTCAATAATAAATGCAAAAGGAACTTAATTAATTTGTATTATAACTTGCTTTCGTTTGCAAATTCATGTATATAAATATGACATATATTCAAATTGTGAGGAAAATAATGTGTATTGCCATAAATGATAATTTAAAAATGTACCGCTAGCTAACCCAACGGCAAGAAATACGAATAAGTGCATTTAAGAACTCGACAGTGCTTAGTGACTATGAATTGTTGGCCTGCTGACATTATCATATTGCAAATAAAGACAGGAACAAATTATAGTATTTTCTACAGCTTGACAGTTCCAGGTTCATAATATTTGAAAATTCTCTGTAAAAATTAACTCCAAATGTACTCCCGAAATTCGTGGGATTCCCTAGTCAGTCATCCATTTGATTTGTCAGATACTTACTTACTTTACGGGTCTGGACCTTAGACCTTGCCACTCCAATAGGCGGCGACGGATATCGCTTTGTCGTTCGCTGTTTTTAAGTCATCTGTGCTGCATGTCGTCTTCATTTGTGGGCATATTGGTAGATGGGCATCATCTTTTTTTTTCTTTTTATTTGTCAGATGATAATTATAAACTATTATTTATCAAAAAAATTGTTAAATATTGTGATGCAAACATTTTTACTGTTTAAGATTTACAAATTTGAGTTTTGATTTTTTAAAAAAAAGGTATAATTCATATAATCTCTTATGTCATTCCTGTTTTAAGTGGTACAAAATGTACGGTGGAACGAACCCCACCGCTTCTACTTTTGTTAAATAAGTTTATTTTTAGTTTTTCTTTTGCTATTTATGATTATTTTATTTTGGTTTATTGTTATTTTTTTTTTTTTTTTTATTATGTTTGTGAAGTTACAACTCACTTCAAACCACGAGTTCATCTCTTTTTGAAGGAAGTTATATTGTAAAGTGTTTTAATTTCTTTTTGTTAATGTAATTTTCTTGTGTAATATGTATTTTTTTTTTTGTAATAAATGAATAAAATAAATAAAAAATAAAATACAAGGAGGGTATAACTTTTTTTTTGTAACGCCATCTATTGAGAAATTGGTTTATAAACGATGAAAACAAAAGTACGTGAAACAAAAAAAAAGTTTTTTCATGACTTTATAGATGGCGACGGTGTGTTTAGCTTATTTTCAAATAAACAGATATTCACGATTAGCTTATACTGAATAGAACAGAATTATGACAATTTGTTGCTTTGTAAAAGAAATACCTAAACTCCTGTAAAACTTCACAAATTAACTTCTCCGTTATATTTTATATTAATATTTCATTACGTACTGAAATAATTAAAAAAAAAACAATTTTCCCTGAACTTTCGTCGTAGTTTTAGTAATCATGCAGTTGTAGATCAATAGTGTAACAAAGTAATTGTGTAGGGACTGTAATTTTAACCCATGCAAAAATAGGTATATAAATTTTTCTTTTTTATGAATGTGCAGGTTCTGGGCGGAATGGGCTACGTATCAGACATGCCCGCCGAGAGGCACTACAGAGATGCCAGAATCACGGAGATATACGAGGGTACGTCGGAGATACAGCGACTGGTCATTGCTGGACAACTCATCAAAGAATACGGACTCTGAATATAAACAAGCGACTAGGACAACTTGAGACTTTTATACCTTTTTACGAGGCTCCTCTATTTTAAAACAGACAAACTGTTTGATAATAAAGAATATTTATTTCATTATAATTTTAATAATGAAAATTCTACTGTATATGTTATGTTATCTATGGTAATAATTAGACTCTAATTATATACCTATTTAAGATGAAGTCAAATATACTATAACAAATTTCCTACAAAGAAATATTAGAAAGATAATCATTTTTCTGATATTTTTAACAAAATTGATAATTATAATAATAATAAACACTTCCTTGCACCCTGCGCAAGCGGCGAGATTATTGCCATATGGCGATTTATTCCAACTAACCAGTGTTTCCAGCCCAGAGAAGCAATATTTGCGTGATAAATTAATAATTACAAGCAATGGCAGAGCGGTTAGCGCGCTTGGCTAGTAATCCAGTGGTCGCGAGTTCGAATCCTGCCACGACCTATTTCGTTCACCTATAGCACAAGCATTTATGCTTTATTTAGGGAACGTATGAGGATGTATATGTACTTGTTACTACAAGGACATATTCATTCTTTAAAAAAAAAATGTATTGTAAAATGTATTATCTTCAGCAGAGGAGAAATTAATTAAAATTAATTTCTCTCGCAATTCTTGCTTCTCTGGGCTGGAAACAATGGTTAATCGGAAGAAAATGCTACATGACAATAAAATCGCCACTTGCGCAGGGTGCAAAGAAGTGTTTATTATTATTTTTACAATATGTACTATTTTTATACGAATATACAATCATTTTTAGTTTTTTTTTCATTATCTCACTATGTAATATATATGTATTTTTAATATTATATGGTTTTTCATGAAGGTTTTTACTCAAAAAGATTGAGAGCTGATTTCGTAAAATTAAACAAATTAGTTATTTCTAAAAAACAGTGTAGAATAAACAGAAAAATAAATTCTTAAAAATGCTTGATAAAATATCAAAATAAAACATTAAGGTTTTTTTTATTTTGATATTTACGAAACCAGCTGCATTTTCTGTATCTAGTTTTTGAAAAATCAATTAATATATTTTTAATACTGTGGATTTTGTAAAAATATTATATTATCTTTTTTTTGATCTCAACCAAACATCACAATCTGAAGGTTGATTTTGTATAAATACCATAGAAGAAGACAAGTATATAGCTCCTGTTAAGTACTATTTTATCTGTGGTTTATATTTATTTTGTAAGTGATTTTTCTCTCCTTTAAATGACCCAATCAATAATACTCATGGTTATTGTTTGAGTTAATACATAAATACATTGTCACCTCGTGTTTAAGGACCGTTGCTTTCATTATTTATTACATAACCAATTTCTCAATAGATGGCGTTAGAAAAAGGCTTCTTCATCAATAAATAGATGGCGATGATATTTTCAAACAAACAAATATGTAGAACTTGTATATAGAATAATTGTAATAATTTAATGCCATCTATTGAGGAATTGTCGGCCTTCGTGGCTCAGTTGGTTAGATATCTGACTCCTGAGGTCTCGGGTTCGATTCCCGGTTTAAACAAAGTTTTTAATTGTGTTTTCAGTCTGGATCTGTGAGACGATTAATATCGTAAGTCTCCAGAATGTGGCAACTTGTTATTGGGTGCGTGTCAAATTAATGTTTGACATAATGCCCTATTCTGATTCGTCTAAATTTATCCGTCTGAATTTTAGTACATGAGAAATGTCAAAAAGTTGACTGCATTTATACGGGACTCATTACGTCACAGCCCGTATAAAATCCTTTTATCCACGGTCGCCCGTTGGTTACAGACGTTTTCGTACTCTGAAACGAATTCGAATAGGACATATAGTACCTGTTAGTTGCCCGGGAAGTCATACAAAATAAATAACATTAAATTTTCTTCATCACTTCATAGATGTCGATGGTGTTTCAGCTTATCCTCAAGTGAAAAGATTTCAATGAAAAACATTATATAGAACTTTCAAAGATTGGAATGATAGGGAACTCAATAAGAAGGCATAATGACAGGTCGTAAGCCTTGTAGGTGCCTTGAGTTCCTGATTTTACTATAATATTCCAACTTTGTCTCTATTGAGATGTCATAAATATATTGCATTTACGATGATTCTCCACAAATATTTTTATTTTGGATATATCAAACAAAAATCTAAGTTTTGTTTTGTTTGACGACATCAATAACTGCAAAAGTCTGGTAAGCCTTGTAGGTGCCTTGAGTTCCTGATTTTACTATAATATTCCAACTTTGTCTCTATTGAGATGTCATAAATATATTGCATTTACGATGATTCTCCACAAATATTTTTATTTTGGATATATCAAACAAAAATCTAAGTTTTGTTTTGTTTGACGACATCAATAACTGCAAAAGTCTGGTAAGCCTTGTAGGTGCCTTGAGTTCCTGATTTTACTATAATATTCCAACTTTGTCTCTATTGAGATGTCATAAATATATTGCATTTACGATGATTCTCCACAAATATTTTTATTTTGGATATATCAAACAAAAATCTAAGTTTTGTTTTGTTTGACGACATCAATAACTGCAAAAGTCTGGTAAGCCTTGTAGGTGCCTTGAGTTCCTGATTTTACTATAATATTCCAACTTTGTCTCTATTGAGATGTCATAAATATATTGCATTTACGATGATTCTCCACAAATATTTTTATTTTGGATATATCAAACAAAAATCTAAGTTTTGTTTTGTTTGACGACATCAATAACTGCAAAAGTCTGGTAAGCCTTGTAGGTGCCTTGAGTTCCTGATTTTACTATAATATTCCAACTTTGTCTCTATTGAGATGTCATAAATATATTGCATTTACGATGATTCTCCACAAATATTTTTATTTTGGATATATCAAACAAAAATCTAAGTTTTGTTTTGTTTGACGACATCAATAACTGCAAAAGTCTGGTAAGCCTTGTAGGTGCCTTGAGTTCCTGATTTTACTATAATATTCCAACTTTGTCTCTATTGAGATGTCATAAATATATTGCATTTACGATGATTCTCCACAAATATTTTTATTTTGGATATATCAAACAAAAATCTAAGTTTTGTTTTGTTTGACGACATCAATAACTGCAAAAGTCTGGTAAGCCTTGTAGGTGCCTTGAGTTCCTGATTTTACTATAATATTCCAACTTTGTCTCTATTGAGATGTCATAAATATATTGCATTTACGATGATTCTCCACAAATATTTTTATTTTGGATATATCAAACAAAAATCTAAGTTTTGTTTTGTTTGACGACATCAATAACTGCAAAAGTCTGAAATTTTTTTATAGATCCAAAAAAATATTCTTTGTAATTGTATATTTATATTTTTTTAAGGAAATTTAATAAAAAAATGCAAAATATAAAACTTAACATGAATTTTATTTACAAATCATCATCGTCCAGTCCAAATTCCTTGTCAAATTCTTTGTCCGATATCTTTTTTCTCTTCAGTTTCTTACACAGCGCTACGTCTTTTAACAACTCTTCCATTTCCTCCTTACTCAATTGCTTTCTTTTCTTTTTTGTCTTTTTGATTCCCTCCTCTTGGAGCTTTTTAAGTTTATCTTTCTTCTGTCTCCTCTCTTTTTTCTTGTCTTTTCTCTCCACCTCTTTCAGTTTGGACTGTTCCCACGGTTCGCTGCTTTTGAATTTCTTCTTTTTATTCCGCCCCATCCATTCGCCAGTCTCTTTGAATATCTCCAACTTTTTCTGTCTGCTGACCTCTTTCTGTTTGTCCTTGTACGCTATAGTGTTGAAATCCAACTCTTTCGTCGGTTTGATGAACTCTTCTTGGTGTTGCGGAGTTATTTCGGGCATCCTGGGCAGCTTGAGGAGGCCGTAGCAGTTGGCCAAGAGTCCGAGGGAGAGCTCCTTGACCTGCAGCAGGAGGCTGCACTCATGTTTGCTGTAGGCCCGGACGTGGGAGACAAACGCCTGTATGGCCTTGTCGTAGATGGCTCTGTCGTTGGACTGTTGGCTTCTGAGTGTCGCCAACAACTGAAAACAATTCAATTGTATTGATTATTAACTAAAACTACATTACAAGACTGAGCCTGTTCCAAGGTGGTAAAATAATACAGATGGGTGAAATTTGCACCAGCCCAGAATAAAATTATGCCCCATCCATTGTAATAAATGAGATACCTTATCTTTTTGCTGCTGTGTGAAAGTATATTCCATTTTGATCTCTTGCAACTGCACACGCTGGTTCCTCTGTATAAAGTCAACATAGGCCTCCTCGGTCGGAAGCAGCGGCAGAAGGCAACGTCCCGGTTGACCGGCCCGAGCCGTGCGTCCCGCTCGGTGCACCAGGGCTGCTGCAGAGCCGGGGGGCTCCCACTGCAAGACCCAGTCTACCTCAGGTATGTCCACACCTCTGAAATATATAAAAAAAAATCCTGAATATACATGACATATATTATTAATCCTAAAATAATATTTTTGTACAAAAATATTTGTCTGTACAAAATAATATTTTTCCCAAAGATACAAAACAGTATTTTTCCCAAAGACACAAAACAGTAGTATTTTCCCAAAGATACAAAACAGTATTTTTCCCAAAGACACAAAAAAAAGTAGTATTTTCCCAAAGATACAAAACAGTATTTTTCCCAAAGATACAAAACAGTATTTTTCCCAAAGACACAAAACAGTAGTATTTTCCCAAAGATACAAAACAGTATTTTTCCCAAAGACACAAAAAAGTAGTATTTTCCCAAAGATACAAAACAGTATTTTTCCCAAAGATACAAAACAGTATTTTTCCCAAAGATTTAAAATAATATTACTCTTATATACAAAACAAAATAATTTTATTCTTAAATATACAAAATAGTATTTTTCCCAAAGATACAAAATAATATTACTCTTATATACAAAACAAATTAATTTTATTCTTAAATATACAAAATAGTATTTTTCCAAAAGATACGAAATAATATTATTCTTAAAGATATAAAATAGTATTTTCTATATTATATTTCTAGTGGTGACATCTATTGTCTACAATATAAAGATTGATAATCAGATGACTGCTCAGTCTAATGAGTGGTCTTCCAGTAGGTCTACTATTTGTTATCTCCTCATCCGCTGCTATCCTCACCATTCAAGCTCTCCCCACATGATCTCTCCAGAATCCTCTCCGTGCTCTTCCCAATCGCACATCTTCGACATCACAGATTCTGTTTTACTTAATTATGATATAAAACATAATGAAGTAAAACAGATTCTCAATACGGAAAATATATTTTCGATTGAGATGTAATGAAACAAAGTATTTTACCTTGCTAAGACATCAGTGCACAGGAGTATCGCCTTTTCCGCCTTTCTGAACGCGTCCAATATCTTTGGCCGCCTGTTTTTCATTTTTCCGTGGAGCGCCATGAGTTGCATGGCTGGAAGCAGACTAGGCAGGACGCTGCCCCAATAGTCCACGCACGCGCACGTCGGTAGAAACATCAGAGCCTTCTTGATCTTCCTCTGCTTGATGAACGTCAGGAGTATCAACAGCTTGTCTTCGGGCGGGACAATCATGTAGTAGTTTTCCAAGAGGATGGGTGTGCTGACGGAGGCCTTCTCCTTGACGCTGACCAGCACCGGGTTTCTCAGTCCCGCCCTGGCCAAGTCCTCCAGCTGCTTGGTCTGCGTTGCGGAGAACAGCCCTGTCCGCCTCTGTCGTGGAAGATAACCGAAGATTGTAGTCAGTGTGGTTTGGAAACCGAGATCCAAGAGTCTATCGGCTTCATCTAGTACTAGTAATTCCTGAAAAAATTAAAACTATGAAAAGTTTTGTAAAGTACAAGAAAATCTTTTTATTATACTATTATTTATTTAATACATAAAAGAGAAAGGCAATCGTGGTTTCACTGGATTTACAAATCCAAGCCCACGAGGACAGGCGACTAGAGTACCAGCTACAATAGGCAAGCCACATGGGCTTTTCATGTATACGTAGGTGAATACATGTATTGCGTGAAATCTGCAGTAACGAGATGTTTTCAATCAATTTAGTAATAATTTATAGTACTTACCTAATATTAACTACTCTTTAATAGGCGTGATGACTGTAAGAAAAAATCATTGAAATTATGATTTTATAAAATAAAATATGTTATAAAGATTTGAAAAAATATATTTATTTTCATTTTAAAAGAGCGAATAATATTAATATTATTAAAATAAAAATACAAAATATGTTAGTCCGCCATTTTATGTGAAACACCAATCAGAGCGCATGACGTCATCATATTGTTACTGTCAATTGTAGTGTTCGAAATGGCTATTTTTTTCATAACAAGCTATATGGAATATGCTACTTATTTTTAACATGCTATTTTTATTTATTGATTTATTTGGTTTATTTGGGACAATAAACCAAATAATATCGCTATCCGCTCTATTGAATCGTTGACGCATCTGTTATAACACGCACCGAGTATTGTAACGTGGTGGAGAATATTTAACGTTTCAGAAATAAATAACTTGGTGGCTTTCATTGCTTGATTATAAAATAAAATGATGTTATTATATTGTTTGTGGGAGTTGTACAGTGTTACATGAGGTTGAAATGGAAATACACAATGTATTATGATGAATCTAATATACATATGGGATAATTGTTATGATTCATATACATATTATGATTAGTATATTAAAAAAATAGAATGTTATGTAATAGGTGTGATGATTGTAAGAAAAAAATCATTGAAATTATGATTTTAAAAAATAAAATAGGTTATAAAGATTTAAAAAATGTACTTATTTTCATTTTAAAGGAGTGAATAATAATAATAATATTATAAATATAAAAATACAAAATGTGTTAGTCCGCCATTTTATGAGAAAAAACAATCAGAGCGCACGACATCATAGTATGGTCGCGTCAATTCTTCTGATAGTCTTCAATACAATATACGCATTAATTGTCGGTCTAGACAATGTTTATTTTGGTGTTATCGATATATTAATATTTTAATTAGGTACTTAAAACTAAAACAAAACAGTAAAATAGCAATGGAACAAGGATTCATCAAAGCAAATAGTTTCAATTTACCTAGATACTCGCCTACCTATCGGGGGACACTATGGGCCGGTATTACAATGTCAGTTTAAGAGCGAAATTCAAGTTTTACAAAAATATAGCGTATTACAGTGTCCGTTAAGGCCTAATCTTCCCTCAAATATGTCACTAAAACGACAAATATTTAACTCAACGTTTCTGGCAGATTAAATACTTAACTGTGAGTCAACTGTTATTTGCTAGGCAACTCGTGTAGTTTCAGTTTCTATCACTAGAGGCGTTAGGCAACGTGTGTAGTTTCAGTGTTGTATCACTAAAGGCGTTAGTTGTATCGACGGTGGCGCCACACAACAAAACAAACTGACAGCCGTATTGAACATGGGCATTTAAAAGCATTATTTTGGTGAAAAAATTTAATTTACCATGTTGGATAATAAAACAATGGTATTTAAAGTCGTAGCGTCCCGTTTTGTATTTCGTATTATTTGAGGTTATTTAAATTTGACAGATAATAACCACAGAAAAAGTGAAATATGTCTATAATTGAAGATTTAGTAACTGACATGTCATATTGCACTGTAATACGGAAATGGATTCAATCTCCCCTTAACATTAATCTTGAGTTTAACAAACTCAATGAGTTGAGGGCCGACTGTAATATCGGGCCTAAGTTTATTGTATTTTGTATGTAACTTAGTTCTTATTGAATAAATAAATAAATAATGATCGCTCGCAACGTATGGTAAACTAATTTAGTTTTAGTATTCTACAATTTTGTCACGCGATGGTGAGCTGACGAACGTTCGACACGTTATGATGCTGGTCACTGCCAAACTAAACTACCAAGCTATATTTTTTTCATGCAATGAAGCGATTCGCGAAACGACGGCGATTACGCGAAGCATGCGTTTTAAAATATCGTTAAAATTTTAGCAGCATACAAATTATTACATAGCGCTCGTTATTTGTATTGTGTTCATAACAAGCTATATTTATCTGCTATCGTTATTTTTAGCAACAGCAGCTATAGTAGTCATTTCTTCTGCCTGTCTTACCTAGAATGGATCTTTTGATTGTCGGATATTTCTTTGCGTCGAACAAAGACTTTTGCTCATCAGAATTTCGAAACGTAAAAACTTAATAATAAGTACATATAAGTACTTTATTTATCTGTAATTTAAATACAACTTACATCTCGAAAATCGATAAAATATGCTCCTTCTTCTCTCTACATTATGTGTTCATAAGCTAAAAACATACGTGGGAAACGTATGATTGCCTTTGACGTTTGGACATTAATGAAGTTCTTTATATGCTTATTGCCTAAATAATGGTAAATATTATATTACTGAGAGCTAAACGTGAGGGAACAAATACTGTACTTCATTGTAAACGCGTACTTAATAAAATACACTTGTGTCTCGCCGTGCGAAATTTAATCACTTATTTCTCTTTCTTTTCGCGTGGGACGAAAACAAATACCTCAGTAGGTGTTTTTTTCGACGTTTTTGTACATTTAGGGACCGCACAACACTTATGCACTTTTGAATTGATTATAAATACACAAATTATTATAAATACACAAATAATTGATTATAATCGTCTTAGAATACATATAGTAGTGATATGTAGTTTACGATATCGTGACGTCACCGTCAGGGTCGGCAGCCGCCATGACACTACAAGTGTTTTTTGGCGTAAATGTCAAATTTGATTTTAAAATGGCGATTTTTGCTACTAAACCTTTATTTTATGTAGAAATGTATATATATTTGAAAACAGTGAATGCGTAAAAACATCGTGAGATAGTTTTTCAAAATTAGTCATCATGCCCATTTAGTTTAACAATGTTCGTCTATAATTGGCTCATTTTAAATGTAAAATGTTTATTTGTAAAAATGTTAATAGCTGTTGACAAACTAAATAAAAAAATAAAAAGATTTTTGGGCAATTTTCGTTTTGATTTGTCGATACAAACACAACAAGACTGAAATTTTCTCACTGCGGGAAAATTTTCGTTTTGGTTTATTTTAATGTTATACAACCCGGTGCATGCAAGTCTTTTCAAAAAGGTGTAGATATACCGAAAAAGATTGAGAAACTCTGGTCTAAATGAACACCTAAGAATTAATAACTTGAAGGTTTTTTCGTTGACACAGTGGAAGTTCATAATTATAAATTGTAAAAAAACACTTATAAATAGAAACACAGTTAGATTCCACAATGATTATTTTTATTTGCCTAAGCGCTTTCGCCAGTCACAGCTGGCATCCTCAGAGGCACACTATATACTGACTTAAAAATTATACATGTAATGGTCAAATGGGGTATAGGTAAGCAGGGGGGGGGGGGGAAACCCTATCAGACATATACAGATATTATTACCTAAGAATTTAGTATTGGTTTAAAAAAGTGGGTGCTTTTCCATTTATTTAGGTAGTGCTTTTAATGAAGCGAAAAAACTTGTTATTTTAAAAAAATGTATGATTTCAAATTAAATTAACTAAGATTGACAATACATATAAATAAATCCTCACCAAACTCTTGATGTGTAGTGAGAGATTGTAATCATTCCTCCTGGTGAGTAGATCTTCCAACCTTCCGGGAGTACATATCAGGATATGCCCCCCTCGCTCCCTCAACACTCTGACATCGTCCTCCACACTGTTGCCTCCCACCACCAAGTATTGCCGCAAGTGAGACATTGACGGCTCGCTAACAAAATTATTTAATACCTGGAAAATTAACATACTTTTACTAGGTAAATACTGACAAAAATGAAATACAGAATTTATGTGCTGGCTCTGGATAGTTGGAATAATATCACACAGATTTCAGTAGTGTAGAATATTATGGAATGTCAAATCAATTTCTTCAACCTCACTTCCAACAAATCAAAAACAAGTCAAATGATATTTTTTATGACAAACATTTTTTCAACATCTCAATAGAGACGAAGTTGGGATATTGTAGAAGAACCAGGAACTCAGGTAAAGTGAAACACACTATTCAAATATATAGAACTTTCAAAATTACATTGATAAGGGAACTCAACAAGAAGGCATAATTGGTGAACGTTGCGCAAGCGCATAAAGTGATCACGTAAACCAGCCGATGACAGGTCGTAAGTCCTGTAGGTGCCTCGAGTTCCTGGTTCTTCTACAATATCCCAACTTCGTCTCTATTGAAATGTTGAAAAAATGTTTGTCAATAAAAATATCATTTGACTCCCGAAAGGGAAAAAAAATTCAATGTTTGCGTATATACAATTAAAAAAGAATATTCGATTTACATACACATTGGTACAAGTAGGTAAACAAGCCAAAAATGAAATAATATTTCTGGCGCAGTTCAGGGGTGACATCTGTGTGTGACACCGTCATCTCATTTTATAAGGACTGTTGCTTTCATTGTTTACAAATAAAAATTAATTTCCCAATGTCTCAATAGATGGCGTTACAAAAAGGTTAGTCCGTTACTCCATAGATGCCAATAGTAATAATGAATTATTTTCAGGTAAAATGAAACACACTATTCAAATATATAGAACTTTCAAATATTACATTGATAAGGGAACTCAATAAAGGCATAATTGATGAATGTTGCACAAGCGCATAAAGTGATCACGTAAACCAGCCGATGACAGGTCGTAAGCCCTGTAGGTGCCTTGAGTTCCTGGTTCTTCTACAATATCCCAACTTCGTCTCTATTGAAATGTTGAAAAAATGTTTGTCAATAAAAATTTTCTGATATAGAAATTGAATGAATCTCAACAAAACAAAGATGTTCATTCTGCAATCTGTACAAGTGCACAATAGTAGGCTAGATTATGATATATTATGATTATCATTCTGCAATCTGTACAAGTGCACAATAGTAGGCTAGATTATGATATATTATGATTATCATTCTGCAATCTGTACAAGTGCACAATAGTAGGCTAGATTATGATATATTATGATTATCATTCTGCAATCTGTACAAGTGCACAATAGTAGGCTAGATTATGATATATTATGATTATCATTCTGCAATCTGTACAAGTGCACAATAGTAGGCTAGATTATGATATATTATGATTATCATTCTGCAATCTGTACAAGTGCACAATAGTAGGCTAGATTATGATATATTATGATTATCATTCTGCAATCTGTACAAGTGCACAATAGTAGGCTAGATTATGATATATTATGATTATCATTCTGCAATCTGTACAAGTGCACAATAGTAGGCTAGATTATGATATATTATGATTATCATTCTGCAATCTGTACAAGTGCACAATAGTAGGCTAGATTATGATATATTATGATTATCATTCTGCAATCTGTACAAGTGCACAATAGTAGGCTAGATTATGATATATTATGATTATCATTCTGCAATCTGTACAAGTGCACAATAGTAGGCTAGATTATGATATATTATGATTATCATTCTGCAATCTGTACAAGTGCACAATAGTAGGCTAGATTATGATATATTATGATTATCATTCTGCAATCTGTACAAGTGCACAATAGTAGGCTAGATTATGATATATTATGATTATCATTCTGCAATCTGTACAAGTGCACAATAGTAGGCTAGATTATGATATATTATGATTATCATTCTGCAATCTGTACAAGTGCACAATAGTAGGCTAGATTATGATATATTATGATTATCATTCTGCAATCTGTACAAGTGCACAATAGTAGGCTAGATTATGATATATTATGATTATCATTCTGCAATCTGTACAAGTGCACAATAGTAGGCTAGATTATGATATATTATGATTATCATTCTGCAATCTGTACAAGTGCACAATAGTAGGCTAGATTATGATATATTATGATTATCATTCTGCAATCTGTACAAGTGCACAATAGTAGGCTAGATTATGATATATTATGATTATCATTCTGCAATCTGTACAAGTGCACAATAGTAGGCTAGATTATGATATATTATGATTATCATTCTGCAATCTGTACAAGTGCACAATAGTAGGCTAGATTATGATATATTATGATTATCATTCTGCAATCTGTACAAGTGCACAATAGTAGGCTAGATTATGATATATTATGATTATCATTCTGCAATCTGTACAAGTGCACAATAGTAGGCTAGATTATGATATATTATGATTATCATTCTGCAATCTGTACAAGTGCACAATAGTAGGCTAGATTATGATATATTATGATTATCATTCTGCAATCTGTACAAGTGCACAATAGTAGGCTAGATTATGATATATTATGATTATCATTCTGCAATCTGTACAAGTGCACAATAGTAGGCTAGATTATGATATATTATGATTATCATTCTGCAATCTGTACAAGTGCACAATAGTAGGCTAGATTATGATATATTATGATTATCATTCTGCAATCTGTACAAGTGCACAATAGTAGGCTAGATTATGATATATTATGATTATCATTCTGCAATCTGTACAAGTGCACAATAGTAGGCTAGATTATGATATATTATGATTATCATTCTGCAATCTGTACAAGTGCACAATAGTAGGCTAGATTATGATATATTATGATTATCATTCTGCAATCTGTACAAGTGCACAATAGTAGGCTAGATTATGATATATTATGATTATCATTCTGCAATCTGTACAAGTGCACAATAGTAGGCTAGATTATGATATATTATGATTATCATTCTGCAATCTGTACAAGTGCACAATAGTAGGCTAGATTATGATATATTATGATTATCATTCTGCAATCTGTACAAGTGCACAATAGTAGGCTAGATTATGATATATTATGATTATCATTCTGCAATCTGTACAAGTGCACAATAGTAGGCTAGATTATGATATATTATGATTATCATTCTGCAATCTGTACAAGTGCACAATAGTAGGCTAGATTATGATATATTATGATTATCATTCTGCAATCTGTACAAGTGCACAATAGTAGGCTAGATTATGATATATTATGATTATCATTCTGCAATCTGTACAAGTGCACAATAGTAGGCTAGATTATGATATATTATGATTATCATTCTGCAATCTGTACAAGTGCACAATAGTAGGCTAGATTATGATATATTATGATTATCATTCTGCAATCTGTACAAGTGCACAATAGTAGGCTAGATTATGATATATTATGATTATCATTCTGCAATCTGTACAAGTGCACAATAGTAGGCTAGATTATGATATATTATGATTATCATTCTGCAATCTGTACAAGTGCACAATAGTAGGCTAGATTATGATATATTATGATTATCATTCTGCAATCTGTACAAGTGCACAATAGTAGGCTAGATTATGATATATTATGATTATCATTCTGCAATCTGTACAAGTGCACAATAGTAGGCTAGATTATGATATATTATGATTATCATTCTGCAATCTGTACAAGTGCACAATAGTAGGCTAGATTATGATATATTATGATTATCATTCTGCAATCTGTACAAGTGCACAATAGTAGGCTAGATTATGATATATTATGATTATCATTCTGCAATCTGTACAAGTGCACAATAGTAGGCTAGATTATGATATATTATGATTATCATTCTGCAATCTGTACAAGTGCACAATAGTAGGCTAGATTATGATTATCTTTTCCCCAGTACCCTCAAAAAATATGTCATTGAAATAAAGAAAAATTTGTATTTACATCTTAATTTATTGCATGAGTTTTTTGGAATTTGAATTTGTTTAATAATTTTCTTGTAGAATTAGTTTTGGCTAAACCTTTTTTTAATTTTTTATTAAAAGTAACTAAAAAACTACAAAGGCCCTGAGTCAAATTGAAAACGCTGTTCGTTATCGCCAAGCGCTATTTTTTTTGTATGTGATTTGACATTTGTTGTAGAAATTTTTTCTACAATAACAAACAACAAACGTCAAATCCCATACAAAAAAAATTAGCGCTTGGCGATAACGAACAGCGTTTTCAATTTGACTTGGGGGCCATGCCTAATATTTTTACTTCAATCGAAAAGGAATATGAAAATCTGCCGGTTGAGTTTTTTACTAATTTAACATTTTAATAACTATTCTTGCTATTTAAAAAAAAATTCTAAAATTTACCTTTTCTTATTTTTCGTGTTTCATACATTAGAAGGTAATTTAGTGTGCATGTTTGTGTACATCCGTATGCCCAATATATAATCTTGATTTTTTTCTATTTGTTGTATTCATCTACAGTCACAAAGGCAAAGCTTCTTATTAAATGATTGTTTAGTCATAGCAATGAAACAAACCAAAGATCTGTATTTGGTTTAGATCATTTTCAATAGATGGCAGCATAATACACATATATACAAAATATTCAATGAAACAGTTGAGCCATCCTATATTTGTTCTCTCGTTCCATTCCTGTCCACATTGTAAAGATTGACAAGTAAGAAATTACGAGTGTATACAGCATGGTTGCAAAGGTTTGTTGAAATAAACCAATACCTCGAATGTCTGCATGGCCAGTTCCCTGGTGGGTGATATGACTACTGCACCAACTTCGTGTTTCTTCCATGGCTCCGTCTCTCCCCTCTTCAGTAGCATCTCCAGCAGGGGCACCAGGAAGGCCAGAGTTTTACCAGAACCAGTTACAGCTTCGGCTGCTACGTCCTTGCTTGTTAGCAACAGAGGAATTGTTGCTGCCTGTAATATTTGTAAAAGTAATGCATGAAAATTTGCTGGATGTGCTCAGAATAACTTGCATCTCTGGTCCCTCTTCCACTCATGCACAATGCAGTTACCCGCTTAACTCATTCATAGTAAACCTATTTTTTTATTTAATAAAGTTTATAAAATGTTCATTTTTTTATTAGTGCCTTTCTCACTAGGATTAAATCCCGTGATGAGGAAGGTACTTTACAAAAACAGAATAAAAATAACAATAAAAGAACAAATAAAACACAACAAAGCAAAATAAAAGTGATCAAAAAAGAATAAATATACAATAATAACAGTTCACAATAATAATCATGATCTACAGTATTACAGGGCTGTGTTCACATTCAACGCCCAAACGTCAGCATCAAAAGGACCTGAAGTTGCAGATTATGGCGTTTTTACACCAATCTCACTGAACACTTTCGAGCGGCGTTTTAATCTGAACGCTACATCGGGTGTTTTAAATGTCAAATGTCATTTATCATACATGTCTCTTTTTAGGTTATATTTTTAGTGACCTTTTATTGGAAATTGTTGAATGATATTTTTATAAATTAACCTTTTTGTGAATGCATATTGTCATCATAAATAATGTCTACTGATGACAACTGACATATTAGAGAAACAAATAGAAGTCATCATTCCACAGATAAAATAGAAGTCAACAGATACTATAACTGTCAGAGCATTTTTCACCCGACAACTTTACCGAGCGTTTGGTACGTACACACAACATTCAATCTGAACGCCACAGTGTCTTTCGAACGTCTGTTTCCGGTTATTATGAACGGCTTGGAACATTTACTAAGCGCGCTTGGCGTTTGTTGTGAACGCAACCCAGTACACATGCACCCATCATTATATGATGACATGAATCAGAGAGCTGTCGACATCGATTTTGTGACTAACCATCCACCTTGTCATTTCTCTTGTTTATAATTACCTTCAACACACGTGAACCATCTGCTTCTCCAACTCTTTTATTAACACAGCAGCCCGACTGTGGAACGATCTTCCCAATTCTGTGTTTCCACCTTCTTACAACCTGGATCTTTTTAAGATCTGAATAAATATTTCCCTAAGCAGATTGCAAACCCTCCCCAACGCTCTGTAGTGAGTTTCTTCGGAAGAGTATTACAGACCCAAATCCTAGTATAGTGTGTTTCAGTGAATAAAATTATATACGGTTGGAAGAAATTACCTTATAGCAATAAGCCCGCAATTGTACACATTAATGTATCGGTAGGGTGTACGTATACTGCATAGATAAGAGATTTTACTTGTACTACTATGTGTTCTATGACTGTTCTATGGCCGGGCGAGTGAAACTCAGAACATTGTTCTTAGTTTTAGTTGTCATGTGGTTGTCATACTTTCATTGCGGTGACTAGGTATTTGTATCATATATAATCTAAGTTTGTGAGTTTATTTCAATGTTCTATTTTTGCGCACAGAAACCATTTGTATATTCAGTATATTTTGCTATATTTCATTAGTCAAATTACATAAAATAACATTTTGTAATAATCTTACTTGTACTGGTGTCATTTTTTCGAATCCCATTTTTTGTATCACAGCGAGGACATGTTGGTTCAAAGGAGGTTTTACCTCCTCCCATTTATTATTTGACATTATTAATTGGAATTTATCATATTCTCATACATTAATTAATAATACTTCACGCACAAGTCTTGCTACGCGAAGTGTTGACTTGTAAATATAACCTAAAAACTACACGCTCATATGACAGATTGACATAAATATTAAATGCTGCCATAATAAAAAATATCATTGTAAATAAAAATTTAGCAAATAAATATAAATTATAACTAACCAAATATTTTTTACGCGAGGATTTTGAGAAATGTGAAATTTATTATAAATCATTTTTCAAAATATATGCCATCGAGCAGGCAGAGAGAACTGAGTGGCATACGTGGCTTCTTTAGATCCATGCTCTTCAATTTTTTAATCTTCTTACGCTTCCTTCATTCAAAATATTATGCTATCCCTTTCTATTCAATCTTTTTCACCTTTATATACTTTTGTAGTCAACTTTAATTCTTTCAATATGTTATAACTACCCCAGGGCATTCACTTAAAATATCCTTTATTTTACATTATATCATAATCATACAATGCCAACCTCTGTGGCATAGTTGATAAGTCATTTGGCTTCTATGCAGGCATCCTAGTCTCGATCCGCAGCAGTAGAAAATTATTTATCACAAATTATTTTTCTCTGAGCTGGAAACTGTTTTGTCGGAAGTGTTCATATTATTGTTTTGTTATATACCCTTTTTAATAATAAAATTTCTACAGCATTTCTGCGTCTTTTGCAATGTCCTAACTCTTGACATTCAAATCTGCTGGTTTTCACTTAGAACTTACCTGCGTATATTCAAATTACTATTAGGACTAAAACATACCTACCTACCACCTCTTTCTCTATTATGAATGTAGGTTCTTAGCAAAAATGAAAATTGGATTGTAATTGAGATTCATGAGTAAGGGCGATGGTTTTTCATGATTTGCTATGGGGTTGGGCTGCAAAAATCCAAATCAATATTTTTTGATTTATTTAGAAAATGGGCAACGTACAAAAATAAAATTTTAACCATATAAAAAAAAGAATAACATAAGTAATTGTAACTTAATCAGCCCACCTTTGTATTCATGTTAAATGTACTCACTGCTGGTAACAAAATAATGAATTATTCCTGTCTAATATGACTCCTGAACATACAGAATATGTCCACGGTCCTGATCCTTTCCAAATTATTATATGTGGTAAGGCATCGGTACAATGGCTAATTGAGGTGTGCTTTGTCTGTTTGGTATGTTGAAGTTAGTAATTTTCCCTTTTTTTAACAGGATATAACAGTAAAACCAGTTGGTGTATAATTTAAAATATAATTTTATTCAATCATCAGTTTAGCATTTTGTAGTCACTTGAGCATAAAAAAAATATTGAATACATAATATTAAAAATTAGGTATAGGTATGTGGGTATATTTACATCAAATAAAAAGTAAGACTAGTGACCAAAATCACTCAATGAAGATATAACTAATTAAGTACTTAAATTATACAATAAAAGACTAATCACATCCTTATAAATGCAATAATTAAATTCCAAATCGATAAAACAATGATGATAAGTGGTCTTGATGAAAACTTTATAAAAAATTATGTTATTTTTTTATAACAAACTTAAAATGTGTTTTTTAAGAGCGTCTGCTGCCAGCGTATCTATTTTTCAATTTGATATGATAAAAAAATGACTATATTGACACTTGACATTCATAATTAAATTTCATTTTAAATATATACAAATTTTTATGCCATGTCCCTTGCAAGATAGACAAAAAACCAGACTTAATACTCTTCAATCCTGATATACGTATGTATGTATGTAGCCTCATTCACATTCATACACTATCTCTTATTTATACATCTTAGGTTATGTTCATTCAATCTCTTTTGCCTCTCCTATCTTATACATACAGCATTCCTTATGGTTCAACTACTTCCAATAGTTCATTAGTTTCTGCTCTTTTCACACTATCATTCTTCAAATTGGTTTTATGTCTTTATTCTTTATCATGTTCATTTGACATAATATATAAAGGACCATATTACATAAGACTCAAATATCAGCGCCCTTGGCATGATACTGAATCATCAAACAGCACAATAAGAATATTCTTATTATATTTGAAAGTAAGCAATAAATTTCAATTTCATCTAAGCGTAACATTCACTTTCATACTGCTTCTGTAACATGCTATCATCGTCTTAGTCCACTTACAAACATCATATTGGTTAATATTTAAAAATGTAATTAAATATACATTAGTTATGTTAATAAACGGTAAGAATAATAAATTACATGTATGTATCATTAACTAGGTATATATATTTACAAAATATTTACATTATTCATCCTAAATTGAAGCTGTTATAGAAAAAATAAATCACGCATTACCAATAACAATAATGGTAAAATACATATAGGAATCGTGCATCTTGCCTGTGAAGACATATGGTTTGGAAACAATGACCCGAATGCGGAGTCCTAGGTACCTAAATACTAACTCCTAACCTCACTGGAGTATTTAGTATTCTTAATTTAGCAATTGTGTTGCAGAGACATCACTAACTAAATACTAAATACTACGCCAAACTTAAGGTCGATGGCGTAGAATTTCACATTAATATGTATGAAGAAAAGAGATAGATAGCTTTCTATGGGCTTAGAAAGCTATCTATTTCTTTTCTGATGTTTGACGTTTGAAATGTTTTTTGCATTAACAACAAAAACATATGTAACCAACTTCACATTTCACACTGACAGGTCGATGTCAATATTTTTTTGAAATTCCACAGAATTTTCGGTATCTCGTATTGATCGCTGAATACTCTGTTTGGTATTTGATTTGACAAAATTACCAAATACATATTCAACGAAGCCGATAAAATCATCATCCACCGAAAACATCTCGTTTTTAGTATTAAACCACTCGTAAGGTTCCTCACTTTCAACTTTACTTTTTGACAATTCGCAAATGTTAGTTTACGCCGTTGCGCATGCGCTAAGTATTTAGATATGTCTCTGCAATGCAATTCTCATAGAAAAACTTGGTAGCATCTTCCAGTTAGGAAGCCACGTGATCACCTAACTAAAGTGAGCAACTGTGCAATGAAAACATGGTTAGCATTTAGAATTTAGTATTAAGGTAGGACTCTGCATTCGGACCATTGTCCCCGACCATAAATACTGTCCACAAATTAAAGTGCGCGCAACGAACCATGGAGCGGAAAATGCTGGGCATAAGTCTGAGGGATAGATTAACAAATACAGAAATCAGAGGCCGAACTAAAGTCGCCGATATCATGGATCGGATCGCAAAATTGAAATGGCAATGGGCAGGACACGAGGCCAGACAGCCAAATTCAAGATGGACTCCCAAAGTCTGAAAGTGGAGGCCATGGGAATACAAAAGGGGTGTCGGTCGGCCACAGAAGAGATGGGCCGACGATATTGTTGTGGTCGCCGGAAAGTAATGGATTGAAGCGGCACAGAATAGAGGAAAATGGAGACAGATGGAAGAGGCCTACATCCAGCAGTGGAGGGAAGGCTAGGAAGAAGAAGAAGAAGACATATAGGAAAAGAAAATCATTAATTAAAAACTGTAAAAAATATAATAATCCATAGAATCAAAATTATTTTGTTTATTAAGATTAATGGATTTGACACTAACTTGTTAGTCCGTGATTAAAAATAATAACGGTGTAATACTTAGATATAACAATTAATAATATAATAACGATGACCAGTTTCAGGAGAGCACTCCTCCATAATACACCTGATGATGGGAGGAGTTCTTTACCAAAACAAGTAGTGTTTATACTCAACTCATCAAGTGATATAGAGCAAAAAATAAGACTCACTATTCAAATAAATAAATAAAAATGAGATAAAAGTAGTTCACATAAATCAAACTACTGACTGATTTCAAAACAACACGATTCATATTGAAATGTCAGATCTAATTAAATCTAACGGATCTCGATCCGTTGCTTTTTGATGACGTCTTGGCGCAGTTCTCCTCAAAGGACGAAGAACTCAAATCCGACTCTTCAGAGTCTTGGTCGTTTGTCTTGTCTCTCGTCTGTCCCGAGAGCAGTCCCTGTATCGCTTCCACTTTGCTTTTCTCCTGCTTGATGGCGCTGAACAGCTTGGCCTTCTGTCTGATGTGAGACGTAAAGTCCGACTTGATCTCGATCGAGTCGTCCGTCCCCGAAATGGAGGCCTTCTCCGCTCTGAACGACTCGGACATGTCGTTTTGCATGACGACGTTCTTGCAGCTGTCGGAGTCGTCGATCGTGTCGAGACTCTCGATCGAGATTCCGTTCTTGTTGAAAGCCTCGCCTCCGTACAGTTCGACGATCTGCATGGAATTATTAGATTTGCAAGTTGTAGCGACGTACACTGATCCCTTAGCCGAAGACTTCCCCATGTATTTTGGAGAGTTGAGTTCAACTTTGACTTTCTCAGGGACATTTGAGGAAGAAGTAGATAGTGCAGATACGCTTTCGTCGTCTCCTTCACCGTTTTTCCTCCTATACGATCCGTCGTGGAGTTCTATTATCTCGAGGCACGTGGAATGGAAGGTGAAAAGGAACGGTTTTCGATAGACAAACTGTAGAGGAGCGTGCGTCCACATGATGTCTTCCGATCGGGACCTCTGTCCGTACGAATCGACAAACACTCCCATTTCTTTGTAGCACAGCAGATACTCGGCGCATCCATCGTTGGCTCCGTCATTTATTCTCAATATGGCCATAGGATATGAGTGTTTTTTGTGAGCGTGGAAGACTTGCGCGAGGGTGTTATCGGAGGGATCTAAAAAGTCTTCGATCTTGAAGGACTTGAGATCAACTTCTAGGAGTGTGTGTGAGGCTAATAGTAGAGTGTGCGGAGTAATGAGAAGTGCGGAGACGTTATGTTGGATATTGAATCGATGGAGTATGGTGAAACTTTGGTTCTGATGGGTGTGTTTCAATACATGAAGGCAGTGAGAAGTGGTAACAAAGAGAAGAGCCCTCGAAGGGCATATCTTGACAATGTTGCACAGTTCTCTGGGCTGAAGAGAGATGTTTATTTTAGCGGGTTGGAGTTGGGCTTTGGACGACGGCAGGGCTCCGAGCGTCGCCTTGAGCTGCCTTAATGAGACGTGGAACGGAGGTAGGGCATGTGAGCCGAGAATGACGCAGGTGTCTATTGTTGGAGCGATGTCTATGGCATGAAGGGGACCTTCCCATGAGGTAATGTGGTTGATGTCATCGCGTCCTCTGACCCAAGCGTACATACCTCCTTCCGCACCTAAGATTAGAAAAAAGTCTTAATAAAAACAATATGATTAATAAATGGAATATTTTTTGTAGTCACATATTGTCGCTTAAGGTCTAACACCGCGTAAGTAAATATCAGAAACTTTACAGTAGAGCAAAAGAATTCTAAAATTCTTATATGACATTTGAAAAAATATAAAAACACAAAGCCGCGTTAGTTGGCATGTTTTTTTTAATTAGTATTTTCAAAAGAAAGTATATTTAAATGACATGTACTTAGATTATAAATATGATACAGATACCTAGTCAGCGCAATGAATGTATGCCAACTAAAACTACGCTGAAACAGACAAATTTCTAGTATACCTACGTACACCTACATAATACGTAGACCAACCAATCTACCGCCTCACACACACATGTAAAAAAAAAACTGGCCTCACATTTGAATTCGAAATTTGTACTACACGCGGCTTCTGTACATTATAATTCTATGGAGATGTAATAAGAATTTTAAATAGTTTTTTTGTTCTACTGAAAAGTTGCCGATATTGACTTACGCAGTGTTAGACCTTAAACGATGATATATATACAAACATTGGATATTTCTCCGTCTTTAATTATTATTACTACTTGGGTATTAAATGAAATTAAAGTATAATTACCAATCAATAAGAGATCGCTGGTAATTTCAACAAGACAATTGGGCTGTTTGAGTTTGGATGACCTTGCAGCGAGGATTTGTCTGCCCCAAGCTTGTCCTTCAACCTGCTTTTCTATTAAAGTCTCTTTGGGGCTCTCCAAAGCAATCACTTTTGCGTCTGTGAGCCCCGACACCCAATCCTTGCGCTGGGAAGCCGATGGGGACACTATCAACAGGCGACAAGTCGAACATTCCAACTGAAAAAAGAAATGGACATCAAATGTTGAATTAAATTGAAGTACATATATTTGAAATTCGTGGCATCATCTTTATGGTATAAGATGATGTATCTATGTAAACGAAACAATTGATTGTTGCCGAGATATAAAAATGGTGTTCGTTTTGTAATGCCTACCCTATAAAAAAAAAAGTCACAATCCTAGGATTGGTCTGCACCAAACACTCGATCTTTCCACTTAACTCTATCGTTTGCCAGTCCCTTCATCTCTTTTTAACTGCTACAGCGCACTTACCGATTATCTGGTCTATATAGTTGTTTCTGGGGCGACCTCTACAGTTACCCCCATCAATCATTCCTTTCCTACCCTATAATGCTGAAATAAAATGTTACTGAATAGGAACAATAAGCTATAAGAAAAAAACTACAAACCAATATAGCGTTGTTCATTTCAGTCTCAGATAGCAGCACTCCCTTGGATAGTATTGAAGTAACTAGAGGATGTAACTTGGCACCGTCCACTCTAACCTCACCCTTTATGCCTGTCCCCTCACCCCGCCAACGCAGCCCCTTGCCTCGCAGTTCCATGTAAACGCGCTGAAGCAATCCCTCTCTGGATAAATTATTATCTTATTATTATTTAGTTTGCCAACAGGCAGCATAACACTGATATTTTTGAATGAGATCATGACATAACCGTCCATTCTTAAGAGGTGACACTTTGACAAAAGAACCTCAATAACTTTCAAACTTATTTATTTATTTATTTGAACATAACAGAAATATAGCAATAATAACAACATTATAAAAAACATTTCATATTAACGTTGGCCTCTCCCACTAGGAATGTCCTGTGTCGGGAGAAACAAACTCACATATTTAAATTACACAAACATAAAATCACAAAACAAAAACATATATATATATATATATATATATATATATATATATATATATATATATATATATATATATATATATATATATATATATATATATATATATATATATATATATATATATATATATATATATATATATATATATATATATATATATATATATATATATATATATATATATATATATATATATATATATATATATATATATATATATATATATATATATATATATATATATATATATATATATATATATATATATATATATATATATAACACAAATCATCACACACAGGCTGGTGGTATATATATATATATATATATATATATATATATATATATATATATATATATATATATATATATATATATATATATATATATATATATATATATATATATATATATATATATATATATATATATATATATATATATATATATATATATATATATATATATATATATATATATATATATATATATATATATATATATATATATATATATATATATATATATATATATATATAACACAAATCATCACACACAGGCTGGTGGCAAACAACCCATTAACCCAACACAGCAGCAACAGACCTATTGCTATGTAGGGTGACCACATAAAAAGTGCAGGGTTTTTCACTGATTTCGTCTTCTCTGGCATTCCACTGTACAATATAGGTGCCAAATAATTATACGTTTTCCCAGCAAAAATGGTGTTGGTTTGAAAAAATTAATGAACCACGGTTGAACCACTGGGTGATCACTGTGTAAAATACTGATGAAAATAAAGAGTACAGCTCCCCTAGACAACGTGTCATTTGGCTCAAGAAAAAATAACTCAATGTATGGGCGTGACTGACAACTGTCACTTCCATACATTGAGTTATCTTTTCGTGAGCTAAATGACACATTGTCTAGGGGGCTGATCACAGCAACTGACTCAAATTCACATGCCATTTTCTTTTTCTTAGTTGTCAGGTTCAGATTTTATAGCCTTTTGTAGTTTAGGTGAAATGTCATTTTTCGTTACAGGTCTTTCAGTGAAATTGGCACGTTTTTTTAAATTAAATATAAAAAAAATCACAACATAATATTGACGACTTAGTGCACAGATGAGGTAAGGGAGCATTTGTTAAAATATAATATTTAATTAATATTTTGTTTGTTTCTTTCTTGTATTTACCACATATTGTCAATAGTAATGTAATGTCTCAGGTAAGGCGCGCATGGAAGCTTAAATTCATCGGCCGATTATTATCGGCCGATCAGTTCTAACGCGCATGGAAGCTTATAGAATCGTACGATTGGAAATAACGATTACATGAAAATTCTTTGAAACACAATTGTTCGAATGCGCAATTGTACGAATAACAATTTTTCGAAAATCAGTTATCAGAATGACAATTGTCCGAAAGCAAATTATTCGAACTAACATTTGTTGGAAAACCAATTGACCGAATTTAATATATTTTTGTGTCATTATGTTGCCTCCTTTGACATATTTGTTGCCAGTACTTAACATATATTCGATGAAGACTATTATTACTTGTTGTATTATTGTTGGGTAGGTACGTATGTTTGCACATTTTTAATAATTGATGTTTGACAGCGCGGTGCGTCGCCATGTTGTTTATTCCATAGATTTTTATTATACATAATATACTATGTAGATGTAATACTCCGTGCAAAAAGTGAGTCATGGAATATCGCGCGTTTGACGTTTTGGTTGACAACATATTTCAGTTTTCCTTACATTTCAACACATCCTAAATAACTTTTTTTTACGACAAATTATCTTATTTTTTTACGACAAATAAATCCCAAAACAATTCACATTAGTCGTTATTCTCTATGGAAAAACGATGTTGGTGCTAAAACGTCAAAAATCCTCCGGAAAAATGCCTCACTTCGATTCATACAAAATTCTCATCTAGTATATTATAATAAAAATCTATGGTTTATTCGTTTCGCAATACTACCAACATGACGTCATAAAAATTCGAACAATTGGAATTTCTGATAATTGTGTGTTCGGAAAATTGTTTTTCGAAAAAATGTGATTCGAATAATTGCCATTCGTAAAATTGATTTTCGTAAAATTGAGCATTCGAATAATTGTTTTTCGAATAATTTTCCTGTCACCGAAATAACACGGCGTCAACATTCATATATTTAAAATACAAAATGTATATTCATAAGTTTTAATACCTATGTATATCATAAGAAATATGGATTTTTTTGAAGTAGCATGTGTTTGTGCTTTTGTGTCCTCAAAATGCGTAAAAAGAAACGTCAAAAAAACCACTGGGTTCATCCGCTAATAAGTGCTATATTACCGAAAGGATAATTTGTCCTGTCCTACGAAGATTTAAGATCACACCTTGAGGAGTTTTTTAAGTACACCAACCAGTTATTAAAATATCGCTAATCTCCAACCACAATTTTTGCTTAATTTGGCGGTCACTATATTTTTAAATTTTTAATCATACTATGAAGGACGTGCTTCAACTAATGTAATTAATTCACAGACAGCCAAGCAGCGATCAAGGCTCTGCGAGGCGCATTAACGACCTCTAAAGTTGCCCTGAACTGCCGCATAGCATTAAACAAAGCAGCCGAGCGGTTTAACATACTTGTTATGTGGGTACCAGGTCACAATGATATAACAGGTAACTGTAAGGCAGATGAACTGGCCAGGGCAGGTACCCTGTTACCTTTAGAAACAATAAATCATCGACCCGGGGTTCCCATGGCAACATGTAAACTCCGGGTCGATGAGAAAACGATAACTCGTGCCAATCAAAGATGGTCTGAAGAAAGCACGTGTGCCATTGCCAAACAAACATGGCCAAAATATGATCTCAAGAGAACAAGGGAGATGCTCTCGTTCAGAAGGGACTCACTAGCCAGAGTCACATCGGTATTAACAGGGCACTGGCTCATAGGAAAACATGCCAGAAGGCTTGGTTTAGAGGCATTTGATTATTGCAGAGCATGCCAAGATGAAGAGGAAGAAGAGACGGTAGTCCACTTCCTCTGTCAATGCCCTGCTCTCTCCAGAAATAGGAGGAAATTCTTGGGAAGTTTCTTCTACGATGACCTGATGGACATAGCGTCTGCTGACATTAGCGACGTTCTGACATTTATTAACCACTCAGGCTGGTTCAATGTGGTTTAGTGAAGGGGAAGGACAACCCCACTGTGGTATCACAAAGGGCCAACCGGCCTAAGTGTGTTCTCCTTGGAGAGCTGCCACTCAAAAAAAAAAAAAAAAATGTAATTAATTGTTCGGAATCAATATTTATTTCATACATATTTTCTGACATTTCGTTTGACAACACTGACAACGTACTTCTCGATCTACTGCGCTCGGACGATTAAATTATCGGTGAGCAAGCGCCATGCGCGCTCTCTCATACAACAGGATTGGTTAAAAAAAATCGGCCGATCGAGATTTTTTTGTGTCTCGTCACAGATTTTTAAATCGGCCGATTCTGTTAGCTTTCTTGCGCGCTCTTACATGTAATTCGTATGTTGTAGCTCACCGATAATTAATCGGCCGATGAAATTAGCTTCCGTGCGCGCCTACCTTTAATCATTTATCGTACACATATCATAATTGTTCTCAATAAACTATGAAAAAATACAAGCATTTTTGTGTATACATCGATTAAGACAAAAAATGTACTTACCCTATCTGTGCACTATAGATACCATCAATATATTATAATAAATAAACATCTTTCTGTATTCAAATAACGCCCGCTTGCACCAAACATATTTATTCGTCTTAAACCGGCTAAACTCCGAATAAACCTCGGTTATTGCGAATAGCGTCTTGCGCCAAACTTTTATTCGAAGATTAAGCCGAATAAACTTAACCCAACGAATGGGTCGGATTAAGTTTAACTATTCATGTTAACCAGCTATCTGTCAATTGACATTTCGTTGTTATTATCATTACATAGGTTATATATTTTGAAAATTGACTGCCGATTGCCAAAGACTGATTGTTGTATTTGTCATACGTCATTAACTCACTAATTACTTTCTTAACGGTATTAAGACATGCCATTCCTACTGACTGCGCGTTGTTTGACGATTTAATTCGCTGTTGTAACGCGTCCCGTGATAGTTCGTCTTCCCACGCTGTGAATCTCTTCATCGCAGATTTAGCATCCATTTTTATAATTCAATATTAAAATGAAAATATAATACTTTACGTAAAATTAAAGGTTTGTTGACAGTGGTTGATAAAGAGAATATAACCTACGGATAGTGGTTGACAGACGACGAGAATGAAAAACAATAATATGACATTACAGTTAACTGCAGAAACATCGCAGAAGCAGAAGCGGCGTACGTATCGTGTATTGCTATATAAAAAAAATCAATTGCGACGAAAAATGTCCAAATGAGTAGTTATCTACCTGGCATCCCCCGAATAGCTAACCGACGGTTAAATTCTGTTGGTGCAAGAAGGTATTTTAAACCCACGGTTACCAAGTTAACTATTCGAGGATTAAGACTAATAGTGTACTACTTTGGTGCAAGCGGGCCTAAATAAGATTAATATTATTGTTTCAACTCACTTTTCAATTCTCACCCATCCTTCCATTAGTGGTTGGTCCGATGTCACTGACTCCGTTCTGAAATTGTATAAACACAAATATTTAATTAGGTATATATATATAAACAACATTAGAGGATTTTGCAATCTACTATCACACTCCTTTGGAAACGTCATAGGACTTGAAGTCCAGTTTATCTCTGGAGCAGCTGCTTGTCGGACAACACAAGGACTACCATCAAGTGCTAGTAATTCAACTGCAATTTTACACCACAGATAATTTTTATATTTTGTGTCTTAATACTTTGGGTATGCAAGACTATACAAGACTGGACACGATCTTACACATTCTATTCATTTTCTTCCTCCATTTTGGCTCTCTGGAGTGACTGCATACGCAGCGGTACACGGATGGGACATGCTAAACATCGTCATCGAAAATATTTTTTCCGTTCCGTCCGTGCCACGTCGCCATCCCGTCCATGCACCCGTGATGTATGCTCTTTCATGTACATTTTCTATAAAACGATGTTTCAAAAAATTCACGTCCCATTCCGTCCAGGTTAAAACACGTCCCGTATGCAGAGGCCTTAAGGCATCTGCCTTGCTCTTCCATAGGTAAGAATTGAAGGGGACACCGACAGTCGGTGCCTTTCTAGGACTCCATCGACAACTACGATGTGCTATAGACACATTCTCAAATTCTTTAGACACATCGCCAGGAGAGAACCAGATTGCCCCGAGAAGCTTATAGCGATGGGCAGTGTAGAAGGACGATGGAGTTATCTTGTCAAGTATGCATTGGGGTCTTGTGGTGACTGGTGCTCTATGTTCTGCCCAGAACAGATTAGCACGGAGGCAGACCCACACAAAGAGTGATTCGATTAAAGCTATATCTTCAGTCATAAGGATAAGCACAAAACAGAGAATCAAATGAAAAAATTGAGATACTTGAGATAATGCCATGTTTAAGTTTATAAGGTATATAAACTTAAACATGGAATTTTTAAATTAAACAGTGAGTTTCCAAAACAAATACTATAAGTATTTTCAACATTTCTCTATTGTATGTTATAAAATTCAGCATAAATTCCTCTAAAGTGATTATTAAAAATACCCTTATTTAAGCATTTTTTTAATTACTCCATAACTATATATTGTAGAGAAATAAATCTTTTATGTTCTTGAAGAGTACATAAAATCCAAGGTGAATGTTCGTGATAGTTTTTTTTTTTATTTCAAGTCATGTGTGTTCTTAAAATGCAAAAAATCAACAAAGTTTGGGTTTTCGATGATATAAATCACATATAAACTCCTTTTAACGCATGCTACAGTCGCCCTAACTGACACATAGTTTCATAGTGTTGTGGCGAGAAAATCAGCTAAATTTTCAGCCACAAAGTGAGTCAGTATGGTAATTGCTGTGCAAGATCGCGCGATTCATTCGGACCAATAAGTGAACTCTATAGGATTGGTGCTGTGTGACACACAGGTTGCTCGAGAGAGGGATTGCGGAGTTGGACACAAAATGACTCGGGCATTCAATCAACAACGCTTCGCGGAGTAACTCGTTCCCGTCTACGCCACCCGAGGTAGGTACGCTTTCAATCTACCGCGTGGTTTCACAGAGTCCTGTTTCGTCCCTATCTTATCCTGCATGCTTCACATGCTCTCGACTTGCTATAGTGTATTAGGCGTCTTTGATATATTATGTATTCAGTCACTAGATTTAATGTTATATGTCCCCTTAAGGAATAAACACAGTGAGACATGGACATGGTAGACAACTCATGAAATGAGATTAATATACACCGAGGGTGTGTTGTAAATAAATAAATAAATAAATGTTGTTACCTGTCAATCTGTTTAATATTACATGGTGTTGTCATGGTGACAGTATGTTTGGGTTTAGCCGGTGTCGCCGTATCAATGACATCCCTCCCCTGCACAGACTCCAAGCGCTGTCTCAACTCGTTCACTTGCTCCCTCAATTCTCTGAAATTATAATTAGTAATTAAATATTCATCGTAAATAGTCTGATTCTATTTGAATTATCTCGATACTGGTTTTGGAACCAACAGCTCCCTCATCATACCTGTTAGTTTTAGTATCTCTGAGCGGCGTGGCTGTCACGGAAGGTGGCTGATTCTCCTTGGATCGTCCACCAAACAGCATATCACCCAGTGTCTTTTTCTTCCTTGACGCTTCTTCAACCTGAACATTTGGAATATGAAAACATTATTGGCTTTTGTGAAATATCTCTCTATTCCAGAGAGTAATTATTCTTGGATGGTGGGAGATTTGATTTTCAATAAACTTGTTTTCAAAATATACTTTTATTACAATTTTACAATACAAATTCAAGATTTAATAGTTTTGTATACAAGTAATAATAATCTATTGTTCTTTTTGTCTTAATTAAAACTTTTTATTGTTCAATATACAATATTATTTATATATTTCAATTATTCACCCTTGCATAGAAACAACAGTTAACATACATAATATATTAATTATATAAATAATATATTCCGGTTGGGCAACAACTGTCTCAATCATGGGGGTATAATAGGATGGAGGCGCCTTCAGTACATTAAAAATGCAATCAAATTCCCTCATTTTGGAGTTTAGTCACAAGTTACAGTATTGACAACAAAATATGTTATCCGAGCAAACTAGCGCAAACTTCATTCTTATTGTTTGCAACGCAAAATATTTCGTAAACATCTCGTTTTTTAACCTAAAAATATTATTGCTTCCAAAAATCGTTTTTTCTCTTTTTTCTAACTAATTATTGCAAAGAAAATGTCGAAAAGGTCTTGTGTGGTGAAATGTAGGAATAAAGGACACGGTATATCTTTTCACTCGTAAGTATTGAAACTAACCTACTATATTTAACGTAATATTGCGTGTCCAACTGGCCATGGTTAAATTATAATTGTATAGTTATTTTTTTGAATGATTCGTTCTTAATGATTTAATATTAAGAACGATATAATTATTTGTAATAGTTTCTTAAAATTTTACTTTTTTTTTATTTCATTGGTTTTGTAAATTGTGGATAAGACCGTAATCCGCCATTATATTGTAATATGTTTCGGGCACAATTTGAGAAAAAACATAATTTGTATTCACTGTTAATGCTTTTTCAATCATTTTGTCACATATTTGTAATGTTTTTATATTGTCACCAAATATTTTATTAATGATTTAAGATAATTGAGCATGTCAATCACATCACATATATCCGCTGCGATATTGGCCAATGGCCGCCATATTTCATTCGACCGTAGAGTTGGGCATTGGACATGAATTTATTTTCAATATTTATTTTCTAATAATTTTTCTGCAAATTCAAAATTTTATTTGTTTATTTATTTAAATCCACATTAACATACAAAAATAACAACAATACAATAGTGCAACATAGTACAATTAAATTATGAAAAATAGACAATTTAGAATATGTTGGCACTGACAAAATGAATACCTACAAGTTACTGGCGTTATTATTTTATATTTCTTGTGAAACGGGATTTCATATTATTAAAATAATCTTATACGCACTTTATTTATTAATTTTATTTTATCTGACATCTTTAAGTATTACACAATATTGTGAATGTTTTTATTTTATATTTATAATGTGTTTAATTTATTTATGTAAATGGACGTGAAAAACATGTGTATTTTTTACAGATTTCCAAAAAATCCAGCTCTTAGAGCTTTGTGGATTGCCGCTGTCAATCGTCCTCCAAATTGGCAACCATCTTCAAGCACAGTCATTTGTTCAAAGCATTTCAGAGATGATGAAATTGACCGAAGTGGTTATAAAAGAAAAATTAAGAATAATGTTGTCTCTTCAATTTTCTCTCAATTAGATACTGTTTGTCCTGAAGTAAGTTGATAGTTTTTTTTTCTGACTTAGTACTTATCATATTATGTGTTTATTAAATATTACTTATTTGTTCTGTTTCGGACTTTTTTGTAAATTTTATATACCTACAAGTTTTTAAATATCCTTACCTATATACTTATTGAATCATTATTTTGATATACGTTATTAAATTTTATAAATACACTTGCGGACATTCTTAATTTACATTGATTTTTTTTTCAGATAACTTCACCCATCCTTCTTGAATCTTCGGTGCCTAGTTGTTCATCATCAAATCCAACATTGCCTGAAAATGATATTTCTATGCAGGACACTCCAAGAAAAATACGTTTAAAGAGAGAGCTGTTCGTTCACATATACTTGATAAAAATCGAAAAAAGAAAATCAAGGCATTACAAAAAAAAGTATGGAGAAAATGTAAACAAGTCACTAATTTGAAAAATATAGAACCGATGGATTTTTTTTAATAAAGCTTGGTATCTAAAAAAATATGCATTTTTTAATATATATCCCCTTTTCTGTAAATCATTTAAAGTTGCTAAGACCACCATAACATCTGATTTCCGCCAGGAGAAATTAATCAAAAATAATTAATCATATAAATCATGAAGATATGATACTAATAATTTTTGTATTTAAAAAAACATTTAAATTAGTAAACTATCAAGTTGTAAACACGACAAAATGACATCTAATTAATTTCAGAAAAAAATATCAATTATAATTTAGTATGTAATAATCATTGTCTTATCATACATTAATTTGTCAAACAATAAATGATGAATTTTTTTGCTCTATTGTAAAATTGCCGATTTTGACATAGTATGTAAGGTTTCAAACGAATTCATGGACAAGTAGACTGACATGAATTTAGCCGTGCACAAACATGTGCAAAACCAATCTTACGAGGTCTACTTTATTTATATGCAGATGAATGATCCTAATTATTTAATAATCAAAGTTAAATATATGAGACATTTTTTGTAGAAAATGACATTTATTATAATATGCTTTATCATAATTGTAAATTGTTGTTCATTTATCATAATTGTAAATTGAAAAAGATTTATGCTTGTTCATTTATCATATTTGTAAATTGAAAAATATTCAATTTTAAAATAATATTTGTCTGAATTGAGCCCATCTCTAACTTCAGGGTCATTTGCTTACTTCAATATTGCCACTAAAAAAAAATTGCCATTAGATAAAAAAAGTACTTATTTTATACTTATTGTTGTCAGTACTGTAACTTGTGACTAAACTCACAAATGAGGGAATTTGATTGCATTTTTACTGTAAAGATTATAAGGTATGGGCGGCCCCTTGGTCTCAATAGTCTTTTATTACTTTGATAACATGCTTCAATGTAATCAATCAAATGGTTCTGAACCAAACTAAACAACTATCAATATATGACAGCTCCCACAGATGTCACTTTTTATCTAGGTATCTATATTTTACAGATTTAAACGTCGAAAGTGAGCCAGCTGATTTCAGCCAAGGGACGAAGAAAACATAGATACAAAAAATTAGTGATATACATATTGCTACATTAAGTTAATGCAATATTGAATACATAACAAATGTGAGTAGTGTATATATTTACCTTGGCCTGTAGGAAGTCAATCAGCTTGAGATGTTGTAGTATAGTGGCTTCAGCTTTCAGTTCTCTCTGCTTCCAGTGAACTGCTTGTGCCTCCAGGTCCTCCACAACGTAGCGCAGACTCTCGTTTCTTTCCTGAACACAAAAACACACTAAGTACATATATAATAGATGGGTCGGTGGCAGAGCGGGCAAACTACTACCATCAAACTACCATCCTACCTTGCTCGACCGATTTCGTTCGCATTTGGCACAAGCATTTACGCTTCATTTAAACAACAAAATTCTGACGCAGTTCGGGGGAGACATATATGCAAAAGCATTGTTACCACATTTAAAAGGATTGTGGCTTTAATTGTTTTAAGATGGAGTTAGAAATAACTTTCACTGTCATTCGATAGATGGTGGATGGTATTCTCAGCATATTTTGAAACAGTGTAAATTTACCATGTAACATAGTGCAGATTTATCAAAATTTAAATTATATTTTTATGACAATTTTTTTTTAACTTTCAAAAATTACATTGATAAGGGAACTCAATAAGAAGGCATAATTGGTGAACGTTGCGCAAGCTCATAAAGTGATCACGTAAACCAGCCAATGACAGGTCGTAAGTCCTTTAGGTGCCTCAAGTTCCTGGTTCTTCTACAATATCCCAACTTCGTCTCTATTGAGATGTTAAAAAGTTTGTCAATAAAAATATCATTTGACTCCCGAAAGGGAAAAAATCCAATATTTGCGTATATGTAATTAAAAAAATATATTCATAATTTAAATCGATAAAGGAAGTTTAATTGGTTAGGTAACTGACTGCTAATCCAAGGGTCCCGGGTTCGATTCCAAGGGGAGACACAGTTTTTAATTGTGTTTTCAGTCTAGATTTGTGAGAGGATGAATACCGTAAGTCTCCAGAATGTGGCAACTTGTTATTGGGTGCGTGTCAAATAATTATTTGACGTAGCACCTGTTAGTTGCCTGAGAAGCTACAAAAAATAATAAAAATAATTGGTAAACATTGCGCAAGTTCTGAAAGTGATCGTGTCAACCAGCTGATGACAGGTCGTAAGACCTGTAGACATCCGATTTCCCGCTTTTTCTCTATTGATATTATTTATGGTGGAAAATACATGGTACGATTTCTGTGGTACTGGACATGCTCAGGTTCACTAATTGTAGTTCTGATTTGTCAATCGCAATTTGAAATTCCGAATACATCATACAGTGATGGATGTTTACCAAGATAGAATAACGTGGCACTCTGTTCTCTCTGCCTACCTCATAAGGAATGATATGTATGTATGATAATTAAACAACTTATATATAGGTACCTGACTTTCTCTGTGCATGTGTTGTGCCCTGAGTGCGTCTTCTCGAGAGGCGGCAAGCTCGGACCTCAGTAGAGTCAGTTCCTCGCACAGCGCCTTCCCCCTCGTCCTCAACTCCTCCACCGATGTCTCGCTCATCTCCACCTTTCTCTGCAACCTTTCCTGGTCCAAGCACCGCTCCTCCAGCTCGTCTTTGAGACAACACTCGCGAGACAGCAACTCTTCTATTTGAGTCTTTAAATAAAATACAATATTAATCAAGTAAATTTTTTTATCACAACATTTATATTATGCTTAATTAAAAATAGATAACTGCTGCCCAACTAGGTATACCTGTTCTAGGGCTAGCAGTGTACATATTATTATAATATTTCACAGGAGACATATAGGTTGTACCTATTTGCATTTAGGTAATCGTCATTAAAAATAGATAACTGCTGCCCAACTAGGTATACCTGTTCTAGGGCTAGCAGTGTTTTATAAATGTAAGATGTGTGAGTGCAAGCGAGACAGCATGAGTGATTGACTACCTAAGAAAGGTATGTTTGGCGACAGCCATCTATGGCTGTCTACTAGTGGCTATGGCTGTCTACTCTTCTTATGGCTGTCTACTAGTGGCTATGGCTGTCTACTCTTCTTATGGCTGTCTACTAGTGGCTATGGCTGTCTACTCTTCTTATGGCTGTCTACTAGTGGCTATGGCTGTCTACTCTTCTTATGGCTGTCTACTAGTGGCTATGGCTGTCTACTCTTCTTATGGCTGTCTACTAGTGGCTATGGCTGTCTACTCTTCTTATGGCTGTCTACTAGTGGCTATGGCTGTCTACTCTTCTTATGGCTGTCTACTAGTGGCTATGGCTGTCCACTCTTCTTATGGCTGTCTACTAGTGGCTATGGCTGTCTACTCTTCTTATGGCTGTCTACTAGTGGCTATGGCTGTCTACTCTTCTTATGGCTGTCTACTAGTGGCTATGGCTGTCTACTAGTGGCTATGGCTGTCTACTCTTCTTATGGCTGTCTACTAGTTCACCTGTATTTTGTCCATATTGTCGTGTATCACTGTAATATATAAACTGCTAATATTTTTTTTTTAACATGTCTACGTAGGGGACACCAGCTATTAGGATTTGGGTCCATTTTGCTCTTCCGAAGAAGCGCACTACGTAGCGTTGGGAGGGGTTTGCAATCTCGAAAAAAGTTTATTGATTCGGATTTTAAAAAGACCCGGGTTGTACGAAGGTGGAAACACAGAATTCGGAAGATCGTTCCACAGTATATAATATATGTATATTGAAGAAGATAGATCTATCATCTCCACTACTATCTCTCCACTAGGTACTGCACACTGGAACACCTGTCGCTGGTTACCCAACATTATGGGATATGCTGTGAAGTGATGAATGAAAATATTATATGTACATCTGTTTAATGCTGGCCATACGGCATACACACAATGGTATCCAACTGATTTTCTTGGGGAGGAAAACCTTTTAGCTGTACATATAACTGCACAGTTATCTAACATAAACTGTATGTACAGATGTTGTAGACAAGGAATATTGGGAAGTATAAAACAGTTGCCCTGCGACGCCAACTGCAGAGATCACACATGTCCTTCCTCACACAGTCAAGTCATCTTCATTTTGTTCTTCCAATTCTCCTTCCACCATATGATCTTCTGCCAAAGAGTTCCTTCAGCATGGACTGTTCATTCACTTCTGTTATTTATTCATATCCAGTGGCGGCTGAAGACCTAAAATATTAGAGGGGCTCATTTTTTTTCTTGAAAGGAAATGAGTATTTGAAAGGAGAAAATATTCAGTACACTTGTGAAATATTAACACAGGTGAAAAAATATTTTCATGCATATGCATGATCAGTGTTTATCATCATTGTCCTGTTAAGCTGCAATTACAATACCTGAAAGAAAGGGGGGTCGGGTGGATCATATATCATACATACATGTTGGATTTAGTTGTTTTTGTCAGTCAGAATTAAATACATCAGAATTATTGTCAAAAAGTAAACACGGAAAACAACATTCACTACACCCGCAATACGCATTCTTTTCACTACATCTGCAAAGCCATGAAGTTTTTTGCTACATATTCATATTAAAACTTCGAATATATTTACGTGATTTACAAGTATGTACTAATTTAAGATAATGAGATGAATGGCCGGGAGGCCCTTATTTTTTCACATTCTCACGATCATCGTAATTAAAGTAACGCGAAATTAAATTATGTATACTATTCACCGTGTACTATTGTCAAAAATTATCATAAAAAATATTAATCGCAATTCGTCACTCTGCAAAAACAACATGCAAAATGGCGCGCTGTCATCAACAGCTTTCAGCTCTCAGCTGACCGAAGTGCGCAGACGCCGCAGACGTGTTCATAAACACACTAATATTAATCGTGTTCATAAATACACTAATTCAATTTTATCGTTTACACCAAATACGAGATTGTTGTATAGTAGTTACCGCGTAAATTTTTTTTGCTTATTTGTTATTATTATTTATTTATTTACGGCGTTTGCCTTTTACATTAAAATTTACCATAGATACTTAATGTGTCATTTGTTATGTTATTGCTAAACATTTCTTTCCTCTCCTTTACACTGTTTTTTCTTACTTTTTCAAGTATTTATGTTGATTTCACTAAACACTTCATATTATTATTAATTTTCTTTTTCATTCAGATTATTTTTAGTATATTTTTCTATATCCTAAACATATATATTTTACCATAGCATTCACATAGTTTACAACTGGTAAACATAGAAGAGATATATTCCGGTGAATTCATGAACATATCTAGGAACGTGCCCGAGAGCTCCATACATTTCGTAACATACATATTGTACTGCCGCATTAGAATCAATTCTATGCGTTTACATACAGTTCTTCGGGCGCAAGTACATTGAGCCCGCGGAACAAAATTTTTCATAGAATCTCGCTGTATGAAACGAACTATTGCAGTATTTTACTATTACAACCGTAAGGTGGAAACACATTTATTTAAAAAAAATAATGAATTTCCAGAATTAATTTAGCACATATTTTTGGAATCTATAGAACAAAATTTTTGGGAGGGCTCAGCCCGAGAGCCCCTTTGGGGGAGCCGCCACTGTTCATATCTCAAGTGAGACGTATTTAAATTTTAAAAAGTAACTAAACTATATAAACTAAATCTTTTTACTCCTCACTAACCCAAGGGGATATAGTGGGGAGTTATGATTTCGCAATTTTTAAGTGTATTTTTTTATTGCAGATTATCAACTAGTATCATTGCAGAGATTGTATTCTGAAAGTTTCATCACAATGTATCTGTGTGCTATGTACGGCGTGTTTATTTTACTTTATCGATTATAGACTAAAGTACTCATTCAATTCTTTTTTTAATTTTTCAAATATGTAAATCTAATACTCGCTTAGACCCCATTAGATTTTGAACGACATATGAATAGTGCTTCTCATTTTTTTTAACTGTCAAATATTTCAAAGTGACCCCAATCTCAGGAAAATAAAAATTTGAAATTTTTATTTTCAAATTAGTAAAAAGGCACATTACTTTCATAAAATGGCATTGAAGAATTATCAAGTTTTCATAATAAAATATTTAAATAAAAAAAAATTGACAAACTCATTTCATGGAAATGCTGAAAATTTTCCATACAAAATTTTATTTGTCCTATTAAGGACACCATGGCCATATTGTTAAGGACACCATGGCAGGTAACACTTGTTAATATAGTCATTTTATAACCTTGGCTGGCTGTTATCTGACAAAGACTAATAAGGCTAATAATTAAATGTTATTCTCGCTGTGGATAAATTGTGTTTTTATTTTAGAAATAAATAAATTAGATTTTAATTAAAAATTTATTTGTTAATTTTTCAATCTTTCGTTTCCATCCTTACCTCAATGTCAATATTCCTCTCCTTCTGAAGATGCAGTTCCCTGATGGCATGCTGCAGCTTGTCTTTCTCCCTATCCACCTCACACCGCCGTTCCTCCGTCTGTCTGCGACTCTCCGACGACTGCTCCCTCAGTTCATCCATGTCCAATCGGAGATTTTGAATCTCTTCCTACAATGTTACATCATCAACATGTCAAAAAGTAAAAAAAAAGCAAACATCCCAAGTCCCCAGTTCATAAATATACATAATAAATAGTTAAGGACCTAAAACACTGCCTTGAGGGACTCCAAATAAAACTAACAAAATCTTATACTTCTATTGTTATTTGCCTCCTGGAAGACAATAGTAACAATTAAATCATTGATAAATCAAAAAAAAAAAATCATTCTTGTCGTTGATCTTTATGAAAGATACTGTTTAAGTTACCTTTAACTGTTGGTTAGTAGTCTCTTGTAGATCTGTCAGTCTCTCAAAGTCAACTAGTTGGTCTTCCAGCATACTGCTAGCCTCCTGAAGTAACTTGTAGTTCTAAACAAAACAGATTATAAATTTACATTCAAATAGTATATCATCATCATCATTAGTGCTACAGCCCTGTGTGGGCCCTGGCCTCCTCCAGAATCCTTCTCCAGCCGTCCCTGTCCTCCACCGCTCTCCTCCAGTTTGCTATTCCGATCGCCCTTATGTCGTCTTCTGTATCGTCCAGCCATCTTAGCTTGGGCCTGCCTCTACTTCTTCTGCCCTCTGGATTGGTATTAAGAACCTCTTTGGGGATACGATCATCATTCATCCGGCTGACATGTCCCAACCACTGCAGTCTACATACTTTTATGACTTGTACAATGTTGGGTACGTCATATAATACCTGTAGTTCATGATTATATCGCATCCTCCAAAGTCCATTATCATTTACTGGGACAAAAATATTTCTCGGGATTTTCCTTTCAAATATCAAGAGGCTGTTTTCGTCTCTTTTTGTTAAGACCCAGCATTCAGCTCCATACACTACGACAGGTCTGAGAAGAGTTTTATAAATTAGGATTTTTATTTTGCTTGTTAGTATTTTGGACCTAATGTGCTTTATTAGACCATAATAGCACTTATTGCCAGCGGCCAGTTTTGCCTTAATTTCGGTGCTGCAATTTTTTTCATGAGTCACAATAGCGCTTAGATAGCAAAAAGAGTCAACCCATTCCACTGTATGTGTTTCCACATCAATAGGACGCAGGTTATCATTATGTGGTGTTTTTTTTTTGCTATCATATATGTTAAAATAGTATGTAACTATATAAAAATACATTATGATTACTGCAGAGCATGCCAAGATGAAGAAGTCCACTTCCTCAGTCAATGTCCCGCTTTGTACTGAAATAGGAGAAACTAACTAACTAACCTCGGGCAACTAACAAGCACTATGTCAAATATTAATTTAACACGCAATAACAAGTTTCCACATTCTGGAGACTTACAATATTTATCATATCATAGATCCAGACTGAAAACACAATTGAAAACTGTCTCCACCGGGAATCGAACCCGAATAATAAATAGTAAAGGACCTAAAACACTGCCTTGAGGAACTCCAAATAAAACTCTAACAAAATCTTTTACTCCTATTGTTATAACTTCATTACTTAGGCCATTCCAATGTCCAAACTGATTGTACTTGAAAAGAAGAGAGCTAAAAACTTGTTTTATATATCAGTGGACTTCTTTTAACATTTCCGTATGTTAAACAATAATAATCTTACAATATCAATAATTATCCAACAGAATGTTTTAACAAATATAATGTGAGTGTGTCAATACCGAATTGAGATTTTGAAGTTCCATCTCTCTCTGATGCAGCAAGTCCTGCATCTGCTGTCTGTCCTCCCTCTCTGCCTTCCTCTCGTCGGCGGCACTCTTGGCCTCAGCGGCGTATCTCTCTCCCATTGCCTCGGTCTTCAGTCTCCTGTTCTCGCTGTACTGGAGTTCCGCCTTCAAGCGGTGCACGTCGTTCTTGCACCTGTATATATGTAATAATACATTTACATACAATCAACAATAACGATCTATGTGTACAGATAGCAGTTTCACAAGAAGAACTAACTTCTGTCCAAACATCGCTAGATCACAAACAAAGTAGTTAATAACAATAATACCTCATTTGAAGAATATTCATTGTTTCGACGGTTACCTTGTGGTATTCCATAATTTAAATTTATTATAATATTAAATTGCTATAACCATTTGAATTGAGTTTAACGCGACTAGTTTCGGGAGAAACTGACCTCCCATCGACAGGCGAATTACAACTAACTAATGTTGGACGTTTGTATTAGGTACCTAAATTAGAGTGTGGAGCGGGGGTGGGGGTGTGTGAGTTATTATTGGTTATTTTCATTAGGGGTGGAGTTATAGGGAACATTGTTAGTAAAGGGGAAGAATTTGGAAATATTATTGTATTAATTAATGATTTGCCTGTATTTATATTTTTATGAATTTCTATTGTTTCTAAATTGTTTAATTTTATTCTTTGATTTGGGACGTGGTGTAATAATTTTAAACTATGGCTGTGGAATGAGTGATTTGTTGATGTAATGTGGTTCGCGAATTCTAAAAAGTTGCTGTTCGAGAGACATCTTTTGTGTTCGTTTATGCATATTTTTAAGTTTCTTGATGTTTGTCCTATATATACCGCATCGCAATCACCGCATGAAATTTGATAAACTCCGCTTTTTTCCTCATCATTGATCTTTGATTTAGTGTTCATTAATATTTTTCCAAGGTTATTATTAGTATAGAATGCTGGTTTTATGGTAGGAGGGAGGTGTTTGACTAGTTTTGGAGAGATGTTTTCAATATATATAATTTTATTTTCCATTTTGCTTCATCATTATTTTTTGTTGGTGTTATTGGATATAAAAAGTTTTCAACTATGAGTTTGAGACATTTTTTGTTGATTAATAGATCTATTAGGCTATATTCGTATCCATTGTTTCTAGCTATTTGTTAAATTATGTTTAGTTCTTTTTCGAATTTTTTTGGTGTTAGAGGAGTGCGAAGTAATCTGTCTATTAATGCATGAAATCTAGCGAGTTTTTGTGAGAATGGATGAGAAGAAGAGGAATGTATTATAATGTCTGTATATGTCTTTTTTCTGTAAATACTGAAATCTAATTTGTTGTTAATAATTTTTAAAGTTATATCTAAAAAGTTAAGACTGTTATTTTCACCTCTGTCTAAAGTGAAATTAATATTTAGATGAAGTTATAAGACAAATTTTTAAAATCTTAATAGAGACGTTACGGCAACATATATTTTTTCACCTGTCCAACTCCTGCGTCACTCTGTCGTGTTCCGCGGTGTCTGCGGCTATCCTGTCCGTGCAGCGTTGCAACTTCCCCTGGCATCCGTCCACGGACGCAGTCAGGGCGACCACCTCGGTGCCCAGTTTGGCCACCTCCCCGTCCCTCGTCGCCAGATCCTCCCTCAGCTGCTTCAGGGTGGCGTCGTGTTTCTCCGTCAGCTTGGACTTCTCCTCCTCCAGTGACTTGACTCTCTCCTCGGCCTGTTTGAGCTCGCGGGTGGCGATGCGGCGGTCTAAGTCGCAGTCTGTCAACTCCTTTTCCTGATAATCAAAATATTCAACAATATTTAATTCCACCACTTCCATTGAAGACTATTTTCGGAAACGTCTGTTCTCATATTAGTGGCATTACTCTTGATTTCAAATCCAATTCATCCCAATTTTGAATTTTTCGCTAAGTACCTACCTTTGTAATGGAGCATAAAGGCTAGAATCTATACAGGCTAAGTACCTACCTTTGTAATGGAGCATAAAGGCTAGAATCTATACAGGCTAAGTACCTACCTTTGTAATGGAGCATAAAGGCTAGAATCTATACAGGCTAAGTACCTACCTTTGTAATGGAGCATAAAGGCTAGAATCTATACAGGCTAAGTACCTACCTTTGTAATGGAGCATAAAGGCTAGAATCTATACAGGCTAAGTACCTACCTTTGTAATGGAGCATAAAGGCTAGAATCTATACAGGCTAAGTACCTACCTTTGTAATGGAGCATAAAGGCTAGAATCTATACAGGCTAAGTACCTACCTTTGTAATGGAGCATAAAGGCTAGAATCTATACAGGCTAAGTACCTACCTTTGTAATGGAGCATAAAGGCTAGAATCTATACAGGCACAAAAAATTATATCTACAGACTTATTGCTATACAAAATGAAGTGAATACTATTACAAATCAATCAATATTTGAAATATCTATTTTATTTTTCTTTTGAAATTATTGATTTCAGTTGCCAGTTTCCAAGTTGTTTCATTATTCTGAGGATGTTCCTTGCATGAAACAAATCAATAATAATCACAATAAACTACTGATATAACTAAAACCATTTTTGTTAATGAATTGAAATGAAGATCTTTCATGAATTGTCAATGGGAAAACATAATATAATAAAATATAAATAAACATTCCAATGAATTAATCAGAGAGATCCCAAGTAGTCTCACTTGAACGACATGTTAATTCACCAAAACTCATTTCATTTAGGGTTCCTCAAGGAAGTGTTCTGGGGCCTTTACGTTTCATAATATATATATATATATATATATAAATGTTCTGTGCAATCTACCAAGGATAAGTTAATGCCTTTGCTGATGATAGTGTTTTGATCTTTAAAGCTAAAATATGGCACATACAAAATAACAGAAGACGGGATAAAACAGTTAAAGTGATGTCTATCAATGTATGTATAAATGAATAAAACATGAATATTATTATATAAATTGTACTCTATGAAATTCAAGATTTTATAAATAAATAAATGGTATGAATTATAACCTTTTTCCATAGTGCAGAGTTGGCCTTCCTGGTCTCCTGTTTGAGTAGGACAGCGTCCTCATGGGCAGTCTTGAGCTGCTCCTCCATCTGCGATATTCTCTCCTCCAAGAATGTCACCTTGCTCTTAACGTCACCATCACCAACACACGCTGCGGTATCTTTCTTCTCTATTGTAATATTTACAAAACACAATTATAAAATATAAATTACAATCTCACTAAGCACCACTGCAGACACTAAACTAAACACAAGAGTACCGGAGTAGCAGAAAATCAGATGTCTGGGATGAGAGGGGCGACCATATAAAAAAATTGTGGTAACAACATGTATATTGAGAGGAGAGGAATTTCGCAGTCACTTATCCCACTCCATTGGTAATTTCGGACTTATCGGATGACGCAAGGAACTACTATCAAGCGTATTTCATACCACTACTTCCAAGAGGCCAACCTCAATTGTGGGGGCCCATCGAATTGAATCTTGGATCAAGTACCGACAAGTCGTGGTGGGTCCTTCGCCAATCAGACTTAGACTATGTACCTTAGACCATTTCTATAGATCAGTTAAACATTTTTGGATACCAGTGACAATAAATGGTAAAATTTTCATTAAAAAGTCATTTAAAGACTTGACTTCTTAAAACTGTCAAAACTGGAAAACTGAAGAGAACTTATTGAAACATTCAAAATATTATCAGGCCATTATATGACTGAGTAAACATGAAAAATCTCTTTCAATATAGTCATAACACTAATTTGCGTGGCTATAGCTTAAAACTTGTGAAAAGTAGGTTCTTGACAAATCCTCGAAAGCATTTTCTTTCAAATAGAGTGGTGAATACTTGGAATAAACTGCCTCAACATGTTTTGGATGCTAAAAATGTTAATATTTTCAAGATTAGACTGAACTTTTTTTGGACACAGCAAAATAGTTGCAACCAAATAATTCACGTCTATGATGATAAAGTATAATGAAGCATCTATTACCTTGTGATACTATGGTGGTGCGGTTTCTTTGATTTTTATCTGCTTCCATTCTTGTCACCTCCTCCTGCAGTTTATTGAGAAGATCCTCCAAGTCTCCAACCTGACGAAATATCAATTCAATTATTAAACGCTATTATTTTTTTTTATTTTTTGTTTGTTATTTTTTAATTTTTGTGTTGCTCCTCAAGCAACAACAGGTACTATGTCAAATATTAAAACAACACGCTCTCAATAACAAGCAAGTTGCCACATTCTGGTGATTTATGATGTTTATTGTCTCACAGAACCAGACTTAAAACACAATTTAAAAACTGTCAAAACGTAAATTAAACTTAAACTATTATACCTATCTAATAATTTATTCTTAATTGTCACTGCTTCCCCATCCTCTCTCACATTCCACAACCTCTATCTATCTCCCTCCTTTATTTGTTGCTACTGTGATTTTACATTCAATATGTGTATCTTTCTGTATGTTTTTTGTAATAAATTTAAGGCTACGACTATTTACACGACTCAACCATAGACGAAAACCAAAAATAACCACAGAAAACGCAGATAAATCAAGTTATAAAAATATTTACTTTTGTTTATACTTTGATATAATTGTGGATCTCGATGAAAAAATGATTCATAAAATTAAGTAAATGTATTAAGATACCAATATTATTTATTTTTTTCTTCAAGTTGGTTTCCATGATGCATTTTTATGACAATTGAAAAAATGACAAAGGTAAATATTTTTGTATTTTGATTTATCTGCACTTTCTATGGTTATAAATGACCTAAAAACATAGACGACGTCAGAAAATTTGTCGTGTAAATATACACTTTTTGGCGGGAAAACGCTTTTCCTGCCAATTCCGGTCGTAAAAATAGTGGCACCGTAAATTTAATTTACCTATTTATGGCCTCACATTGCTTTGGTTGGTCGGAAGAAATTGGCTTATAGCAATTAACCTGCCATTGCGCACATTATTTATTTATGTAGCTACTCGGGCAACTAACTTGATCGTCTCACAGATTCTGACTGAAAACACAATTAAATATGTGTCTCCACCGGGAATCGAACCCGGGACCAACTGAGCCACAAAGGCCGATTATTGTGAAGTAAAATAAATAAATAATTAACTGAGCCATAAAGACAAACATGATGCGATGAGGCTTGAACAAGGTTTACATTTTGAGATGAAACTAGAACTAGAAGTCTGTTTACCTTCTTTCTGTATTTTTCTTCTGTGGTATTAGCAGAGTTCAACCTCAGCTGCAGTTCTCCCTTTTCCTTCTTCAGCGTGGCCATATCTGTGTCTCTTTCCAGGGCGTCTGATTCTAGTGAACACACGGTGAATTCTAGATCCTGAAATAAATATCAAACAATTATTCCCAAACAGAGCTAATATCACTCCACTCTTACAGTATGATAATTCAGTAAATGATTGATAATAGATTCACACATTGAATAGGTTGATAGGGGTTGGGTAGGGGAATTCATTACTTTTTAATCCTCACTACCCAAAGGGGGTATAGTGGGAGTTATGAATTCGTAATATTTATTTTATTGTAGACTATCAACTTGTATTATGCTGATATTGCAAACTAACCTCAATCTTTCTTTGTAAGGTTTCTTTCTGCGATTGAAGAGATGCCTCCAGCTGGTTGCATTTCTCTTTACCTTGAGCCACTTTCTCGGATCCTTTCACCTTCAGTGCGCTGTTCTGCTCTTCCAAATCACGAACTTTCTTCTGTAGTGACGGTATCTGAAGACACTTTACCTGATGCAAAAAAATACGACTTAAAAATATATCAATTTGTAATTTGTGGAAAGCTATTTCATTCAGTATAATTGTTGACAACACAAATTTTAAATTGATTCTCATTTTTATTCCATAGTTCATTTTGGATTGGCAACCTTTTGTTATAAAAGAGCCATTATATATGCTCAAAAATTTTAATTTCATAGAGTAAAATGCTTACAATATTCAACGCTCGACGTCAGGTGTCGAATGTTGCAAATTATGGCGTTTTTCACACTAATCTTACCTAAATGCTTTCGAGCGGCGTTTCAATCTGAATGCTGCATCAGGTGTTTTAAATGTCATTTATCATACATGTGTCTTTTAGGTTATATTTTCATTGAAAGACAACAATTGGGCAGTGAAGTAAATAATGATCTCTGACCCTTTATTGGAAATTGTTCAATGATATAATTTTATGAATTAACCTTTTTGTGAATGCATATTGTCATCATAAATAATGTCAACTGACATAATAGATACCACAGAAACAAATAGAAGTCATCATTCCACAGATAAAATAGAAGTCAACAGATACTAACTATAACTGTCAGAGCGTTTTTCAACCGACAACTTTACTGAGCGTTTGGTACGTACACTCAACGTTCAATCTATACGCCACAGAGTGTCTTTTGAGCGTCTGTTTTCGGTCATTATGAACGGCTTGGAACGTTCACTAAGTGCACTCGGCGTTCATTGTGAACGCAACCCAGGGTCACCTATTTTCCTATTTTTATTTTGTGTATTAGTTTTTTTGTTTATTTATTTATTTATCTTCTTACACATAATATAAAAAATATATAATGCACACTGGCGGGCTTATTGCCATCAAGCAATTTCTTCCAACCAACCAGATTACAAAGTATGACAAAGTTGTATATGTACATCAACAATTGAATGAAAGTGAGAAAATAAAAAAAAAACAAATAAAATATACTAAGATAAATATTAAAGACAAATAAAAAAAAAACAATTGTGCTTTTCAAGATAGAAAATTTGGCATTCTGTTTTCTCTGCCTACACCATGAAGGACATGGCGTGATGGTATAATTATCGTAAAACAACTTGAGTCAGACTTCTGGGTGTGCAGAGCGCAAATTTGTGTCTTTTTGCTAGGTTGGTATATGTGCAAATCGCCCCCCCTCCACGGCGAAATGGCTTAGAAGCTTGACAAAAAGTATAAATATGTATGTATATTATGTAACTGTTTATATATTTTCACATAAAACAAAATAAATACTTGTAGGTCGGAATAGTCCTTCATTCGTTCCTCCATCTCCACTCTCAAGTTTTGCTCCGTGTCCCTCGCCTCACTGAGCAGACTCTGCATCCTACTGCCGTCTGTCTCGTGCTGTCTCTCCAGTCTCTTGATCTGCTCCTTGTGCTCTGCCTCCAGACGCACCGTCTGCTCGCGGTGCTCCCTCTTGAGGCGCTTCACCGTTTCCATCACGGGATCGCCGGGAGACGGCTCTGTCTCAAACAGAGACATGCGAGTCATTCGTCGAGCCTTTGCCATGCTGTCCTGTAAACAGACAAGAAAAATTGATAAAACAATTTACACATACTTTTTTATATTGTGCTTCATGGGCAACTAACATATACTATGTCATTCATTCATTCATTTATACCATCGTGGCATATCCTGCAATGTGGTGTAACCAGCGACAGGTGTGTGGGTGTGCATTGCCTCATAAAAGGAAGCACGACACAAGCATGTATCCCAAAATACCAGCCTTGTCTCTCCTATGATGGCACTACATTCATAATGTGTGTTGAACCTCATTGCTGAACTATGTGAGATGTTATTGTTGCCTGTTGTATTTTCTATTACCCGGCTCTTACGAGACACCCGAAACACTACATTCATAATGTGTGGTGAACCTCATTGCTGAACTATGTGAGATGTTATTGTTGCCTGTTGTATTTTCTATTAGCCGACTCTTACAGGACACCTGAAACACTACATTCATAATGTGTGGTGAACCTCATTGCTGAACTATGTGAGATGTTATTGTTGCCTGTTGTATTTTCTATTAGCCGACTCTTACAGGACACCTGAAACACTACATTCATAATGTGTGGTGAACCTCATTGCTGAACTATGTGAGATGTTATTGTTGCCTGTTGTATTTTCTATTAGCCGACTCTTACAGGACACCTGAAACACTACATTCATAATGTGTGGTGAACCTCATTGCTGAACTATGTGAGATGTTATTGTTGCCTGTTGTATTTTCTATTAGCCGACTCTTACAGGACACCTGAAACACTACATTCATAATGTGTGGTGAACCTCATTGCTGAACTATGTGAGATGTTATTGTTGCCTGTTGTATTTTCTATTAGCCGACTCTTACAGGACACCTGAAACACTACATTCATAATGTGTGGTGAACCTCATTGCTGAACTATGTGAGATGTTATTGTTGCCTGTTGTATTTTCTATTAGCCGACTCTTACGAGACACCCGAAACACTACATTCAGAATGTGTGGTGAACCTCATTGCTGAACTATGTGAGATGTTATTGTTGCCTGTTGTATTTTCTATTAGCCGACTCTTACAGGACACCTGAAACACTACATTCATAATGTGTGGTGAACCTCATTGCTGAACTATGTGAGATGTTATTGTTGCCTGTTGTATTTTCTATTAGCCGACTCTTACAGGACACAGAAAACAATGGTAATAGATGAATGAAAGCACAGTATAATACACAATATGGAAATATATATTATTGAAAGATACAATAAGAAATGAATTATTGTTAACCACAATATGACCAATGAGAATACTAGAGTATGTTTCACTTAAAAGTATAGGTACTTCATGGTTATGTTGGTATGATTGCATTTGGTGTTGTTATGCATCAAAAAAAGGAAAATCTCTACAATCAGGGATTTTTTTTCATCTTTTGTAATAGTTGTAAACAGTTTTTTTTTCCTGATAAATGTGCACAAATTGCAAAAAAAATATTGTGCTTTGTTTAAAATAATTATAGAAGACATGTTTCATTCTATTCATTCATTTGAATATGAGATTGGAGGAACTTAATTTGGAGATATGGAAACATTATTACATACATACATACATACATACATACATACAATCATGCCATGTCCCTTGCGGGGTAAGCAGAGAGAACCGAGAGCCACATTTTTCTATCCTGGCATGCATCCCTTGCCTCGTCCACATTCATGCATTGTCTCATACAAGTTTGTCTATTGCTCACACTTCTGACATTTCCGTCTTTCAAAATATCGTTCACATGGTCGTGCCATCCCTTTCTTGGGCATCCCCGACCTCTCATTCCATTCCTTTCCGCAATGTATATTTTCTTCGTCAGATGCTCCTCATGTGACCAAACCATCTCAATGTGTTCACTTTCAATCTAGTAATGACATCTTTCTTCATCTTACATTCTTTCCTTATGTCCTCATTTCTTACCCGGTCATACATCGTTCTATTACAAATTCTTAACGATCGCAACATTATTCAGATCTCAATAAAGACGAAGAAATATTATAGGAAAACCAGAAAATTAAGGCACCTACAGGGCTTACAATCTGTCATCGGCTGGTTTACAAAATCACTTTGAGCGCTAGCGGAAAATTGATCAATAATATATTTTATTGAGTTCCCTCATAAATCCAGTTGGTGAACTTTGCCCAAGCGCTTAAAGTGATCATATAAACCAGCCGATGGGAGTTCGTAAGTCCTGTAGGTGCCTTGATTTCCCGGTTCTCCTATATTATTCCAACTTCGTCTCTCTTGAGACATAAATTGGTCATAAAAAATATCATTGATTTTCAAAAGGGAAAAAATCCAATGTATGCGTTTATAATATACAGGGTGTCCCAAAAAGTATGGATAATCGGTAAACCAGGGATAGAGGACCCCTAGGGCTATCCAAAAACCTCAATGTATGTTCTATGATTTTTTGTCGTTTTCGAGTTATAATTTTTTTTCGAATTTTTTCGATAAACTCCGACTGTCACGACATAATTGGTCACAGAGACGCTATTTATTGAGATACACCCTTCATTATTTTTTTCAAAATTGTTCAATAGTGTGCGTTTTAGATGTAATAATTTTCTTTATCCAATCTGATACCATATCTTAAAAAAAATGTTGTATCTCAAAAAAAGTCAAATCAGAAAATTGACAAAAATGTTTAAGGGCGAATTAAAAATAGAAGGTCACATAAAAAAAATATCCCAAACATTTTTCAAAAACTTCCTTATTTTATCTTGTATCTACCTTGTAAATTTCATTTTCCTATTCCTACGGGATCATACTTAAAAACGGTTTGAAAGTACGAGAGATATTCTTACGTAGTGAAATTTTGATACATTCAATTTATCATTCTAATATATGTATTACTCGTAGAATAATAAATGATTATTTTTGTATGGAAATGTATGTATTTCATTACGTGAGATATTGCCATCTCGTATTTTAAAACCGTTTTTAAGTATGATCCCGTAGGAATAGGAAAATGAAATTTACAGGGTAGATACTAGATGAAATAAGGAAGTTTTTGAAAAATGTTTGGGAAAATTTTTTTATGTGACCTACTATTTTTAAATCGACCTCAAACATTTTTGTTAATTTTCTGATTTGACTATTTTTGAGATACAACATTTTTTTTTAAAGATATTATATCAAATTGGATATAACAAATTATTACATTTAAAACGTACACTATTTAACAATTTTGAAAAAAATAATGATGGGTGTATCTCAATAAATACCGTCTCTATGACCAATTATGTTGTGACGGTCGGAGTTTTTCGAAAAAAATCGAAAAGAAATTATAACTCGAAATGACAAAAAATCGTAGAATATACATTGAGGTTTTTAGATAGCCCTAGGGGTCCTCTATCCCTGGTTTACCGATTATCCATACTTTTTGGGACACCCTGTATATAAATGAATTATAAAAATATTCAATGAACATTCATATGATTTTGCTATTACTTTTTTTTTGTTTAAGGCAATAAAAAAAGTAATAGCAAAATCATATGAATAATGTTCATTGAATTGTAGCACATTTTTACAAATTATAAATAAATAAAAATATATACAATAACCTTGTTTTACATAACTTTTGTTTAGGTATATATATATATATATATATATATATATATATATATATATATATATATATATATATATATATATATATATATATATATATATATATATATATATATATATATATATATATATATATATATATATATATATATATATATATATATATATATATATATATATATATATATATATATATATATATATATATATATATATATATATATATATATATATATATATTTTTATATACAAACTACATAAGTTTGTCCAGAGGAAGAAACGGTTAGCTAACGGAAAATACTCAAATTCATGGTTAGTTTAAAGTTATTGTATATATTTTTATTTATTTATAATTTGAACATTATTAAGTTTATTTGACTGACTGACTGACAGTCGTACCAACATTACCATCAAGTGCATTTCTAAATAAAACGCAGTATATAATATTACATGACATGAAATAAAGTCTACAACACACCCAACTACAACTACGGGGAAACTCTACAACTAAGACAAACATGTTTGATTTATGATATGACAAGGATTCTATAACGCAAAGTTCATATTATTGGCGTCCCTCTTGCGTATTTACCTTTCTGTGTTGATTAGGAGGCAAGTACTGCCTCGAATTAGGCACTAGTTTGTTGCGCTAATGCACTTCAAAACTCGTGTTGAATTCAAGGCAATTAATTATTGAATATGGTATATATGTATATAGCCATGAAGTTGGCGCACTATTTCATTTCGTTGGCATTTCGTCTGTCACTGTCACATTTGTATTTTGTTCACAGATTATTATATGGTAGTAATCAGTCATTTTGTTTAAGTCTAAAGTAATATGGAAATTAAAATTGGTAGGTATAGTGGACAATTTTAAAATTGTAAATTAGGAAGGAGACAAGGATAATTAGGTACCAATGTAAAATTCGTTGCTCTATATCTTATGAAGGTAATTACGATGATCGAATATTTTTATTATTCCATATGCGCATTTACAGAAATCATATGCATTATTTACAAAAAAACCAATTCTCTCAATAGATGGCGTTACAACAAAAAATAAATAAAAAATAATATGAATGTTGTTCATAATTTCCTTATTTCAAGCGAAAAGAATTTCAGTATTCAATATATAGAACTTTCAAAAATTGAATTGATAGGGATCTCATTAAAAAGGCATAATTGGTGAACGTTGCGCAAGCGCATAAAGTGATCACGTAAACCAGCCGATGACAGGTCGTAAGCCCTGTAGGTTCCTTGATTTCCCGGTTCTCCTACAGTAAATATTCCAACTTCGTCTCTATTGAGATAATTAAAAATCTGTTAAAAAAAAGTAATTACGATGCAAAGTGTGATTATTTCATTGAAAAATTCATGAGTACCAATCTCATACAAAAAAAAATTGTATTAATGAATTTTTATGATATAATGTAGATTTGCGTTAATTAATCTATTAAAACAAAAACAATCATACACAAAAAATGCCTCTAACACAGCCTTTAACGCTAAATCATGGTAAAATTTATAAACATGTGTACGATTGAAAGACGCGTGCCTTGAATTCAACACATATTAGCAGGAACAGTTTGCTTTGTTAAACTGTGTGCTGTGAGTTTTTAAGTGCATCAGCGCAACAAACTAGTGCCTAATTCGAGGCAGTACTTGCATTCAATATAATCAACACGGAAAGGTAAATACACGATCCTCTTCCACCCACTCACAATAGAGTCACTCGTTTTACTCAATCTAAACACCTTTGGGAGTATATGTCAGGAGTCACCAATTTGGTGTCACCAATATAGTGATTTATTTAATTAATGAAGAAGGGATTATATTGCATTTGTGCGTGTTCAAAAGAATTATATTTTATTTAAAACATATTTTTTTTTTTTGAAAAAAATGAATATGTCCTTGTTAAACAAGTACATATACATCTTCCTACGTTCCCTAAAATAAGCAAATAAATGCTTGTGCTTAGGTGAACGAAATCGGTTGAGGCAGGATTCGAACTCGCGACCACTGGATTATTAGCCCAGCGCGCTAACCGCTCTGCCACCGACCCATATACCTCCAAGTATGATATTGCTTATGTCTGTTAATTAAATAATTGATAATATATAACTTATTGTGATGAAGGGTTTCAATCAAAGAACTACTTACATGATCAACACTGGTTTATTAGAAACGAATGAAATTACAATATAAATAATAACTTAATTAATTTGTGATATCGTGGGTCGGTACTAATAGATAAAGATTAAACGCGACTCTACTACCCTGTGAAACGATTCACACAAGAATAAATATATGTAGGTTTGTATCAACATGCAGTGGCCTGTGGTTCGTTGATCTTCGTTAATCTTCGGGAGTATTTGAGAATCATGATATCAGGCTATACATGTTGCAGCCCACAAGGCGCTGCTACACACCCGTTCACAGTGAACCTTCAATATACACGAACCAGTCGCTTCTCTAACTCTTTTATTAACACAGCAGCTCGGCTGTGGAATGATCTTCCAATTTCTGTGTTTCCATCTTCTTACAACCCGGGTCTTTTTAAAATTCCAAGTAATATTTTCCTGAGCAGATTACAAACTGTCCTCACCGCTACGTAATGTGCTTCTTCGAAAGAGTGTAATGGACCAAAATCGTAATAGCTGGCGTCCCCTACAAACTTAGCACCATACAGTAATGTCTCACTCACATTCATACATGGTCGTTATTTATACTTTTGTAGGTAATGTTTTTTTATGATTGAGGAATGCATGCTAATAGGTTTAATGTATATCTACACCAGCCAGATGACTGGATGTTACTAAGGGGACACATGACAGATGATACAATATGTTTAATGTATATCTACACCAGCCAGATGACTGGATGTTACTAAGGGGACACATGACAGATGATACAATATGTTTAATGTATATCTACACCAGCCAGATGACTGGATGTTACTAAGGGGACACATGACAGATGATACAATATGTTTAATGTATATCTACACCAGCCAGATGACTGGATGTTACTAAGGGGACACATGACAGATGATACAATATGTTTAATGTATATCTACACCAGCCAGATGACTGGATGTTACTAAGGGGACACATGACAGATGATACAATATGTTTAATGTATATCTACACCAGCCAGATGACTGGATGTTACTAAGGGGACACATGACAGATCATACAAAATGATAATGAACAATAATAGTATAGAACGTATCTTACAATTGGGCGGACATTATACTCTGTGTGTCTTCGATGCTCCAAGTTGTAGACTTTCAGAAGAAATTCCTTAACCCAACAAAATACCAACCAATAAATTTACTAATACCACACAAAAAAATGCAATACACATAAGAAGGAATTCCTTGTTAATCAATCTTTTTATGACCGACAAAAATTTTGAATAATGGAATGGCGTCGTTGCGCAGAACACATATTTAAGTTTTTGCTCGGTTGGAAAATGGGCAAACCTTCTTCCGTTAAACTGAAAATTATCAAGATGTTTGCTGATACCTATAATTGTTAATTATAGGGGCTCTGTGTTATGAAACAAGAAGAGTTCAAACTACAGTAGCTAGGGGGTAAATCCATTTCAATTCACCCAGAAAAAAATAAAAATGAAACCCATAGTATCAGAATGTCATGATTTTTTTTTATTCATACCATTTGCCATCCTTATTTAACAATCTGAAATATTATGTTGATATCTTGAATACTTTTTGAGATGTGATTTTTCAAAATTTGTAAAAAAAAATTTTTGTTGTCTCCGAGCTTTTAGCCGGAGACGCAAGGTTTTACTAAAAAAATCATAACTTTGACAATTTTCATCATATCAGAATTATTTTTTCTTTTATATTTTTAAAAACTTTACAAAACACGAAAAAAATACATTTTTCAAATTACATATATTATATTATTGTTTTTTTTTTTTACAAAAAAATGTAATATTTTGAAATGCTTTTTTCAAAAAAGGCCCTCTATCAACCAAGGTTTTTTGTGTTTTTTAATACTCCTTAGAGTTCAATCTAATACATTCTCAAAAACCCAAATTTTACAACAGTTTATAAAATGCTATGAAACTTTATTTCAGTCCAAATTATTAAAATATTAATAACACAACCTTTTTGATAGTTAAATTGCAGGATTCAACACAAATAACCCCCTCCCCTCCACCCCCCAGTCCATTACAAATTTGAAGAAAAATAATCAATAATTCACATAATTTACCCAACTTATTAAAATGTTGATAACACAACTTAGGAGTCCAACTGTTGATAGAATTTTTGTTCCAATCAGGGGTAGTCAACATTTGATTTTTTACTATATATATCCACATATCTCAAAAACCATAAAATCTACAACACCGAAAATTTGTATAAATACAGACATACAATATAACTAAAAAAAATTTATGAGAAAGTTCCAGGGTTAAAATTTTTTATTTATTAAAGGAAATATATTTTTTTCAACAAATTTATGTATTTAACTGCCTATATTTCCGAAAAGTATGAAAATATTGAAAAACACTGAAACACCACAATTAGTTGATTAAATTTTCTGTATAAAATATATGCATTATAGTGATGACATAATTTCATACAATTTGTATGGCATAATAAACAAAGTCTACGGAGAATCATGACAGTTAATATTCATACATTAACTGTCATGATTCTAATGAATGTCAGAAGTCGGGGTATGCTAATTTTCTTTTCTACAAGAATATATACATACAGAACATAATATTAAACAGTTAAGGAATTTTTTTCGTCATTAGTATCCAAACTATCAAAATTACTTTTTACTAATCACTAACCCAAGGGGATATAGTGGGGAGTTATGATTTTGCAAATTTTAAGGCTATTTTTTTTATTGCAGATTATCAACTAGTATTATGCTGAGATTGTATTCTGAAAGATTCATCACAATATATCTGTGTATGTGTGTACGGCATGTTTATTCAACTTTATCGATTATAGACTAAAGTACTCATTCGATTCTTTATAATTTATGCAAATTTGTATATCTAATACTCGCTTATACCCCGTTAGATTTTGAGGATATCTGAATAGTGCTTCTCAATTTTTTTAAACATCAAATATTTTAAAGTGACCCCAAGCTCAAGAAAATTTTATATTTTTATTTTCAAATTGGTAAAAAGGCGCATCACTTTCATAAAATGGTATTGAAGAATTATTAAGTTTTCATAATAAAATATTTAAATAAAAAAACAAACTCATTTCAAAATTTGAATACTTTATGGAGTGACTTGTTAGTGAGAAGTTTAGCGTTGGCCACAACCCACTCGTTTAAGTAGTAGTGATGGAATATCAAATTTTATTTGTCTATAATCCGACATCTCCTCGTACAACGTTTGTCTGTCAGATTACTGCAGGTCGACTGTTATTGAGAAAAGAGCAAAGAAAGAGCCGACTCCATATGAACTGAAAAACAGGCAAGGAAGAAGAATTTGATTACAAACCTTGTGGTTCTTCTGCAGGGCTTTAATGGCCTCCAACTCCTTGTTGGACTTGACCAGGTCCTCGCTGCTCGTCTGCAGCTGAGCCGTCAGCCTCTCGACGGTCTCCTGCAGCTGTGCCACTGCGGCACGGTTCTGCTGCTCCCTCTTCTGGTGCTGCTGTTCGATAGTGGCCAGGTGCGCCTGCTGTCTCTCCTTCCAGGCCGACTTGGCCGCCCTGATGGCGTCCAAGGACTTGGCCTCCAGCGAGCGACGCTCCTCGTGCTCCGTGTCCATCTGATGCTGGAGTTTCTACACGGACGGACGACACAAGTTAATTACACACAGACACAAACACATGGATATCTAATACTACACCCGAAGACTACTTGAATATGAAAATAACAAATAAAATAGAACACACTATTTTTCCACAAATTCAATTTACACTACGAAAGAAAGTTTTTACCGAGGTGTCTCGGTATTATTAGCATATTTCACCGAGGTGTCTCAGTATTATTAGCATATTTCACCGAGGTGTCTCGGTATTATTAGCATATTTCACCAAGGTGTCTCGGTATTATTAGCATATTTCACCAAGGTGTCTCGGTATTATTAGCATATTTAACCCAATTTTTTCATGATGCAGTATTTTTAATCTCGTTTTAATTGAATATAATAACAGTTTAAAAAATGTAAATACGTAGATGTATCATAAAAAGATGAAAGATAAACAAAATATCAAACACACTCAAATAAATTGAATACATCATAAGATAAATTATCAATAATGAACTATTGTAGTTATCCCCTTACAAAACATTACATGGCGGCGTCAATATGTCACGTGATCCTTCCGACATTTGATATAGATAAGGAATATGCGGTAAGGATCAAATTCAAAGCAGAAAGTTCCTACGCGCATGCACATTAGATCCTCACAAGCGCAGGAGAGTATAAATTTGGACTGTGATTAACGATGAATTACAATCATTTGATTTCTTAATTTTTTAATAATTCAAAAATTGTTTAGCTGATACACAGATGTATTGAGGTAAAATATATGGGAATAATATTCATAAAATTTTCGTGACATAGAAAAGTTCAAAATTGTGTATAGCATGAGGGCATGTATTGATGACAATCGGCGTATAGGCAAGCGACCAACGGGCATCTATACATGAGGCTCGTCTCAAAAATGTTAATTACATTATAAAATGACTGCAACTCAGTCCACACTTTGGAAATAATCAAAGTACCTAGTGTTGGATTAGTCTTATTTTGTTTCATTTAGACCTTAATAATGATGAGACACCTCAGCGAAAATGTATTGTCGTAATAAATCAAATCTGTGTAAAAATAGTTTTATTTTATTTGTTAATTTTAAAATGGATTTCTTCTCTCTTAACACAAAAACTTGAGTATTATGAAATTCTACTTTAATATTTTAGAATTTTACTAGGTCTACAGTATATAATGTGTAGGTGTATAAACATATGTAAGTATATACATACCAACAATAAACAGTAAATAAGACAAATAACAGGAAAAATAAATACCAACCCACTATACATAATTTTACTAGGTCTACAGTATATAATGTGTAGGTGTATAAACATATGTAAGTATATACATACCAACAATAAACAGTAAATAAGACAAATAACAGGAAAAATAAATACCAACCCACTATACATAATTTTACTAGGTCTACAGTATATAATGTGTAGGTGTATAAACATATGTAAGTATATATATACCAACAATAAACAGTAAATAAGACAAATAACAGGAAAAATAAATACCAACCCACTATACATAATTTTACTAGGTCTACAGTATATAATGTGTAGGTGTATAAACATATGTAAGTATATACATACCAACAATAAACAGTAAATAAGACAAATAACAGGAAAAATAAATACCAACCCACTATACATAATTTTACTAGGTCTACAGTATATAATGTGTAGGTGTATAAACATATGTAAGTATATATATACCAACAATAAACAGTAAATAAGACAAATAACAGGAAAAATAAATACCAACCCACTATACATAATTTTACTAGGTCTAGAGTATATAATGTGTAGGTGTATAAACATATGTAAGTATATACATACCAACAATAAACAGTAAATAAGACAAATAACAGGAAAAATAAATACCAACCCACTATACATAATTTTACTAGGTCTACAGTATATAATGTGTAGGTGTATAAACATATGTAAGTATATACATACCAACAATAAACAGTAAATAAGACAAATAACAGGAAAAATAAATACCAACCCACTATACATAATTTTACTAGGTCTACAGTATATAATGTGTAGGTGTATAAACATATGTAAGTATATATATACCAACAATAAACAGTAAATAAGACAAATAACAGGAAAAATAAATACCAACCCACTATACATAATTTTACTAGGTCTACAGTATATAATGTGTAGGTGTATAAACATATGTAAGTATATATATATATACCAACAATAAACAGTAAATAAGACAAATAACAGGAAAAATAAATACCAACCCACTATACATAATTTTACTAGGTCTACAGTATATAATGTGTAGGTGTATAAACATATGTAAGTATATATATACCAACAATAAACAGTAAATAAGACAAATAACAGGAAAAATAAATACCAACCCACTATACATAATTTTACTAGGTCTACAGTATATAATGTGTAGGTGTATAAACATATGTAAGTATATACATACCAACAATAAACAGTAAATAAGACAAATAACAGGAACAATAAATACCAACCCACTATACATAATTTTACTAGGTCTACAGTATATAATGTGTAGGTGTATAAACATATGTAAGTATATACATACCAACAATAAACAGTAAATAAGACAAATAACAGGAAAAATAAATACCAACCCACTATACATAATTTTACTAGGTCTACAGTATATAATGTGTAGGTGTATAAACATATGTAAGTATATACCAACAATAAACAGTAAATAAGACAAATAACAGGAAAAATAAATACCAACCCACTATACATAATTTTACTAGGTCTACAGTATATAATGTGTAGGTGTATAAACATATGTAAGTATATACCAACAATAAACAGTAAATAAGACAAATAACAGGAAAAATAAATACCAACCCACTATACATAATTTTACTAGGTCTACAGTATATAATGTGTAGGTGTATAAACATATGTAAGTATATACATACCAACAATAAACAGTAAATAAGACAAATAACAGGAAAAATAAATACCAACCCACTATACATAATTTTACTAGGTCTACAGTATATAATGTGTAGGTGTATAAACATATGTAAGTATATACCAACAATAAACAGTAAATAAGACAAATAACAGGAAAAATAAATACCAACCCACTATACATAATTTTACTAGGTCTACAGTATATAATGTGTAGGTGTATAAACATATGTAAGTATATACATACCAACAATAAACAGTAAATAAGACAAATAACAGGAAAAATAAATACCAACCCACTATACATAATTTTACTAGGTCTACAGTATATAATGTGTAGGTGTATAAACATATGTAAGTATATACATACCAACAATAAACAGTAAATAAGACAAATAACAGGAAAAATAAATACCAACCCACTATACATAATTTTAAAACCTTGTACAACACCACTAAATTAATATAATTAAACCTCTAAATGTTACGACAACATTTTTCCTTTTTATCACACGAATAAGTAGGTATATTATTTTATTTTTATCATACTTTTATACAAATACTTTAAAACAAGTAGATGAGTATAGATTTCGTCTTATATCTTAGCACATATACCAATTAGGGGGGCGATTTGCACATATAATAACGAAGCAAAAAAGACACAAATTAGCGCTCTGCGCACCTGCATGTCTGGCTCAAGTTGTTTTACAATAACTATATTAATCAGTAAATTGTATGTATGTAATATGTATGGTGTGGAAACATGGACACTTAGGGAGTCAGAGTGAAAGAGGATCGATGCTTTCGAAATGTGGTGCTGGAGGCGTATGTTGCGCATCCCATGGACAGCCAGAAGAACCAATGTGTCAATTCTAGACAAGCTAAGGATCGAGGATCGTCTATCGACGATATGTTACAGACGTATCCTTCAATTCTTTGGACACATTGCCAGAAGGGAACCAGACTGCCTCAAGAAGCTTGTTGTGATGGGCAGCGTGGAAGGACGGAGATCTCGTGGTCGCTCACCGACCAGATGGAGCGATTTGGTTAAGTCCACAATGGGGTCTTCGGTGACTGGTGCTCTGCGTTCAGCCCAAAACAGATTGGCATGGAGGCGGGCCATACGTGTGGCGACAGACTACAGCCGCTATCCTCAGTCATGAGGAAAAGGACAAATGAAATGAATATGTATGGGTATTGAGTAAAAAAGATGAATTGTCTCTACTAGTGTTTGAGAGAAAATACTCAGAAGGATATTCGGACCTGTGCAGGTAAACGGAGCTTGGAGAATACGACACAATGATGAGATCTACAATATTTATAATGAGCCCAACATTATAAAGGTGATAAAAATAGGGAGGCTGCGATGGACAAGACACGTGGAAAGAAAGGGCGATGAAAGAGTGCCAAAAAGGGTCCTGCACACAAAGCCACAAGGTAGACGAAACGTTGGTAGACCCAAGCTCCGATGGCTGGATGGCGTGCAGCAGGATGTGGAGGCTGTTGGTGTAAGGAACTGGAGAGAAGCATGTCAGGATAGAGGGAGATGGCGAGGAATGCTCGAGGAGGCCAAGCAAGGCCCACAATAGGCTGTGGAGCCATTGATGATGATGATGAATATGTATGAACAAAGAACATCTCTTTCTATATTGTAAAGAATGGTTATTCAAGAGAATTTATTTCTTTTAACATATCGACCAGTTAACTAGGTGGTGAAAGTCATTGCTGACCTTTGTAAGATGTTATTGTTGCCAGTTATATTCTCGATTATCAGACTCTTATGAGACACACGAAAACGATGATAATGGAAGAGTGGAAACACTATTCTAAGGTGGTGCCTCACAGCTAATGAATTAGTAAATGTTTTTTTAAAAATATTCACTTCATTTATAAATAACATAGTTACCTGTATATGGCAAGCCATCTCTGTGACCTGTCCCTCCAGTTTGGCCCTCTGTCCCTCCAGTTCGTGCACCTGCCTCTCCATCTCACCACCCAGCACCTGGCGTGTCTCGGCTGCGGCCAGTCTGCCGTGCAACGACTCTATCTCACGCTTGCGTGACTCCAGCAGGGCCTCCATTTCCCTGCAACAATGCGCACATTTAATTATTTCATGTCAAATCACAGCCTACCTCTTCAATTTGCTCAACGTACCACAGTCGCTACCTCTATTAACTCTACCAAAGTTTTAAGCTCTCTTTTCAAATGGGTCGATCAGATGGGTCGATGGCAGAGCGGTTAGTGCGCTGGGTTATTAATCCAGTGGTCGCGAGTTCGAATCCTGCCTCGACCGATTTCGTTCGCCTATAGCACAAGCAGTGGCGGCTCCCCCAAAGGGGCTCTCGGGCTGAGCCCTCCCAAAAATTTTGTTCGATAGATTCCAAAAATATTTGCTAAATTAATTCTGGAAATTCATTATTTTTTTTAAAAATAAATGTGTTTCCACCTTACGGTTGTAATAATAAAATACTGCAATAGTTCGTTTCATACAGCGAGATTCTATGAAAAATTTTGTTCCGCGGGCACAATGTACTTACGCCCGAAGAACTGTATGTAAACTCATATAATTGATTCCAATACCGTAGTACAATATGATGCGAAATGTATGGAGCTCTCGGCACGTTCCTATATATGTTCATGAATTTACCGGAATATATCTCTTTCCAGTATGTTGTAGATGAATTAGTGTATTTATGAACACAACTAATATTAGCGTCTGCGCACTTCGCAATAAGCGGTCAGCTGGAGTGCTGAAGGCCGTTGATGACAGCGCGCCATTTTGCATGTTGTGTTGTGGTTGTGTTTGCAGAGTAATGAAATACGGTTAATTTAATATTTTTAATGATAATTTTTGACAATAGTACACGGTGAACAGTATACATAATTTAATTTCGCGTTACTTTAATTACGATGATCGTGTGAATGTGAAAAAATAAGGGCCTCCCGGCCAATCATCTCATTATCTCAAATTAGTTATTGTAAATATATTCAAAGTTTTAAGATGAATTTGTAGTAAAAAACGTCATGGCTTTGCAGGTGTAGTGAAAAGAATGAGTATTGCGGGTGCAGTGAAATGTTGTCCGTGTTTACTTTTAGACAATAATTCTGATGTATTTAATTCTGACTGACAAAAACAACTAAATCCAACATGTATGTATGATATATGATCCACCCGACCCCCCTTTCTTTCAGGTATTGTAATTGCAGCTTAACAGGAGAATGATGATAAACACTGATCATGCATATGCATGAAAATAATATTTTTTCACCTCTGTCGAAATTTCACAAATGTACTGAATATTTTCTCCTTTTAAATACACATTTCCTTTCAAGAAAAAAATTGAGCCCCTCTAATATTTTAGGTCACCAGCCGCCACTGAGCACAAGCATTTATTTGCTTATTTTAGGGAATGTAGGAAGATGTATATGTACTTAGTTAACAAGGACATATACATTTTTAAGAAAAAAAAAATATGATTAGCTAGACTACGGAATAGCCTAAAGCCTCGTTTGGACTGAGTACTGTATCTAGTCGAATGGTTATAATTTAGTGACTAAATACTCACTACTGCCCAAATAATCATTTTCACTATGACTGGGTACAGTACACAAATATGTTAGCCAATGTTTCCAGCCCAGAGAAGCAATATTTGTGTGAGAAATGAATTTAAATGAATTGTTTAATTGTTTTACCATTTTTTCAAGAAAAATTATGTTCACACTGAGTGTAGTGTATCTTTATCAAGAAACTGACAAAGCTCTGGTCAAGAAAAGTGGGAGGCAACATCCAGTACATCGCCAAAAGTGGGAGGCAACATCCAGTACATCGCCAAAAGTGGGAGGCAACATCCAGTACATCGCCAAAAGTGGGAGGCAACATCCAGTACATCGCCAAAAGTGGGAGGCAACATCCAGTACATCGCCAAAAGTGGGAGGCAACATCCAGTACATCGCCGAAAACCCGAGTAAGATAAGGCGCGTATGGAAGCTTAAATTCATCAGCCGATAGTGGAATCGGCGCGCATGAAGCCATTGATTCATCGGCCGATCAGTTATAACACGCATGGAAGCTTATAGAATCGTACGATTGGAAATAACACGGCGGTCAACATTCATATATTTAAAATACAATAAATGTATTTTCATAAGTTTTAATATATGATTAGAAATATGGATTTTTTTGAAGTAGCATATGTTTGTGCTCTTGTCCTCTAAATACGTAAAAAGGAACGTCAAAAAAGTACTGGGTTCATCCGCTAATAAGTGCTATATTACTGAAAGGACAATTTGCCCGATCGTACGAAGGTTTAAGATCACACCCTGAGAAGTTATTAACTACACCAGAATGTCAGTCAATAGTTTCGATATGTTATTGTTTTTCTCGATCTTCTGCGCTCGGACAATTAAACTATCGGTGAGCATGCGCCATGCGCGCCCTTTCATACAACAGGTTTGGTTACAAAAAACCGATTTTTTTGTGTCTCGTCAGATTTTTAAATTGGCCGATTCTGTTAGCTTTCATGCGCGCTCTTACATGTAATTCGTATGTTGTAGCTCACCGATAATTAATCGGCCGATGAAATTAGCTTCCATCTAAGTTCCTGTTGATAATTTCCCTTCCCTATCCCGACCCGACCCGACAGTCCACTTAAATAAGTCGGGCAGTATGGTCCAGAGCAAATATTGACAATTTCATTTAGCCAGGGCCACAACACTCCCTTTGTAAACATACTGTGCATAAATTAAAAAAATAATATAAAAAATAGTTACTTGAAGCTTGAGAGGCATATTGCTGTAGAGTTGAGACTGCTGTTTAAGAAGCCTTCCGCCTCCGAGGACTTCTCATCGCACTGAGTATCGCAACCGGTACCCAGCAAATCTGGCGCATATGTGAAACCTGAAATATTTATTCATAGGTACTGTATTGACAAATTTACAATACATAACAAGTGAGTTGTGGCCAACGTTACACTCCTCATTATGTCATTTTATCAAAAAGTTGTGCCGTTTTTAGCAATTTGACAGTAAAAATATCAAATTTTAACTAAGTTTAGTTTGACGATTGACAATTCTTGATAGAACTCCATTGTATGTACATAGATATACTACAAATATGAAAAAATACTTGGTATTACTTATATTGAGATTTATTAGATTATTGATGCATTTCATGCAAGGCATATTGTCAGAATAATACTCTACGAGACTGAGACTAGTGGTTATATAAGAGTATTATTCTGAGGATGTGCGTTGCACGAAATGTGTTGATAATCCAATAAATTTCAATAGAACTAGTACCAAGAATTTTTTTTAATGTTTGTAATATATCTACATCAAATTTTAAGGTAACTTTGAAATGTTTGACCAAAAAATATTGAGAAGCACTGATCAGATATCAGACTGGTTAAAATGGAGATCCCTGACAGGGGTTCTATGTGACAGAAGAATGCCAGTCCAAACTAAGGGCACATAAGTATATAAGACCTGTGAAAGATCGACCAGCCCCCCTAGACAAAATGCCACTAGCTAAGCGTTGTCAAGCTAAGCGATAGTAAATGTATGGAATTGGTAGCTGTCACGTGACATCACAGCCATACATTTACTATCGCTTAGCTTAAATGGCATGTTGTCTAGGGGGACAGATCAGAATGTTGGGGTTCTATAAAACAGGAAGAGCAGAGACTCCACATCTCCGAAATGAGGTGAGCCGGCGGTGTGACAATTTTGGACAAGGTCAGAAACCAATACATCCGAGGCAGCTTGAGGTGGCTCCCATAGCTGAAAAGATGAGGGAGGATAGATTACGGTGGTATCGGCATATACGCAGAAGAGATGACTCCCAAAATGTAAATAAGACCCTGCATATACAAGTGATGCCGAGGACAAACGCCAGCAACATGGATGTTTAAAACTACATGAAGATGCGGAGTGTGATGCAGAGTTAAACACTGGAGAAGGCAACCTGGCGCATGCAGACTAGGGAGAGCCGACCCCAAATAATGGGAATAAGGCGAGAGAAATGAACAACAACATAAAATAATAAATAATATCATTCCATTAGAAATGTCTTGCCAAAGTCATAAATACAATTTGATTCCATTGGAGTTTAAAAAGGGTTAAAACAAAAGTTGGTGCATTTCAAAGCTGAATTAAAAAATGGATTGAAAATATAGACAAAACTTCAATCAATATAAATGAACACGTCCTTGCACCCTGTGCAAGTGGCGAGTTTATTGCCGTACGGCAATTTCTTCCAACCAACCAGTGTTTCCAGCCCAGAGAAGCAATATTTGCGTGAGAAATGAATTTAAATAAATTTCTCCTCTGCTGGGAATCGAACCCAGGACGCCCGCACAGAAACCGAACGGCTTACCAACTGTGCCACGGCAATATACCTATTACTTTATGAAAACTTACAATGACAGACACATGCACACTAAAATCATACGTTTGCATCTAGGTTTAAGAAATTTTCTGCATCTTTATTTGTATTATAATGTATATATTTATTTATTTTTATTTATTACAAATCAATACAATTTTACATATAAACTAGGGGACCCGACAGACATTGTCCTTTACGAATATTAGCTATCGTACTTTTATGCGATTGCAAGAATGATTATTTTTTATTTCTTGACTGTTGATTGAGCCGTTAAACACTTTGAAGTTAGATTGTCATTTAATGTACATTTATATAGTTGAAATATAGCATCGATGATCTGGACATGGGAATGAACTTATTGAAAAATGAATAATAACGAAACAGAGAACAAAGAAATTGAAATGTCAAAATTTAACCAAAATATGAAGTAAGTGACAGATTTCTTTGTGTTGTCAGATGAAAAAAAAACGAAACATTTCCAATTCGACATTAACGCCACCTATTGTAGTTTGAAGTTATAAAAAAATCATGTATTTTATTTTCCTTTTACTATATTAATGTTTGAAATTCCATTTTGTGAATCTAAAGCATTCAGGGATTCACACAAACACACACAAAATTTTTTATCAAAATCGGTTCAGTCGTTAAGGAGAAGTTCAGTGACATACACACGTACAGAAGAATTATATATATATATATATATATACTAGCGGACCCGACAGACGTTGTCCAGCCCGTATTTGTGAAACAAAAAAATATACCTATCATATATTTACAAAAAAATATATGATACATATATTTTTTTGTAAGTTTGTTATTATACATATATATTAAAAATATATTTAAGTATCATAGCAAACTTACATTTTCTTGTTCGATGAGCCGCTAAACACTTTGAGGTTAGATTGATTGTCATTTCGTATATAATTGCAATACAGCATATATGGCCAGATTTCTTAGTGTTGTCAAATGGAAAAAAACTAAACATTACTAATTCGACATTATTGCCACCTATAATAATTTATAGTTATAAAAAATCATGTTTTTCTATTTTACTTTAATATATTAATGTTTAAAATTCCATTTTGTGAATCTAAACCATTCAGGGACTCACACAAACAAACACAAAAATTTCATCAAAATCGGTTCAGTTGTTAAGGAGAAGTTCAGTGACATACACACGTACAGAAGAATTATATATATATATATATATATATATATATATATATATATATATATGTTATAATATTTTTATCTCGGTTTTCCCGTGTCAGTAGGTCTTGACTAAGACCATTTGTCTTCCGATGTTTCGCCTGAATATCATTTTCAAGGACTTAACGAAAAGCACGCGCGCGACACACGTCTACTCACACTGAAAGCTCACCGTCAAGAAACGGCACGACACGGGAAAACCGAGATAAAAATATTATAACATATTTCACACGTGAAAACATCAAATATAACATATATATATATATATATATATATATATATATATATATATATATATATATATATATATATATATATATATATATATATATATATATATATATATATATATATATATATATATATATATATATATATATATATATATATATATATATATATATATATATATATATATATATATATATATATATATATATATATATATATATATATATATATATATATATATATATATATATATATATATATATATATATAAAGATTACAATTTAAAAAGGTTTACAAATTCCATGATATGATTCATAATAACCCTCTTTAATTCAGATAAAATCTGAAAAAAGAGGGGAGTATCTATTTTGTATTGTTACATTCGCCAAAACATGTATATTATGGATGTATAAATACTGTAATAAGAACAGGCATGGGGTGTTCTGTGGCGCAGGATGTCGCCGGGATGTGACTGTGGCGCAGAGCTCCAAACCATCCGCCACATTGTTGAAGAGTGCCCGCTGCACAGGTATCCGGGAGAGCTGGGAGATATCCACGGGGCAAAGCAGGGGGCGGTGGACTGGCTGCGGGGTTTGAATTTAAGGCTCTAACGAGCTCCGTGGGCGCAGAAGAGCATAATCATTCGAAAAGTAAGTAAGTAATGCTGTAATAAACTAATAATAATAAACACTTCCTTGCACCCTGCGCAAGTGGCGAGGAGCTTATTGCCATATAGCAACTTCTTCCAACTAACCAGTGTTTCCAGCACAGAGAAGCAATATTAGAGTGAGAAATTAATTTAAATAAATCTCTTCTCTGCTGGGGATCGAACCCTGGACGCCCGCATAGAAACCAAACGGCTTACCAACTGTGCCATGGTGATCAATAAACTGTATTTTATAATAATAAAAAAAAATGAGTGATGCGGAAAGGGGAGAAATTCCTTCTTCACATCGCCGACCGCCGTGGCACAGTTGGTAAGCCGTTTGGTTTCTGTGCGGGTGTCCTGGGTTCGATTCCCAGCAGAGGAGAAATTTATTTAAATTTATTTCTCACGCAAATATTGCTTCTCTGGGCTGGAAATACTGGTTAGTTGGAAGAAATTGCCATACGGCAATAAACTCGCCACTCGCGCAGGATGCAAGCAAGTGTTCATTATTATTATTATTATTATTACCACCAGATTTTCTGTGTCAGCTTTTATCGTATTTTTTGTAAAGTTTTCAGATGATCTTTACATCAATGGACTTACTAAAACATATTTTTTTCAAGATTATATGATAAATTACCGATAAAGGGTAAATTCCTTCCGCTAAAGTGAGGTCTTGTCCGCAGACTGGCGACACTAGGTGTGCTCTGCTGTTTCTCTGGCTTTATGAAGTTGGATGCATCGTCCACAGACCTCACCACTGGAACCACTGGAGGACTCTGCAATTATTATTAATATTTTTTTGGAACATCTTGTACATATAATTTGTATACTGGCAGGCTTATTGCCAAACATTAATCATCTTGTACATATAATTTGTATAATGGCGGGCTTATTACCAAACATTAATCATCTTGTACATATAATTTGTATACTGGCGGGCTTATTACCAAACATTAATCATCTTGTACATATAATTTGTATACTGGCGGGCTTATTACCAAACATTAATCATCTTGTACATATAATTTGTATACTGGCGGGCTTATTGCCAAACATTAATCATTTTGTACATATAATTTGTATACTGGCAGGCTTATTGCCAAACTCCTCACTCCGGTCCGTTCTCGGATGATACACAGCCCAGACGTCTACCAGGTCCACAGCATCCCTCAATCTTGTCCATCAGCGACAATATTGGATTACCTCATATTTCAGCCTAACTAAGATGTGACCAAGATAATAGATGACTTTATTGATTGTTATACATTTTAAGATTTCTCTGCTGCTGTTAGCTCTCCTATGAATCTCTATGTTCCTAACTAAATCCAGGGTATGCAAAGCATTCTTCTAAGTTTTAAGATTTTCTTATTTCGAATATTTTTTGAAAAGCATATACCGACATATAAGGACTGTTGCTTTCATTGTTTACAAATAAACCAATCTCTCAATAGATAGTGTTACAAAAAAGGTTTCTTCGTTACTTCATAGATGACAATAGTAATAATGTCTTATTTTAAGGTGATTAGTTACTCATAATTCAAATATATACAACTTTCAAAATTTACATTGATAAGGTAACTCAATAATTGGTGAACATTGGGCAAGCGCATTAAGTGATTGGGTACACCAGCCGATGGCAGGTCGTAAGCCCTGTAGGTGCCTCGAGTTCCTGGTTCTTCTACAATATTCTAACTTCTTCTCTATTGAGATGTTTATTTATTTATTTAATGTAGCTTCTCGGGCAACTAACAGGTACTATGTTAAATAATTATTTAACATGCACCCAACAACAAGTTGCCACATTCTGGAGACTTACGATATTAATCGTCTCACAGATCCAGACTGAAAACACAATTAAAAACTGTGTCTCCACCGGGAATTGAACCCGGGACCCTTGGATCAGCAGTCAGATACCTAATCAACTGAACCACGAAGGCCGACAAAGTTTGTCAAAAAATATTCTTATTTGTTATTGTAATCAACAAATAAATAAATAAATAAAGATGAGTCAATGGCAGAGCAGTTAGCGCATTGGGTTAGTAATCCAGTGGTCGCGAGTTTGAATCCTGCACAAGCATTTATGCTTATTTTAGGGAATGTAGGAAGATGTATATGTACTTGTTTAAAACAAGGACTAATTCATTTAAAAAAAAAATACTTGTTATTGGGTGCGTGTTTAATTAATATTTGACATAGTACCTACCTACCTGTTAGTTGCCTGAGAATAAATAAATATGAGCACAAATTCTTTTAACCTGATCTCTGAGCGTGTTCCACTGTATCCGTCCAAACAGTGGGTGCCTCAGCAGTTGACTGTAGGAGGGCCTCCTGTCTGGCGATGGGTGCAGGAGCCTCTGAACCAGGTCCCTGTACGGCTGCGAGGGCCCCTGCCCCTGTCCTCCCCACGCGACCCCTCCTCCGTTCTTGTGCGCCATGATGGCAGAGTAGACGTGGGTGACAGTGCGCCCTGTGAACGGCGTCTGACCCATCACGAGCTCATAGCATACAACACCAAGTGACCAATAGTCGCAGGAGCACTGAAACATTACCAAAAAATTCAGAAATCAATTTTAATGAAACACATAAAATATAAATGAAGCATCGACCAAAATAGATTCATCCAGTTTTTATGAAAAAAATACATACTTTTTACAACAAAAAGCCTGTAATATGCATAATAAAAGTGAATATTTCAGCCTTCTATGTCAAATAGTTTTCACACTAGAGCGCCATTTAAAGCCAGTAATATGCATGATAAAACAGTGAATATTTCAGCCTTCTATGTCAAATAGTTTTCACAATAGAGCGTCATTTAAAGCCTGTAATATGCATGATAAAATAGTGAATATTTCAGCCTCATAAGTCTAATAGTTATCACACTAGAGCCTGTACTTTTTTTAGAGCCTGTTTTTTTCACAAAGCCTGTAATATGCAGGATAAAACAGTGAATATTTCATCCATCTATGTCTTATAGTTTTCACACTAGAGCCATTTAAAGCCTGTAATATGCAGGATAAAACAGTGAATATTTCATCCATCTATGTCTAATAGTTTTCACACTAGAGCCATTTAAAGCCTGTAATATGCAGGATAAAACAGTGAATATTTCAGCCTCATAAGTCTAATAGTTTTCACACTAGAGCCTGTACTTTTTTTAGAGCCTGTTTTTTTCACAAAACCTGTAATATGCAGGATAAAACAGTGAATATTTCATCCATCTATGTCTTATAGTTTTCACACTAGAGCCATTTAAAGCCTGTAATATGCAGGATAAAACAGTGAATATTTCAGCCTTCTCTGTCTAATAGTTTTCACACTAGAGCACTATTTAAAGCCTGTAATATGCATGATAAAGAAGTGAAAATTTCAGTCTTTTATGTCTAATAGTTTTCACACTAGAGCGCCATTTCAATCCTGTAATATGCATGATAAAACAGTGAATATTTCAGCCTTATAAGTCTAATAGTTTTCACACTAGAGCCATTAATATGCCTGTAATATGCAGGATAAAACAGTGAATATTTCATCCATCTATGTCTAATAGTTTTCACACTAGAGCCAATTAAAGCCTGTTATATGCAGGATAAAACATTGAATATTTCAGCCTTCTATGTCTAATAGTTTTCACACTAGAGCCATTCAAAGCCTGTAATATTTATTTATTTATTTATTTATACATCTTTTTGTACATAATATAAACAAATATAATTGTACACTGGCGGGCTTATTGCCATTAGGCAATTTCTTCCAACCAACCAGATTACAAAGTATGACAACATTGTGTATGTACAACAGCAAATAAAAAAGAGTAAAAGAAATAAAAGAAAATACGTATAACACTTAAATACTATTAAACAAAAAAAAAAAATTATAATTCATAGCAAGAAAAAGGATATGGTAAGGACAGGAGAGGAAATCGGGATCAGGTGTTCAAGGATAAATATTCCTTCTTTAGTTTTTTCTTGAAAATACTAAGTGAGTTAGACGACGCAATATCCGGACTAAGGCTATTCCATAATCTTGCTGATTGTACTTCGAACGAAGAGCTGAGAAATTCTGTATTATGGATAGGTATGGAAAGTGTTGTAAATTCAGCAGATCGGAGTGGAAGTCCATGACTGCATAATATGCAGGATAATACAGTGAATATTTAATCCATCTATGTCTAATAGTTTTCACACTAGAGCCATTTAAAGCCAGTAATATGCATGATAAAACAGTGAATATTTCAGCCTTCTATGTCAAATAGTTTTCACAATAGAGCGTCATTTAAAGCCTGTAATATGCATGATAAAACAGTGAATATTTCAGCCTTATAAGTCTAATAGTTTTCACACTAGAGCCATTAATATGCCTGTAATATGCAGGATAAAACAGTGAATATTTCATCCATCTATGTCTAATAGTTTTCACACTAGAGGCATTTAAAGCCTGTGATATGCAGGATAAAACATTGAATATTTCAGCCTTCTATGTCTAATAGTTTTCACACTAGAGCCATTCAAAGCCTGTAATATGCAGGATAATACAGTGAATATTTAATCCATCTATGTCTAATAGTTTTCACACTAGAGCCATTTAAAGCCAGTAATATGCATGATAAAACAGTGAATATTTCAGCCTTCTATGTCAAATAGTTTTCACAATAGAGCGTCATTTAAAGCCTGCAATATGCATGATAAAATAGTGAATATTTCAGCCTCATAAGTCAATTAGTTTTCACACTAGAGCCATTCAAAGCCTGTAATATGCAGGATAAAACAGTGAATATTTCATCCATCTATGTCTTATAGTTTTCACACTAGAGCCATTTAAAGCCTGTAATATGCAGGATAAAACAGTGAATATTTCAGCCTTCTCTGTCTAATAGTTTTCACACTAGAGCGCTATTTAAAGCCTGTAATATGCATGATAAAGCAGTGAAAATTTCAGTATTTTATGTCTAATAGTTTTCACACTAGAGCGCCATTTCAATCCTGTAATATGCATGATAAAACAGTGAATATTTCAGCCTTATAAGTCTAATAGTTTTCACACTAGAGCCATTAATATGCCTGTAATATGCAGGATAAAACAGTGAATATTTCATCCATCTATGTCTAATAGCTTTCACACTAGAGCCATTTAAAGCCTGTTATATGCAGGATAAAACATTGAATATTTCAGCCTTCTATGTCTAATAGTTTTCACACTAGAGCCATTCAAAGCCTGTAATATGCAGGATAATACAGTGAATATTTCATCCATCTATGTCTAATAGTTTTCACAATAGAGCCATTTAAAGCCTGTAATATGCAGGATAAAACAGTGAATATTTCAGCCTTCTATGTCTAATAGTTTTCACACTAGCGCGCCATTTAAAGCCTGTAATATGCAGGATAATACAGTGAATATTTTAGAATTCTATGTCTAATAGTTTTCACACTAGAGCGCCATTTCAATCCTGTAATATGCATGATAAAACAGTGAATATTTCAGCCTTCTATGTCTAATAGTATTAACACTAGAGCGCCATTTATAGCCTGTAATATGCATGATAAAGCAGTGAATATATCAGCCTTCTATGTCTAATAGTTTTCACACTAGATCGCCATTTAAAGCCTGTAAAATGCATGATAAAGCAGTAAATATTTCAGCCATCGATGTCTAGTAGTATTCACTCAGGAACCATTTAAAGCCTGTAATATGCATGATAAAGCAGTGAATATTTCAGCCTTCTATGTTTAATAGTTTTCACACTAGAGCACCATTCCAAGCCTGTAATATGCAGGATAAAATAGTGAATATTTCAGCCTTCTATGTCTAGTAGTTTTCACACTCGAGCCATTTAAAGCCTGTAATATGCATGATAAAACAGTGAATATTTCAGACTTCTGTCTAATAGTTTTCACACTAGAGCCATTTAAATTGTGTAATATAAATGATAAAACAGGGAATATTTAAGCCTTCCATGTCTAATAGTTTTCACACTAGAGCCATTTAAAGGCTGTAATATGCAGGATAAAACAGTGAATATTTCATCCATCTATGTCTAATAGTTTTGACACTAGAGCCATTTAAAGCCTGTAATATGCAGGATAAAACAGTGAATATATCAGCCTTCTATGTCTAATAGTTTTCACACTAGATCGCCATTTAAAGCCTGTAAAATGCATGATAAAGCAGTAAATATTTCAGCCATCGATGTCTAGTAGTATTCACTCAGGAACCATTTAAAGCCTGTAATATGCATGATAAAGCAGTGAATATTTCAGCCTTCTATGTTTAATAGTTTTCACACTAGAGCACCATTCCAAGCCTGTAATATGCAGGATAAAATAGTGAATATTTCAGCCTTCTATGTCTAGTAGTTTTCACACTCGAGCCATTTAAAGCCTGTAATATGCATGATAAAACAGTGAATATTTCAGACTTCTGTCTAATAGTTTTCACACTAGAGCCATTTAAATTGTGTAATATAAATGATAAAACAGGGAATATTTAAGCCTTCCATGTCTAATAGTTTTCACACTAGAGCCATTTAAAGGCTGTAATATGCAGGATAAAACAGTGAATATTTCATCCATCTATGTCTAATAGCTTTCACACTAGAGCCATTTAAAGCCTGTTATATGCAGGATAAAACATTGAATATTTCAGCCTTCTATGTCTAATAGTTTTCACACTAGAGCCATTCAAAGCCTGTAATATGCAGGATAATACAGTGAATATTTCATCCATCTATGTCTAATAGTTTTGATACTAGAGCCATTTAAAGCCTGTAATATGCAGGATAAAACAGTGAATATTTCAGCCTTCTATGTCTAATAGTTTTCACACTAGAGCGCCATTTAAAGAATTTAATATGCATGATAAAACAGTGAATATTTCAGCCTTCTATGTTTAATAGTTTTCACACTAGAGCACCATTCCAAGCCTGTAATATGCAGGATAAAACAGTGAATATTTCAGCCTTCTATGTCTAATAGCTTTCACACTAGAGCCATTTAAAGCCTGTTATATGCAGGATAAAACATTGAATATTTCAGCCTTCTATGTCTAATAGTTTTCACACTAGAGCCATTCAAAGCCTGTAATATGCAGGATAATACAGTGAATATTTCATCCATCTATGTCTAATAGTTTTCACAATAGAGCCATTTAAAGCCTGTAATATGCAGGATAAAACAGTGAATATTTCAGCCTTCTATGTCTAATAGTTTTCACACTAGCGCGCCATTTAAAGCCTGTAATATGTAGGATAATACAGTGAATATTTCAGAATTCTATGACTAATAGTTTTCACACTAGAGCGCCATTTCAATCCTGTAATATGCATGATAAAACAGTGAATATTTCAGCCTTCTATGTCTAATAGTTTTAACACTAGAGCGCCATTTATAGCCTGTAATATGCAGGATAATACAGTGAATATTTCAGCCTTCTATGTCTAGTAGTTTTCACACTAGAGCCATTTAGAACCTATAATACGCAGTATAAAACAGTGAATATTTCAGCCTTCTATGTCTAGTAGTTTTCACACTAGAGCCATTAAAAGCCTTTAATATGCATGATAAAACAGTGAATATTTCAGCCTTCTGTCTAATAGTTTTCACACTAGAGCCATTTAAATTGTGTAATATAAATGATAAAACAGTGAATATTTCAGCCTTCTATGTCTAGTAGTTTTCACACTAGAGCCATTTAGAACCTATAATACGCAGTATAAAACAGTGAATATTTAAGCCTTGTATGTCTAATAGTTTTCACACTAGATCGCCATTTAAAGCCTGTAATATGCATGATAAAGCAGTGAATATTTCAGCCATCGATGTCTAATAATATTCACTCAGGAGCCATTTAAAGCCTGTAATGTGCATGATAAAGCAGTGAATATTTCAGCCTTCTATATTTAATTGTTTTCACACCACCATTCCAAGCCTGTAATATGCAAGATAAAACAGTGAATATTTCAGCCTTCTATGTCAAGTAGTTTTCACACGAGAGCCATTTAGAACCTATAATACGCAGTATAAAACAGTGAATATTTCAGCCTTCTATGTCTAGTAGTTTTCACACTAGAGCCATTTAGAACCTATAATACGCAGTATAAAACAGTGAATATTTCAGCCTTCTATGTCTAGTAGTTTTCACACTAGAGCCATTAAAAGCCTTTAATATGCATGATAAAACAGTGAATATTTCAGCCTTCTGTCTAATAGTTTTCACACTAGAGCCATTTAAATTGTGTAATATAAATGATAAAACAGTGAATACTTCAGCCTTCTATGTCTAGTAGTTTTCACACTAGAGCCATTTAGAACCTATAATACGCAGTATAAAACAGTGAATATTTCAGCCTTCTGTCTAATAGTTTTCACACTAGAGCCATTTAAATTGTGTAATATAAATGATAAAACAGTGAATATTTCAGCCTTCTATGTCTAGTAGTTTTCACACTAGAGCCATTTAGAACCTATAATACGCAGTATAAAACAGTGAATATTTCAGCCTTCTATGTCTAGTAGTTTTCACACTAGAGCCATTAAAAGCCTTTAATATGCATGATAAAACAGTGAATATTTCAGCCTTCTGTCTAATAGTTTTCACACTAGAGCCATTTAAATTGTGTAATATAAATGATAAAACAGTGAATATTTCAGCCTTCTATGTCTAGTAGTTTTCACACTAGAGCCATTTAGAACCTATAATACGCAGTATAAAACAGTGAATATTTCAGCCTTCTATGTCTAGTAGTTTTCACACTAGAGCCATTAAAAGCCTTTAATATGCATGATAAAACAGTGAATATTTCAGCCTTCTGTCTAATAGTTTTCACACTAGAGCCATTTAAATTGTGTAATATAAATGATAAAACAGTGAATATTTCAGCCTTCTATGTCTAGTAGTTTTCACACTAGAGCCATTTAGAACCTACAATACGCAGTATAAAACAGTGAATATTTCAGCCTTCTGTCTAATAGTTTTCACACTAGAGCCATTTAAATTGGGTAGTATAAATGATAAAACAGTGAATATTTAAGCCTTCTATGTCTAATAGTTTTCACACTAGATCGCCATTTAAAGCCTGTAATATGCATGATAAAGCAGTGAATATTTCAGCCATCGATGTCTAATAATATTCACTCAGGAGCCATTTAAAGCCTGTAATGTGCATGATAAAGCAGTGAATATTTCAGCCTTCTATATTTAATTGTTTTCACACCACCATTCCAAGCCTGTAATATGCAAGATAAAACAGTGAATATTTCAGCCTTCTATGTCTAGTAGTTTTCACACTAGAGCCATTTAGAACCTATAATACGCAGTATAAAACAGTGAATATTTCAGCCTTCTATGTCTAGTAGTTTTCACACTAGAGCCATTAAAAGCCTTTAATATGCATGATAAAACAGTGAATATTTCAGCCTTCTGTCTAATAGTTTTCACACTAGAGCCATTTAAATTGTGTAATATAAATGATAAAACAGGGAATATTTCAGCCTTATAAGTCTAATAGTTTTCACACTAGAGCCATTAAGAACCTATAATACGCAGTATAAAACAGTGAATATTTCAGCCTTCTATGTCTAGTAGTTTTCACACTAGAGCCATTTAGAACCTATAATACGCAGTATAAAACAGTGAATATTTCAGCCTTCTATGTCTAGTAGTTTTCACACTAGAGCCATTTAAAGCCTTTAATATGCATGATAAAACAGTGAATATTTCAGCCTTCTATGTCTAGTAGTTTTCACACTAGAGCCATTTAGAACCTATAATACGCAGTATAAAACAGTGAATATTTCAGCCTTCTATGTCTAGTAGTTTTCACACTAGAGCCATTTAAAGCCTTTAATATGCAGGATAAAACAGTGAATATTTCAGCCTTCTGTCTAATAGTTTTCACACTAGAGCCATTTAAATTGTGTAATATAAATGATAAAACAGTGAATATTTCAGCCTTCTATGTCTAGTAGTTTTCACACTAGAGCCATTTAGAACCTATATTACGCAGTATAAAACAGTGAATATTTCAGCCTTCTATGTCTAGTAGTTTTCACACTAGAGCCATTTAGAACCTATAATACGCAGTATAAAACAGTGAATATTTCAGCCTTCTATGTCTAGTAGTTTTCACACTAGAGCCATTTAAAGCCTTTAATATGCATGATAAAACAGTGAATATTTCAGCCTTCTATGTCTAGTAGTTTTCACACTAGAGCCATTTAGAACCTATAATACGCAGTATAAAACAGTGAATATTTCAGCCTTCTATGTCTAGTAGTTTTCACACTAGAGCCATTAAAAGCCTTTAATATGCAGGATAAAACAGTGAATATTTCAGCCTTCTGTCTAATAGTTTTCACACTAGAGCCATTTAAATTGTGTAATATAAATGATAAAACAGGGAATATTTCAGCCTTATAAGTCTAATAGTTTTCACACTAGAGCCATTAACTTGCCTGCAATATGCAGGATAAAAGTGAATATTTCATCCATCTATGTCTAATAGTTTTCACACTAGAGCCATTTAAAGACATAAATACGAGGCAGATTTTGTGCTATTTTACAACACAAACAAAATAAAATATAAATATCTGAGATCTCCAGAGCATTTGTTTATTTCTAATAGATAAAATCCTAATAGATGGTGTCCCCATCATGATGGTGTCATCATTTTAAAAATATCACTATTCTATTTATTGAAAAAATAACATTATTTATAAAAATTTTAATAATGTATTTATTGAATAAATAATATTATTTTTTTCCTCCGTGTTATTTTTAAACCATGTAAAAAGGGAGTCTGATGTATTTTGTTTAAAACTGTATCCAATATGATTATGAAATGATAATAACTTACACCGTGTGGATGTTTGATGGGATCTTCTAAAGCCTTGAGCAGTTCGGGGGCAATGTAATGTGGTGTGCCGACCGGCATGGGGCTGGTCACCATACCACAGGGTGGCACACGAGCCGCGCTACCAAAGTCGCCCAACTTGAGATGACCACATCTGTAACATTTCAATAAATAAAGATTATGTTAATGTAACATGGCTATATATTATACTGCTTAATTTAAAATAGCTACCAAGAGACGATGAGGCTGGAGGACAACGGTGAGATATGTTGAGAATAGTAACCCAGAAGAAGAAGTTAACACTAGCTTAACCCAATCAAGACGGGTAGGTACAAGTACTTGCATTACCTACGGACGGAGAGTATTTCGCGTCGCACACAGATTTTTTAATCTCGTTTTAATTGAATATAATAACGTAAAAAAAATCTAACGATGTAGATATATCATAAAAAGATCAAAGATAAACAAAAGATCACATAAACTCAATGAAATTGAACACTTCATAACATAAACATAAGATAAATGAAGGATAATGCTATTGTAGTTATCTCCATATAAAAAAGTACATAGCGGCATCAATATGTCACGTGATCCTTCCGGCATTAGATGTAGATAAGGAATATGCGCCGATTGTGTATTGGTAAGGATCAAATTCAAAGCAGAATGTTCAGCGCGAAACAATAAAATGAACTGGCGCAGTATCCCTCTTTCCTACACGCATGCTTAGATCCTTACAAAGCGCGGGAGAGTGTGAATTTCACCGGTGATGATTTAAAGAATTTCAGTGTTTAGAGTTCTTAATTTTATAAATAATTTAACAATTGTTTTGTTGATTAACCGATAGATGTCTTGAAGTCAAATATATGGGAGTAATATTCATCCAATTCTGTCGTCTCAATCAAGTATGAATTTACTGAGATATGAAGGTTCACAATTGTGTATAGCCATGAGGGCATGTATAGAAGACGTCTCAATCAAGTATAAATTTACTGAGATATGAAGGTTCACAATTGTGTATAGCCATGAGGGCATGTATAGAAGACGTCTCAATCAAGTATAAATTTACTGAGATATGAAGGTTCACAATTGTGTATAGCCATGAGGACATGTATAGATGATGCTCGGCGTTTAGGCACGCGGCCAGTGGGCATCTATACATGACGCTCGTCTTAAAAAGGTTAAAAAAAAAAAACAATTGAATATTTTTGTATCCAATGGAGTTTAAGAAGATTCTACAGCTAATTATAGACAAAAAAATTTACTCTTCACTACCCCAACGGGATATAGTGGGGAGTTATGAATTCGCACTCTATGAAATGTAACATTTTATAAACAAATAAATGAACGGGTTTACACAACTAGGACTATAGTATACCTGTCTATAAGGATATTATCTGGTTTAATGTCTCTGTGAACGTATCCCAGAGAATGCAACGTGTTGATGGCGACTATTATCTCAGCCACGTAATGTGTTGCGTCTCCCTCTGACAGAGTTCCCCCGCCTCGCTCCAACATCACACTCAGATCACCTCCAGGGCAGTACTCCATTACAAGATACAGCTGACTAGTATCCTGGAATTATTACACTATTATTTTTATTTTATTTCATATATTGATTACAAAATTTCTTTCTTGATTCATTTTGTTTCACCACTTAGGTGGTTGATTTTTGCGAGAAAATTCGTCCAAAAATTGACAGTTTTGTTTTCTATAATATATCGCTCGGTTAAGAGAAACAAATTCTCTTGAACAAATTGACAGTTGGATAATTGATTCTAGGGAAACTAACAACTCTAAAAAATCTTATAATACAATATTAAAATGAACTATAAGGTGAAACAGTCTATGATTGTTGTTTATTACAATAAAGAGTATTTACCTGAAAGGCGTACTGTAGTGAAACGAGCCAAGGTGATTGTGTTGTAGCCATTATGTCTCTCTCTTCTTCCAAAAATGACATCTCTTTCTGTTTTAATGTTGTCTCTTTCCTGATGCTCTTCATGGCGTACACGTCTCCTGTCTGTTTCTCTTTCACAACCTAATGAAAATATACAATTTAGCAAAAAAAAAGTAACAAAATCCCATACTTGTTAATTATGAGAGTAGTGTGGTTTTTTCCACGATATATACCGTGCTGAAATAGTCAGTAGAATGAATGGGAATAATAAGTACGTGGTACATTCATGAAACTAAAGAGACAGGTCAAGATGTTCACTAATCCACCACTGGTGCCGGATTAGCATATTTAGATTACTGACAGTAAAATGAATTTGAAAGAAGGATTCTCAGAACAGTCTACGTTCTGTGAGAGATAATAATATTTGGCGTCATCCATATAACAGAGAGCTATATGACATATAATAACAAAGTTTTAAAAGGTAACAAGGAATAACAAAGTTATAAAGACGGTAACAAGATTGGAAAAAGATATTGAAAGGAGAGTAACGGCAGGTAATAGAGTGAATGGTGAATTAAGAACGGTAATGGCTGACCCAATTATTTCGAGGCAAGCAAAGCTCGCGGTACACAATGGTATCGTCGCACCGACTCTAATGTATGCTAGTGAGACATGGACATGGCAGAAGACGCATGAAAGTAGAATTAACGCGGTTGAAATGAGGTCACTAAGACGAATGTGTGGTAAAACGATGTATGATAGAATAAGAAATGAGGATATTAGACGAGAATGTATGATTGAAAGAAATATCGTAAGTAAGATGAAAATAAATGCCTTTAGGTGGTTCGGCCACATAGAAAGAATGAGTGATGACCGTCTGACAAAAAAAGTGTACAAGGCTGATAAAAGAGGAACGAAAAGTAGAGGTCGACCAAGAAAAAGTTGGCACGATCACATAAATGAGATTTTGAAAGATGGTGATGTTAGAAGTAAGAATAATAGAAGAGCGTGTATGAGACGATGTATGGACGCGAATGAAGCGAGGAGTGTGTTAAGAGAGAGGAGTCTGGCGTTGGGTTCTCACTGCCTACCCCAAATAGGGAAATGGCGTGATGGTATGGTATGGTAACAAGGAACAAACAGGAAAGGAAAAGGACGTCCACTATCGACGTGGTGGGGTAGTATGAGTAAGCTCACCAGCCCCGACAGTACAGGATAGATCATCGTGGCGCCAAAGGATTAGGAGAGCCGACCCTACCTAAATTAGGACAAGGTTAAGAAAAACCGGAAGAACAAGTATGAAAATCGTTCCAAGTTAGTGTTACCACGGAAATCAGAAAAAATGATACTGTATTATTAAAAAAAGGAAACATCCATAGAAAATGATGAGAAGTAGCATTTTTCCTATTAATTCTAATGGATAAAACAAGTTTCTTAATTGTTAAAAGGAAACAAAATAGTAATTATCAGAAGAAATGAGAGGGTTGTGGCCAAATTTATAATACTCACACTGTGGAGTGACTTGGTAGTGAGGAGTATAGAAATGGCCACAACCCACTTGTAGCTACGTAGCACCAACACATATTTATCATTAAATTATTAGCATAAATACTCACATGAACTTCACCAAAATGTCCTCTCCCAATTATGTCTTTCACTTCAAAATCTGATATGTTTACTCTCAACTGTCTAAGCTCCGACAGGATAGAACGATCTACAACAAAATAAAACAATACAATAATTAGGAATATATTATAATATGTTGAAAATAATTTTATCAACATTCATTTATTTATTTTATTTATTTACCTTTTATCACACCATATTTATAATGACAACAATAAGTAGATTACTGCTGCCCAACTAGGAAATCCTGTTCTAGGGCTAGTAGTTTACAATTTTTATTGACAATAATATGCAATTATGAACCAGGTGATTGTTCCCGTTCCACACTAAATATGTACACAATCTCAACTTTCTGCAATCACAATCATTACCTCAACAAACATATGGGCTCACACAAAAAAAAATCAACCAGGTCCCAATGTCCGCCATAATACCTGTCATAACAGAGGTTCCCAGACTTTTATTCTCGTAGACCCCTTTCAAAATCTGACTGGTTTCGGTGGAGCCCCTGCTGCTACATGTCTGCCACATTCCCAAAACTCGTCAAAAAATGTAAAGATTAGATGTAACAATGGAAATTTGCCTCGCGGCTGAGTTCTAACCCTAATTTTTTCGCTCTATATGTTATGATTGCATGTAAACTGTAGCTCCTAAAAAAATTTAACCCAAAAATTTGAAAATGAGTATTTTAAAGATTCAAAATCCAATTATTCAAAACAGCTCGTTAAAAATCACGGAAAAATTTTCAAAATTATTTTTGGCTCCCTAATTTTTTTGGCTTAGGCCCGATTTGGGTTGTAGTGCCATTGAAGAAAAAGAATTGGTAATTATTTACAAGTGGTATAAGTCTTCAATTTTGCTGAATTTTTTTCTATAGATAGATAAAAATATACAGATTACGGGAAAAATAGTAATTTTCCCGGGAAACGCCTAGAAAAATTAAAAAAAAATAAAATTACATTACGGAAAATCTATAGAGATTCCCAAGCAAATAGTTGCTTTTCTGACATCTATGGGCGAATATTCAAACTAATTGTTAGTATAGAAACACGCCGCGAAATTAGAAACATGCCGCGAAAATCTGAAGTAAATGAAAATTGTATGAAATATCGAAAATTAAAATACATACAAACCTAACCTAACCAATTTTTACCAAAAGTTTGCTTAGAATAGGTTGGTTAGGTTTGTATTTAGTTATTATTGCGACTCGCGTGAGCGAGTTGCATTATACATTGCTTGACAGTATGTAATGCAACTCGCTCACGCGAGTCGCAATAATAAATACATACAAACCTAACCTAACCAATTTTTACCAAAAGTTTGCTTAGAATAGGTTGGTTAGGTTTGTATTTAGTTATTATTGCGACTCGCGTGAGCGAGTTGCATTATACATTGAGTGACAGTATGTAATGCAACTCGCTCACGCGAGTCGCAATAATAAATACATACAAACCTAACCTAACCAATTTTTACCAAAAGTTTGCTTAAAATAGGTTGGTTAGGTTTGTATTAACCAACCTATTATTATAATTTTGATGATGTATTCGCATTTGTTTATAATTTACAAATAAATTATATTTAATAACAAATTTAGGTAGTTGTATGGTACCTACCAGTTTTAATATTTTTTATGTGATATTTTTTCGCAAATATTGTCTGTCATATATTTTGTAGTGTGCATTTATCTATGGTTTAGTTTTCAGTTTTATGTCGCAGTTGTCGTATTAGCTCGCGTATTTAATCGTATTTAATAAACGTTAAAAATAAGAAATTAGTAATGATTTTTCTGGTTTTTTATCGTGAAAATCGAATGTTTATAGATAATTTGCGTGTTAATAATGTGTACATTGTGATTTAATAAAAGTATTGTTGGTTATTTGACTTCAAATGAGAAAATAGTCACGTGCAATCTCGGCGATAGGTGTCGTTAAATCTACAAGGTTTCATACATTGCAATTTTATTTTTTTTAATTTTTCTAGACGTTTCCCGGGAAAATTACTATTTTTCCCGTAATCTGCATATTTTTATCTATCTATAGAAAAAAATTCAGCAAAATTGAAGACTTATACCACTTGTAAATAATTACCAAAGAATTTTTTGAATATTGTTATCTGCCTACATAGATAGGTAAAGCCAAGCAAACATTTTGGTTCTTTATTATCGAAACCAGATAAATTTATACAGATAGGTTTTCGTGTGCTCTTTCGTTTAAAGTAAAATCTTTTTTAAAAAAAAAGTTTTTAAGTTGGTAATTTATTTACAAGTGACCTAAGTCTTCAATTTTGTTGATTTTTGTCCATAGCTAGATAATATTATGTGAAAAAATAAACTATTCTATATTTCAAAGATCTATATTATCTTTTGAGGGTTCTGGGGAAAACATTTCAAAAATTTACTATTTGGCCTAGACTCCTAACTCAATTATCGTGATTCTATACACCAACAACACGGGTTAGTAGGAAGAAATTTTCATTTGGCAATAAATATGCCAATTGCCCATGTCGTAAAAAAGTATTCAAATAAAACATCTTCTCCAAACTTAGATAAAAATTTCAACTTACATCGTTCAACAAATCTTGATATTTGCGCGTCGCCTTTTTTGAGTGTTTCATTGTTACACTCGTCGTAGAGGACAGACAGGGCATCCAGGAGTCCATCTCTGTGTAAAGACCGTTTTATTGAACTTATAGCACCAACGGAACGACCGAGAAATTGATTGTTTAGTTTTGCTAGTCGCACACTTATAGCATCTTTTGACGGCTCCATTGTGTCAATTTATAGATAATAACTAATAATTTGTAATAATGAAAACTTTAGGTCGATTTTACAGAAATATCGCATGAATTTACACTAAAAATACAATTATTTTACATCATAATAAATAATGTTTTATGTTGATCAACGGCCGTCAAAAAATTTCAAATCGAAACAGTTTGAAAGTTCTATGGAAAACTTTTAACCACAGACAAAACGTCAGTCAAGAAAATTATATTGCCATGCTGAAAAAACACAACACTGTTAATATCACTTTATTTCTTTTAAATTAAAAATCACTTGATTAACCAAGGTCAATTTTTATTTTATTTTATTGGAAACTAGCGAACAGACGGCATGCATACTATAGAAAGTTAGCATGTGTATGTCCCTTTAAAACACCATGTCGATAGTTTGTTAAATTACTTCGTGAGATGTCAAATAAATATAATATTTCCCTGGTGATGAAACATCTTACCCCTCTTACCTTCCACAATGAAACATCAAAGCCGATGTGGGGGAAGAAAACATAACCAGGATCTCCAGGAATGTTACTATCCTCCTCGTGGTGGCTATAAGTTGTTTAAATGAGTATTGGGAATACGTATATAATTTTTTCCTTTCGTACTGGATTCCATATTTTTCAGTGCTGCTTTTTTTAGGACATATTTCATTTTTACACAAGCATCATCTTGTGCGTATAGATGATTCCTCAGTTAACTTAAGAGCAATTATTGAGAGCATCACTTCAGTGATTTTAGCATACATTTTGCGCTACATGACTGACTATAATTATTGTGGCGCCCTGTATGCGCACAAGAAAACTGCACCAACACAAATGCGCGTGCACAGCCAATGTACAACGGCTCGACAAAACAGCTCCTTCCATACTTCCATTTGCGTGACTCCTCTCAAGACCTATTCACTCTCAAACTAAAACTGGTTATGGGTCCTTGATAGTTTCATATTGTTTGCAATGAGAGCAGAGGTATTACCATATGGGTGATAGTACTTATAAGGTATAGATATTATAATACAACTCAATATAACGTGAGAGCAGATCTGCACCATATATCCGGAAGGCTACGACTGCCCCTCCAACCTCAACCAATCGTTCCTCTATCGGAATTCCCCCAAACCCTTCCTACTTAGGTGCTATACACATAGTAGTTTCGCACGGAAAGTTCAATATATCACAAAATGAAAGATAAAAAAGAACAAAGAAAATATACATCATAGCAAAAAAAAATAAGGATTGGGAAAGAACATGAGGAAATTGAGATCAGGTGTTTAGGGATAAATATTCCTTATTAAGTAAATATTACGTAGCAAAGGGAAGGAAGGAAAAGGAGAGGGATCAGGTATTTTCGGAGAGATATCCCTGATTTAGTATTTTCTTGAAAATGGAGAGCGAATTTGTCAAAGTTATATCAGGACTCAAATTATTCCAGAGTTATTATATACACTTTGATGACAAAAGCAAAATTTCTTGATACCTACATACCGCCACCAAAATATTTTCAGAATTAAAATTGATATAAAAGCAAATACTTTTACTGTCACTAATATCTGGTCGTGGGGCTAGGTTGTGGCCATAGGGGCCTAGCCAGTAAAGTTGGGGGTGGCCGCAGCCCCACCCTAGGATTCTGGGCAACAGGTCGGTGGCCCCCTTCAATTCTTACCTATGGAAGAGCAGGGCAGACGCCTTAATGCCTCGCTCGGCGGTGACTCATCAAACGTGGCGATTAGTAAGTCTGCATCATCGGGCGATGCATGATAGTAGTTCTTGTTTCGTCCGACGAGCAGCCGCTCCGGGGATGAACAGAACAATTAGTTCTATAACGTTCCCAATGGAGTGGGATAGGTGAGTGCGACTTTTCCTCTGTCACTAATATCCAATTTATATTTATATATTGAATGTGTTACCCCATTCTACCTCACTTTATGTAACCCTGGCGTAAAGTCATAGTCTATGTAAGCTCTGTATATTCTTTACTCTGTGATATTATCCCTAAACTATGAAATAATATTGTCAGTGAATAAAGCACCATATTGTGATCAGAAGATAAATACGAGGGATCCAATTTGAAAGGGAAAGCAGAAGAAAGTACACATATTTATATAAATAATTTTTATTTTTAGAGATAATGTATTTGAACATTTAATTTCATCAAAAAATATTCATTATTCTGTACAAAATTATCATATAATTACAAGCAACATTCTTAAAATTAATTATTATTATTATTAGTAACTATTTCATCACCAGAACCAACCCATCAGTATTCTTCAGTTACTGTTACTAGGCACAATGTATGATGGCGTTTTTAACATTTTCAAAGAATTTCCATATCATTAACAGCTAAGCATGGAGGAACAAAAGCTGTACTTCACCGAGTAAACATACATCTGAAGTACAGCATTTGTTATCAACAATTACAGAACTTCATGAGAGTCCAAAAGCCATAAACACCAGAGTATAGCACTACACCATTTTATTGCATCTTTTTGTAGTGTAACAAACATAACATTGATATTTTTATGTATTGCAACATGAACATTTCTATGTAATGTAACATTAACATTTCTATGCAATGTAGAATTAACATTTATATGTAGTGAAACATGAACATTTCTATGTAATGTAACTTTAATATTTCTATGTAGTGTAACATTAACATTTCTATGCAGTGTAGAATTAACATTTTTATGTAGTGAAACATGAACATTTTTATGTAATGTAACTTTAATATTTCTATGTAGTGTAACATTAACATTTCTATGCAGTGTAGAATTAACATTTTTATGTAGTGAAACATGAACATTTTTATGTAATGTAACTTTAATATTTCTATGTAGTGTAACATTAACATTTCTATGCAGTGTAGCGTTAACATTTTTATGTAGTGGAACATGAACATTTCTATGCAGTGGAATATTAACATTTCTATGCAGTGAAACAATAACATTTTTATATAGTGGAAGATGAACATTTCTATGCTGTGGAACATAAACATTTGTATGTAGCAAAACATTAACATTTCTATGCAGTGAAACATTAACAATTCTAAGTTATGAAACTTTTAATAATGAAAATCAATCCCAACAAAAGATAAATAAAATGTCTCAATTTTGAAAGGCGGTAAAGACTTACATCACAGTCTTTTACTAATGTGGGCCCATGATCATTAATGTTAACATTGTAAGGCACTAGATAGCGATAAGTTGGCTCAAACAAAAGAGTGATGAGGCAGGAGTTGTGTTATGTTAGCAACGTTGTGAGGGCGTCCAGGAACTTGCCAACATGCTCCTCTTGAATGAATATAACGGAAGAGTCGAAGTTGTCCAAACTGACGCTGCTGTGAGATCTGATTGCGGCTTGCTCAAATGCTTTGCCAAATAAACTAGAAAATAAAATAACACAATTCATTAAAAAAACCATCTTATTCATAATTCTCTTTAATATATGGCACAAAATAATATTGCTCTTTGAAAAAAAAAAATAGTATTGAATACATACTTGCGAGTGGAGTCTTTGGCTAGTGGTGGCACACCGAGTATCAGGCGCTGTCCGTCGTGGGGAGGAGCACCCAGCAGGAGGGGCCTGCCCCCCGCACTTCCCTGCGCTCCCTGCTGGAGCCACCTGGCCATTACTCCCAGCCATTGGGGTCCCCATTGACCACCACTCTAAAATAACATTCAAAAAGTCAATATGAATTGATATGGTCTCAATAAGGTCAGTATCGGCATGTTATTGCAAGCAAAATATTAAGTCTGGTCGAGTTATTTTGAGTTAGAAAAAAGTATTCTTTTTTTTCATTGGTGTGAAAACAACCCAACAGTTTTTTTATCTATACATTTCTTCATTGTAGGTCGTGAAGACTCTCAGGCCCGAATGCAGAGTCTAACCTAAATACTAACCACATTCTCAATGCACAGTTGTTAACTTAAGTTAGGAGATCACGTGGCTTCATGGCTTAAGGATGCTACAATGTTTTTGTATGAGAATTGCATTGCAGAGACATATCTAAATACTCAGCTCATGCGCATTGGCTTAAACTAACATTTGCGAACTGTCAAAAAGTAAGGTTGATCATGAGGAACTTTACGAGTGGTTTAATGCTAAAAATACAAGATGATGATTTTGGCGACTTTGTCAAATATGTATTTGCTAATTCTGTCACATCCAATCCCATACAGAGTATTCAAGTTAAGATTATTTTGTCACATCCAATCCCACACAGAGTATTCAAGTTAAGATTATTTTGTCACATCCAATCCCACACAGAGTATTCAAGTTAAGATTATTTAGTCACATCCAATCCCACACAGAGTATTCAAGTTAAGATTATTTAGTCACATCCAATCCCACATAGAGTATTCAAGTTAAGATTATTTTGTCACATCCAATCCCACACAGAGTATTCAAGTTAAGATTATTTAGTCACATCCAATCCCACACAGAGTATTCAAGTTAAGATTATTTAGTCACAACTAATCCCACACAGAGTATTCAAGTTAAGATTATTTTGTCACATCCAATCCCACACAGAGTATTCAAGTTAAGATTATTTAGTCACATCCAATCCCACACAGAGTATTCAAGTTAAGATTATTTTAGTTGTTACAGCAACGTGTAATAAAACTGTTTTGATGGTAATTTGTTCTCGACAGAGGTGTGTAAAATAGACTATTGTACAAGATTTCTAAAAAGAAAGTTTATATTTATATTCAGAGCGTTATGTGGAGATGTTAGACGACTTCTTGGTGCCTGAACTGCAAAACTTTCCTGGGTATAACCAAAGAACATGGTTCCAGCAGAATGAAGCAACGTCACATACGTCCAATACATCTCTGGCACGAGTTTGTGAAATTTTCCCAGACAAATTGATCTCCAGGAGAGGTGACATAAATTGGCCTCCACGCAGTCCTAATTTAACCCCTATGGACTTTTTCCTATGGGGTTATCTTAAATCTAAAGTATACACCAATAAACCGACTTCCCTGGCGCATTTGAAAGAAAATATCCGTCACGAAATGGTAGCCATTACTGAGTCCACCTGCCAAGTCGTCATAAGTAATTTTACTGTTGTATTAAATGAGTGCTGCGAACGCGAGGGTCTACATTTGGACGATATTATTTTTAAGAAATAAATTCCCAAATTGTGTACTTTAATAATTAATAAACATTTTTTCGATACACGGCAAACTTTTTTTTAATCGATCCACTAAATATAGACTTCATTTTGAGACACCCTGTATATATTTTATTGCTATCATATTGATTTATAGATTACATGTGCAAACCTCAGGTAACAGAAGGTAGAGGAAGGGCCCCGCCGAGAGCATCAAATGTCCCTGCAGAGCCTGCTGCACAGCGTGCGCGGCCGACTGCATCCTCAGCTTGGCCGCCTCCAGCCCCCTCCTCAGCTCCTCCCTGCCTCCCTCGGGCTGCAGGCTCCGCAGCGCCCTCTCCAGTCCCCCGCCGCCCTCCCCCTCCAGCAGAGCGAGCGCCGCGTACACGGCATCGGCGGCGCACAGCCTCGGCCCGTAGCCCCGTCGCAGGCAGAACGCCAGGTAGTGAAGGTCGCGCAGCCCGTACTTGTCGCGGAGGCGCTCCAGCGCGGGGAGCAGCTCGCCTCGTATACCGGGCTCTGCCGATGCAAAGGGCTGTCTCGCCTGACGCAGTGGTAATCTGTAAATGAAAACCAATTAGAAATTGAAAATATTAGAATTTCTAGAAAAAGTTATATATTATGTATACCTATTTTATATATATTATCTGGTAAAGAAACTTGTTAACAAGTGGAGGAGTGCACTGTAAATGAAATCTGGTTCTCTGAGGTATGAGTTTATTTTTAACATACAACTTAACATCACAAAAAAGGATGATAAAGTCATGTATTATTTTCAAATTATTACTACTTCGATAACTGCAAAAACTGTGCTATCTTCGTATAATGTTTAAGATGAAGTCAAATTTTGAAGTTATTTCCTAAAGTGTCTATTATACACCATGACGTTGAAAAACGTCCACAAGCCTTCAATGAAAAATTACTATGGACGTTGAGGAACGTCCATAATCCTCCACTTGTTAAGAATGACTATCCTTACAAAATTTTGACTTACAAACATACACATTGGTATAAGTATAAAGTACCCGCATGTGTCGTGGCACTAGCAGCGGCGAGTCTTCTAAACTCAGACACGCCAGCCTTATATAAGGCCATACAAAAATACGTTTGATCATTCAATTCAACCAGCACACCTTCTACCGCGGAAACGCTGCTCTTGCGACCTTCTAGGTCATATCTTTCGAAGTTTATCGATATTGCATATTTTAATTATCAGTATTAAATATAATATTAATTTGAATTTATATTAGAGTCATTTATGGTCAATAAACGTACGTAAGTAATCCAAATTATCTTTTTAATCTCTGTCTGAATATTACCTGTGTTTTATTGCTGTATTTGCTGATTGTTATGTATTCATTTGTACTGTGCTGGGTATATTCGTGCGCCGCGATTATATCTCTAATTGGTTCAGGCCTAATTAGCGAATAATCGCCGGCATAAGTAAGTACTTACACAGTATTACAAGTAACTACATTGGGGATAGGCTCACAGGTGAAATACCTAATGCCTAAATAGACCGGCACAGCCTAACCTCCAATACCTATAGGGTGACCGCCGACAGGTTCACGTAACATAAACTGGTAACCCACGACGGTCGTAGTTAAAGGTATGTAAAACAAGTTAAAAATGAACTAATAATTCAGGCACAGTTCATAGTAGACATGTATGCAGAAGCATTTTCACCTCATATATTATAATGATCGTTGCTTTCATTGTTTATGAACCAGTTTCTCAATATATGGTGTTGGAAATAACTTCCATAAGGTGTTTTTTTACAGATATTTTTGATAAACATATATAGAACTTTCGAAAATTGGATTAATAAGGGAACTCAATAAAAAGGTAAAACACGTGTTATTTATAAAAATAAATTTGGTTCAATTGAACCCGGTTCAAAGTCTTATTCTGAAATTCAAATATTATCATATAAAAATAAATAATTCTTGTATAAGAATATTTGAATTTCAGAATAAGACTTTGAACCGGGTTCAATTGAACCAAATTTATTTTTATAAATAACACTGTAAGTTATATATATAATTAAAAGTGAACAACTTTTTGATTCTACATAAATTTTATTATGTGCGATAGGCCTATTTCGCCTTGTTAGGGCATTTACTTAACAAGGCGAAATAGGCCTATCGCACACAATAAAATTTATGTAGAATCAAAAAGTTGTTCACTTTTAATTATAGATATAACTTATAATGGAATTCTACAAAATAAAAACTTCGTCGATCATCAGTAAAACAGTATGTTTTTGATTCTAAATACAATATATTATTTTAACATCGATAGCTATTTCGCCTTGTTAGGGCATCTTCAAGACTATGACAGCATGGGGTTTCTGCAAAAATGGAAATCTACCAAATAAATCATGTACAGTAAATCAATAAAAAGGTATAATTGATGAATGTTGCACAAGCGCTTAAAGCAATCCTAGGTCGCAAGCCTGGCATGTCTAGATTTCCCGGCATTTCTCCTATAATATCCCAACTTCGTCTCTATTGATTTGTCTATATTGATTTCTCTATATTGATTTGTCCAAAAATATCATTGATTCCCAGCATGGATAAAATCCAATGAATGCGTAACCAAAAAACCAACCCCATATCGGCCAACAGCTTCTGCAGTCTTGTCTCTCCTCGCGCGCCCCACAGCTTCAGGCGCCCCCACGTGATGGCCGAGTGCCTCAGCGCCTGCTCCACACTCCAGTGCCTGTACAGCGAGAGCCGCACGTCGGCCTCCAGCGAGACAGCGGCCGCCCCGGGGTTGGCCCCGGAGCCCTGCAGTCGGCTGGCGTGCCCCTGCAGAGTGCCGGCCTCCAGCAGGTAGGCGGCCGCCTCGCCCTTGTCCAGCACCAGCTGCTCGGTGACGCCCACTCCGGCCCACCAGACTGCCTCCCAAGTGTCGCGGGAGAGAGACCATGCCACCTCTAACATGCGAGCTGCACTCTGGAATGATAAAACATTGTGGTTTATAAATCAAGAATTAAGAAATAATGGACAAGAGTAAGGCAACTCTATACTAGATCAATTTTAAATTTACTTTTAAAAATCGTACTTACCCATACTTACCCATAAATACTCCTCCTCGAATGAGACATCGGGTAAGTACTCGGTGCCTAAAATTAATTCTAAATTTGGGAAAAGATCTTTTGTTTATACTGCACCTCAAATTTATAATTAAATGCCACTGGATCTCAAAATTTTAAACTGGATCACAATTTTGGAAATCTTGTAAAATTAATTTTAACAAAATCCTTTTTTTGATATTTCATTAAAAGTAACTAAAAGGCCTATGAAATAGATTTTTACTTCAATCAAAAGAGAATATGATAATTTACTGGCTGAAATTTTTACTACTTAAATATTTTAATTACTGTTCTTGCTATTTAAAAAAACTTCTAAATTTCATCTTTTCCTCACAAAAAAATATTGTATATCATAGATTTGGTGATATACGATATTTGTTTGTATTTCATACATTACAAGATAATTTAGTGTGCATATTTGTGCACATCTATATGCCCAAGGGATACAAGGGCCTTAATATTATTTTTGTTGAGGTGTTCTGATATTTTAGCTACTGTTATCAAAGCTGTCAATGTTTCTTCCTTGGAAGTAATGTTGCAAACGTCTTAAAGTCGGTGTTGCAGACGAAAACAATTACAAGCAAATTGAACCTACAAAGGACAATTATTCAAATTTTAAGAAATTCACATCTCCGTTAATATTCAAGCTAGAATAAAATAAAAACTTTTCTGATTTGTGATATACATTCTACAACTTGCTTATAATAAAACCATAAAACAAATAAAATAAAATTGATATTTTTTTTAACAAATTAAAAAAATTATAATTTTTTTGGATTTCGATAGTCATGCTGGGCATAAAGGCATGTATGGCTAGCACGCCACTGTATGCCCACTTAACAATAGTAATAAAAAATATTTTATCCACATGTATGAATTCAAACACGCCTTCCGTTGTGTTGACAATAAAACTGGGCAAAGTAAAATTGACTAGTCTTTGTCTGATTAGTAAAAGGTTTACTTACAGAACGTCCGTAGAATGAAAACTGCGTGTAGTTGAACATGAGTGTGTCTCTGTTACGCTCCCAGGCAATGCGATCTCGTCGTTTTGTTCGCCGCTCTTCCAGGCGTCTTTCCAATCTCTGCAGGCGTGTCTCCTCAACACCATTCTCCTTGCCCTCCCCCTCCCCCCCCCCTCCTCATCATCGTCCCCGCTCAGCTCTTCCTCACCAGATCCACCAGATTCTTCCGACTGTAATGCACCAAAATATTAATATCATTTGGGTCAAATAATGTATTATACAAGTTCTCATTGTGAAAAATATTTTTACTCCTCACTAACCCGAGGGGATATAGTGGGGAGTTATGATTTCGCAATTTTTAAGGGTATTATTTTATTGCAGATTATCAACTAGTATCATGTTGAGATTGTATTCTGAAAGTTTCATCACAATGTATCTGTGTGTGTGTGTATGCTGTGTGCTATGTACGGCATGTTTATTTTACTTTATTGATTATAGACTAAAGTACTCATTCGATTCTTTTCAAATTTTGCAATTATATATATATATCTAATACTCGCTTACACCCCATTAGATTTTGAAGGATATCACACGCAAAGGTGACGGTAAGAAAACAAAAAACTTGTACGATATTATTAAAATTCTGAAAGAGACAGAACCCGAAGAATTGCCTATATTTGTGGCACGACAGTTGCACAAATTACCTCCTGTCAATTTCGACCATATTGATGTTACTATGTTGTTAAAAAATATAACAACATTAAAAACGGAGCTTAATGCAATAAAGTCGCACATGTGTCAGAAGAGCGATTTTGAGCAGCTGCGCGCAGAGATATCACTTTTGAGGAACAGCCCTACATTGACTGCAAAATAAATAGTGACTGCAACAATAACACCAGCGCTGCCGCGTACAACTACGATAGACGTGATACCAAGCCCCCCGCCCCCCTGCGCCTTCCCTGCACTACCAGTAGTACGCACAACCCGCCCCCTCCCCACCCCCGTCACCGCCACACTGGATGCACCAATACAGGCGCAAATGACCGCTGCACCAACACATCACCCATTATACGCGCAGTTAGCGACCGCCAGTCGTTTCGAAACGGAACCACGTATATCGAACCGTGGTAATAAGCCCCCCCGCGATGGCAACAATGATAATGATTTTCAAACTGTTTCATATAAGAGATATAGAAGACCGAAAAACCAGATTGGAACTAGTAGCGATTCAGGACTGAAGGCTGCAACCTTAAGCTCCTCAATATATGTTTCAAGACTAGACAATACAATTACCGAAGACGATATAATGAATTACATGAGCAAGCGTGATAAACGCCCGGTACAAGTCGAACGGATGACACAAAAAATGCCGAGTCAATTTCGCTCCTTTAAAATAATGATAGAACTTAAAGACATTAACGACATACTTACGAAAGAATTTTGGCCGGCCGGTATTGTCTTTCGAAAATTCAGAGAGAAAAGAAATATAAAAAATGATGAGCAACGGTAAAATAAAAATTATATCTGTAAATTGCAAGTCTCTTAAACGAAATATTCATTTTATTCATGAACTTTGTAAAAAATATGATATCATTCTCCTACAAGAAACTTGGCTTTTAGAAAACGAAATTCCCATTCTCACCGATATTCATCCTGAATATCACGGTTTGGGCACGAGTGGAGTTGATCTTTGTAGTGGGCCACTAAGAGGCCGACCTTACGGCGGTACGGGGGTCCTATGGAAGGAGACGCTCAGGGCTGCCGCTATTCCATGTAATGACCAGCGTATGAGTGGAATACTTATACAAAATGACAATCATCAGATCTGTATTATGACAATATATATGCCTATCTGTCATCAAGATAATCTCGTCGATTTTACTAATTATCTCTCTAAAATCAACACCATAGTAGAAGATGAAAATTACAGTAACGTTATAATAATGGGCGACTTCAATGCACATCCGACATCCATATTCGGCAACGAACTTGCATCTTTCTGTCGCGAAAACGACTACACATGTTACGATATGCTTATTCTACCTCATGATACATATACTTATGTGAGTGATGCGCACAGCACAACATCATGGCTGGATCACTGTCTGATATCGGCAAGTCTAATGAATAAAGTGGGCAATATGAAGGTGCACTATGACATGTCATGGACGGATCACAGGGCAATGTCAATCTCCATTGATACTTATAGAATACCTCCTACGATTCAAAACTGCTCTCTCCAATCTAATGTGGTGTCATGGAAGGCGAATGATGGAAACAAAATAGAATTCTATTCTGTTCTGTCTAAATCAATCCTCAGTACCGTTGAACAAAAATACAAATCATATTGCCTAACACACAACGTAGTTTGCCCCGAAAATTGTCGCAACCCTAATCACATCCAATTGATTAACCAAAAATATACCGATATCGTGACAGCGCTCGGTAGCGCGTCTAGTATTGCATTCAACAAAGAAAGCGAACGGATGCAACCATCGCGGTACAGACAAATAAAAGGATGGAATTATCATGTTAAACAAAAATATGAAGAGTCAAGAGAAGCATTAAAAAACTGGATTATAGCGAGGAAGCCCAGACAAGGTCATATCACAGATCAAAGAAATCAGACAAGGAAATGTTTCAAACGCGCTCTCAAGCAGTGCCAAAACACAACAGAGCAGCAAATAATGGATGATATAGCGACCTGCCTACAAACCAAAAAATTTCAAAAATTCTGGCAAAAATCTAACAAAATAATAAAGCCCAAAGGAAAAATAGCAGCCCAAATTGATGGCTGTATGAACAATAGTGATATAGCTAATACGTTTAGAGATAGTTTTATGAAAATATCGGGAAGCGACAACCAAACTCTGCGAGCGCCTGTCAAGTCCGATGGTAAAACAACATTAATAAGTGAAGCAGATGTTGAAAATGCTATTAATACAAGTAAGAATGGTAAAACTGCTGGACATGATGGACTAAGGATTGAGCACTTTAAGTGTGCTGGAAAAGCTATAATCAATCTGATTACGTCCCTATTCAATGATTTGTTAAAACATGAACATATACCTACTGACATGTCAAAGACCATTATTGTACCGATTCCAAAATCAGCTAAACTGGATGCCTCACAATCTGAAAACTATAGACCAATATCATTGTTCACCACGATGGCAAGAATATTCGAAAGAGTGATTATGAACCATGTTTCGAAATATTTGTACACGAAAGATAATCAAATGGGGTTCAAGCCAAATCTCAGTACCAATTTGGCAATCTATACAGTAAAACAGGTCACCGAGTACTACAAATCAAGAAAAACGACAGTATATGGTTGCTTCCTGGACTTAAGTAAAGCCTTCGATCGCGTAAATCACGACATAATGTGGAAAAAACTATATGACAGACAAATTCCATCGAAATTTATAAATATTTTAAGTGTTTGGCACTCTCAACAGGAAAACATCGTCAGATGGGGAAATCACCACTCAAAACCCATGTATCTGCGAACTGGAGTAAGACAAGGCGGCTGCATGTCTCCTGTGCTCTTCAATGTTTATATGGATGAACTGTCTGAGAGACTCGAGAGATCGGGGATCGGATGCCATATTGGCCGCACATGTACCAACCATGTTAGCTACGCAGATGACATGGTCCTCTTGGCACCTTCCGTAAAAGGGTTGAGAGTATTAACAGATATATGCGAACAATATGCTAAAGAAATCAATATGGTGTACAATGGCAAAAAATCCCAACTTATGGTGTTCCAGCATGATCGAGAGTCCGTTAATGTTCTTCCGGTATATATTGACGGAACTCGCCTTGAACGGACAAGACAAGTCAGGTACCTTGGCCACATCATCAATGAAGATTTGTCCGACGATGATGACATCGAACGGTAGAGACGATGTATAAGCGCAATCTCAAACATGCTCGCCCGTAGATTTTATAAGTGCTCTGTCGAGGTAAAAAGAAACTTGTTTAACGCTTTTTGTACAAGTATGTATACCTGCGAAATCTGGGCAGCATATAGAAGATCTACTATGGAACGACTTGGGGTGCAGTACAATGACGCCTATAGAATAATATTTGGCTATAGGCGTCATAGCAGCGCCTCAGCTATGTTTGCAGAGGGACGATGTCACGGTTTTCATGGTATGCTGAGACATGGAATTGCCGCGTACCGTGAGGGATTATGGAATAATCCAAGTCTGATCTTAAAACCAGTACAGGAGCACCAGTGTCCGAAATTGTCGCAAAGGTGGATGCGGGTGTTAGTGGAATGACGATATACCTACGGCTTTCTAGTGTTTGTCTTTATTTTAATGTTTATATTAATGCGTTTTATTTTATATATATATATATATGTTATAATATTTTTATCTCGGTTTTCCCGTGTCAGTAGGTCTTGACTAAGACCATTTGTCTTCCGACGTTTCGCCTGAATATCACCAGGCATTTTCAAGGAGTTAACGAAAAGCACGCGCGCGACACACGTCTACTCACACTGAAAGCTCACCGTCAAGTATATATATATATATATATATATATATATGATGCGTCGATTTCTCGGGTACTCCGCGTCGTAGTTTTATGGTTCCTCCTGGAACCGTGTCCCTGACGTTTCAACTGGACGTTGCCAGTCATCCTCAGAAGGGTAGTGGTGGCTTCTTCAGTAGTCTTCGGCTGCGTCGATAAGGCGTAGTTACTTTTGGTGACTTTTTGGTAACCTTACGTGTCGCTCGATTCGACCGTAGCGTGCGCGACTCAGTGCTCTCTTCCGTGTTTGTTATATTCTTCGTATTCGACCGTAGCGTGCGCGTCTCGGTGCTGTCTTCCGTGTTTGTCATATTCTTCGTACTCGACCGTAGCGTGCGCGTCTCGATTTTATTTCGTATAATGTCCGGTGTATGTGTCGACCGTAGTGTGTGTATCTGTGTGTCTGCCTCAGTAATGTTATTTGTGATACTGCATATATCGTCTTGTGTAATGTTGGGCGTATTGTTTGTCATTGGTCTGTCCGTCTTGTATATTATTGTTTTCCATGCCGATGGAAGTCTGCGTGAGTCGTCTCTTGTATTGATACAGTGAGGTCTTTTTTCTATTTCAATTGCTTCTCTATAGATGCGTGGTAACTCATTGTTCAGTCGTATTAATGTTTTGGCATTGTCGAAGTCGATTTTATGTCCTTCAGTCATCGTATGTATTGCTAGAGTCGATTGTATTTTATTTCGTGCAACGTCTACTTTGTGTTCGGCTAATCTCGCCTCTATGCGGCGGTTAGTTCTGCCGATGTAAACGCCGTTGCACGCGCCACACGGTACTTCGTATATACCTTGATTTTCATGTGGTACGGTAGTTTTTACACTCCGCAAATCTTCTTTTATCTTCTTATGCGTACCGAAAATTGTATTAATTTGTTTTTTGCGTAAATTTCTCGCGATGGCGTCCGTTGTGCCTCGTATGTATGGTAGGAACGCCGTCGCTCGATATTTTTCTTCTTCTTTTTTACAATTTTCGGTCTTGTCTTGGAATGCTTTGCGGATGGTATATTTTGAGTATCCGTTTGCTGTCAATGTGTCTCGAAGGTGGCGAATTTCTTGGTTAATGTGGTCATTGTCTGCTATTTTTCGTGCACGCGTGGCTAGTGTTTTTGGTACTGATGCTATTTGAGCTGGGTGATGGTGTGATCTGGCATTTAAGTAACGGTCTGTGTGTGTCGATTTCCGGTACACTGTGTGTCCTAGTCGGCCATCTTCTTTTCTCTGGCGAAGTACGTCGAGGAACGGCTGTTGATTGTCCTTCTCTACTTCCATTGTGAACTGGATATCGGGGTGTATCGAGTTGAGGTAGCTTAAGAATTTGTTCAGCTCGTCTTTGCCGTGTTGCCATATGACGAAAGTATCGTCAACGTACCTTAGCCATAAGCTTGGTCGCAGCGGTGCCGATGCTAGGGCGTTTATCTCAAAATCAATCATGAAAATGTTGGCTAGTACAGGTGATAAAGGTGATCCCATTGGCGCGCCTTTGATTTGTTTATAAATGCGATCTTCGTATCGGAAATAGGTATTTTTCATGCAGTGATCGATGAGGTCCAATGTATGCGGAGAAGGTTCAATGCTTTCTTTTATAATCTTCGTGGCGTCGTCTATCGGTACTTTTGTGAATAGAGAGACGATATCGAAGCTAACTAGCATGTCTCCCTCGTTGACACGAAGAAGAAGAAGAAAAATATCGAGCGACGGCGTTCCTACCATACATACGAGGCACAACGGACGCCATCGCGAGAAATTTACGCAAAAAACAAATTAATACAATTTTCGGTACGCATAAGAAGATAAAAGAAGATTTGCGGAGTGTAAAAACTACCGTACCACATGAAAATCAAGGTATATACGAAGTACCGTGTGGCGCGTGCAACGGCGTTTACATCGGCAGAACTAACCGCCGCATAGAGGCGAGATTAGCCGAACACAAAGTAGACGTTGCACGAAATAAAATACAATCGACTCTAGCAATACATACGATGACTGAAGGACATAAAATCGACTTCGACAATGCCAAAACATTAATACGACTGAACAATGAGTTACCACGCATCTATAGAGAAGCAATTGAAATAGAAAAAAGACCTCACTGTATCAATACAAGAGACGACTCACGCAGACTTCCATCGGCATGGAAAACAATAATATACAAGACGGACAGACCAATGACAAACAATACGCCCAACATTACACAAGACGATATATGCAGTATCACAAATAACATTACTGAGGCAGACACACAGATACACACACTACGGTCGACACATACACCGGACATTATACGAAATAAAATCGAGACGCGCACGCTACGGTCGAGTACGAAGAATATGACAAACACGGAAGACAGCACCGAGACGCGCACGCTACGGTCGAATACGAAGAATATAACAAACACGGAAGAGAGCACTGAGTCGCGCACGCTACGGTCGAATCGAGCGACACGTAAGGTTACCAAAAAGTCACCAAAAGTAACTACGCCTTATCGACGCAGCCGAAGACTACTGAAGAAGCCACCACTACCCTTCTGAGGATGACTGGCAACGTCCAGTTGAAACGTCAGGGACACGGTTCCAGGAGGAACCATAAAACTACGACGCGGAGTACCCGAGAAATCGACGCATCATTTACTCCTCTCCGCGAAAGCCTGAAGAATAACATATATATATATATATATATATATATATATATATATATATATATATATATATATATATATATATATATATATATATATATATATATATATATATATATATATATATATATATATATATATATATATATATATATATATATATATATATATATATATATATATATATATATATATATATATACTTTTTTTTTTTTTTTTTTTTTCCATTGTTTCTCATTCTGTTCATACTATGTTTTTCTTTTTTTTTTTAATTGTTCTTATTTTTGTATGTATAATATATGGTCTGTGTAGCATTGCACCCCCCCTGCTCACGGACTGGAATAAAGTTGTTATTATTATTATTATTATATGTAGATTGATCTCGGTTATGATCCGGTAATTTCCTTCACAACGGAGCGTACTCAAGTTGTGAGGCTATGTGTTTGTGTGTCTGTGTGGTTGTGTGTCTGTGTGGTTGTGTGTAGTTGTTTAAAGTGGTACCTGTAGAAATTTTCTGACTATTGTGCATGTGTTGATAATTGTAGTTTTTTGTATGTTGGTGATTACGTATGGGGGTAACTTTAGTATGTCTATATTTTTTTGGAGAGTTTTTGGTATGATGCCTGTAGACGATAATATTATTGGGACTATTGTTACTTTTTCTTGTTTCCACTGTGATTTTATCTGTTCTGCTAAAGGTATGTATTTATCTATTTTTTCTAAATGTTTCTTTTGTAGATTTGCTGTATTTGGTATCGATATTTCTATTAGATATGTGTGTTTATGTATTTTGTCGATTAATGTAATGTCTGGTCGGTTATGTAGGTTTGTTCTGTCTGTGATTATGTCTCTATTCCAGTATAGTTTGTAGTTATCATTTTCTGTTACAGCTGGGGGTGTGTATTGATACCACTTGGGGTGTGTTTCGATAAGTTTATGTTTGTGGGCTAGTTCCAAATATATGTGTTTGCAGATGTTATCGTGTCTTATTGTATATTCCGTCGGTGCAAGAGTTGAGCAGCCACCTGTTATGTGTTCTATTGTTTCTTTTTGTAATTTGCACTTTCTGCATGTGTCGTTTGTTATTGTATTGTCTTTTATAATATGTTTCGTGTAGTTTTTTGTTTTTATTATTTTGTCCTGAATAGCTATGATAAATCCTTCTGTTTCTGCGTATAGGTGTTTGAGCCAATTATTACTAAGGGCTTTATCAATATGTTGTTGTTGTAGATGACTTGGGTGTATTCCATATAATGTTTTATTTTTCCATGTTTCAATTTTTGCGTCATGTGTTGTTATTTATAGATTGCGTTCGTTGTCGTTAAGTGTAAGTGGTGAGTATGTGTGATCTATGTTTATGATTTCGTTATGTATTGGGCTATTTCGTTTTGTGTAGAAGTATTGCCTTAAGTTATTTATTTGTGTATGGTGTAGATTTTTTATGTCTATGAGTCCTCTTCCTCCTTCCTCTCTTGGCAGTGTGAATCTTTCTATTGCTGAATGTTCGTGGTGAATTCTATGTTTTGATGATGTTGTTCTGAGTTTAATGTTGAGATCGTCAAGTTCCGTATTGGTCCATTTAATTATTCCAAATGTATATGTTAGTACTGGTATTGCGTATGTGTTTATTGCTTTAGTCATATTTTTTCCATTTAGTTGTGTTTTGAGGAGGATATTTAGTCTTTTAAGGTATTCGTTTTTGGTGGTTTCTTTTATCTTTTTATCTTTTATGCTTGAGTTCTGGAGAATTCCCAAGTATTTATAAAATTCATCTTCGTCCATTGCGCGTATTATTTCATTCGTATCCTTCAAGGTGCTTCCCGTGTGTTCCTTGGGTTTACCTCTTACTATTGAGCATGTGTTGCATTTATCAATACCGAATTTCATTTTTATGTCATTACTAAAGCGTTCAGTTTTATAAATTAGTTGTTTTAGTTCGTCATTATTTTTGCCATATAGTTTTAAATCGTCCATGTATAAAAGGTGGTTGATTTTTATAGGATTGGTATTTAAGTTGTGTGTCTTCTTTACAGCAGTTTTGAAGTCAGTTATATTTATTTGTATTGTGGCCATGTTTTGAAATTGGTTATTGTCATTTTCTTCCTCTGTTATCCATGTGGCATTTTCGTTGTGTTTTTTGTTTTCAGACCAAATGTTCTCCCAGTATGATTCTATTTCATTTAATTTAGGTGCGTCTGTAATTTCTATATTGTTGTAGAAGCTTTTTTGGCTTGTTTGAAAATTGAGATTGTGTGTTTTCCTGTCATAGCATATTTTGTAGCGTTTTAATCTATGTGATTGTGCTGATAACTTTTGTGTTAGCGTATCAAGGAGTATAGTTAGGTTTTGTTCATTGTATTTGTCTTTAATCGTTTCAATTTCCCGTAGTTTTCTTGGATTTTTTAGATTATCTTTAATTTTTTGTGTTACTTTGCCTATTTAATTTCTTAATGAGTTGATTTTGATTTGTATTCTGTGTTGCCATGCTGGTATAGTGCTTCTGTGTGTTCTATGGGAGTTTTCTGTTTTATTGTTTTTTTTTTTTTGTTTAGTGTAATAATGGTGTATGCACTACAGTAAACTAATAGATGTAATTTTTCGAGTGTTGTTTCAGTGTTAATCATGTTATGTAGAATTGTGTTGATAATATTGATCATGTTAATGGTTTGTTTGTTGATTTTGAGCTTTGGTAGGTGTGGTCTTGTTGTGGGGTCGCTATCTTTATATATTTCGATTGTGTGTTCTAGTGTGTTTGTGATTTGTGTTTTTGTGTCTGGGTTTTGTTCTGTTCTTCCGTTGGTCTCGTCATTGTTGTTAGGGCTTATTGTTGTATTATTGTTCATATTGGTGGATTCGTTAGTTATGTTTATATTTGGTTGTTCAGTGTTATTTTGCTGTGGTATTATTGATATTTCCTGTGGATTGTTGTGGTTTATTTGCGTATTTGTTATGTCTTGTGTTAATGTACTTATTCTATTTTGATTACTCATTCTGATTGCGTCTTGTTTTATTTGATCAAGTATTGATAGTTGTATTCTTTTGTTGTTTATTATAACTCTTTTCTGGTCCGCCAGTCGCTGTTCTGTGATGTGTGAGAGTTCTGGATAAATTGTGGTGAATTGTGTACGTAGCTCCTGTCTGTATCCAATTATTTGTGTGTCTCCTTGTGTGATAGTGTAGTAGCAACGCATGAGGTTTATGTTCATGTCATCTGTCCATTTCATGCGTTGTCGTGGTTTTCCCGCTTTGGTGGTTGTCGGTTGACTTGCCTGCAAAGCACTTTCAGCAGATCGGGTGTGTTGGGTTTCGGCTGTTGTTTCTTCGGGTGTCCCGGCATGTGTCCGCCTGTTCGACAGCATGTCATTAGCGGCTCTCATGCTGCTACGCCCAGCGCTAACTCCGGACGTGCCCTGGCACTCCCCAGGTAGCGGTGTTTGTCCGAGGCTTGTGTTTTTTGTGTGATCCATGTATGTGTTGTGTGTTTGTACCCTTTACCCGTTGGCAAGCTACTCGATGTAGTTGTGTAGCTCCCCGCCCAATTATTATTATTATTATTATTATTATTAATCTTTCAATATTATTTTATTACTTAGATAGGTACCCAATCAGAAAACAGTGCAATATATTATTTGAATATAATCTACTGAAAGAATCAAAGTATTCCTCACTCATTCTCTCATAGGTTTCCGCTATCCTTATTTGTTATTTGACACTTGAAGGAATGTTTGAATAGAACTATAATTTTAGGATGAGGAGAGCTGACCCCGACAATCGGCACAGACAAAGAGTTGTGACATAGCAAGAGAGAAAAAGAAAGTAGAAGAATGCATATGCTCAGAACAAAGATATTTATCTAGACATAGCAATACATTTTGTTGTAATTCTTGAGGATCCCTCAAGGTATGTAATGTCACATAATTTCAAGTTACCTTGAAGACCCGAGGCTACCTCAAGATCTGTCAGTGAATACGGGTTTTAGTATAAATTGTTTAAAGTTACCTCATCTTCTCTGAAGATGTCATCAAAGTCTGGTACGCCTTCGTCTGGATCTCGACCCACTAACCGTACCTAGAAATATATCAAAAGAATATAAAAAATAAAGAAAAATGTCATCTATAATATGAAAGTTAACATTTTGGCCACACATTGTTTGTATAACTATTCTAAATGAATATCAAATTATTACGAATATAACATTAAACTTAATAAATGAATATCTATATATTTTGGTTAAAACAAATGTTTTCGTGTTCTGTGTTAAATTGAGTCCCAAAAGTAAATTATAAATAATCCAGAAGCATTATTAAGTTTTTTTCAAATCAGGAAACTAAAGAGGGTTTTTCTTTGTGTCGAGTTGGCCGTCCAAGGGGTCGACATTAATATAATAAAATGATTATTGAATTATATTTCTTAAAGGTAAAGAAAAATATTTACACAGAAAAGTTAAAAAAAATATTCAGTCTTACTAATAAACGTGTTGTAAAAGTTACATGACCGTTTAACACCCGTGTAGGCAAAAACGTTACCAATAAACGCTGTGTAGCAGATCAGTTGGTCAACGATTGTGTATTTCTCATACTAATTTCACACAATGCTTGCACGCCTGTTCAAGGTAGTTTAGCGACGTTTTAAGACAACAAACTGTCATTTATCACAATAAGCATGTTTATATTGTTATATCTTGAAATAATATGATGGTTTAAATAAATAAACAGGTCTTCTTCTTCGTCAGCCTTCTTTCGTCCAGTAATGGACATAGGCCTCCCCCTGACCTATGTGTAGTATGTTTATTTATTTAAAAATCTTTATAAATTATTTTATTCTCAATAATTGTGCCTTTTAGGAGCGAAAAGTTGTCAAATAATCAGCTCTTTTATAATATCTACAATGGTGTTTGCATGGATGTTCATATATTATTCGTTATATTTTCCATATTTCTATTTTAAAATGTGAAAATGGTACGAGAATATCAACCATGACAAATATCAAAATTATAATGGCGAATGGGGGCTGTGTGCATGCGCAGGTGCGAAATTACAATGTTTTCAGATTTATTTTTGTTGTATGTCTGTTGCAACTACACAGTCGTTATACAGCGTTTATTAGAAAGATTTCAAAATAGTTGCCACACGGGCTTTACACGATGTGCAACTAAAACATTGGTCAAAGCGTGTGCAGTAGATTTTTGTACCCTGCGTTGCTCGAGAAGGTAAATGTGTAGCAATAGGTATTTATTTTATTTTATTTTTTGTAGCTTCTCGGGCAACTAACAGGTACTATGTCAAATATTTATTTAACACGCACCCAATAACAAGTTGCCACATTCTGGAGACCTACAATATTGGAGATCTCACAGATCCAGACTGAAAACACTATTTTAAAAACTGTGTCTCCACCGGGAATCGATCCCGGGACCCTTGGATCAGATACCTAACCAACTGAGCCACGAAGGCCGACATGCTAACATATCAAGAAAATCGTTTTCGTAATTCTGAACTGCTTATTTGTTATGATAATTCAGAATGAGTAAAAAATATCCAATACAAAAAATAAAAATTAACAAAAATAAGTTTAAAAAACAGTCCCCTCTGTCCCTTCAGTCCCATGAAGAGTTTAGTGTTGGCCACACTAAACTCTTCATAATGTACTTTTTATGTTTGTTTTTTTTTTATATATGTATTATAAATTTAATTAAATAAAAAAATATATTTTAAAGCTGACATTGAAGACGTCAGCAACACAGGCATATTCATTACTCAAACGATGGATTCTGGGAAATGGAGAATATATAGTCAGTCCTTCAGTCCCTTAGTAATGAAGACATTATAATACGTTGATATGTTATAAAAATATAAAAATACTTGGTAATAGTTCTATTGTATTTATTAGATTATTGACGTGTTTCGTGCAAAGCACATCGTCAGAATAATAATACTAACTTGTCCGTTGCTATAAACGTTACAGACATCGGTAGGTCTATGCGAGTCCAGCACAAATAGGACCACGTCCTGCGGTGGCTGCAGCAGCTCCACCAGATCCAGGGTCCCCCCGCAGTTGATGAGGACGGCACTGCGTAGGTCGGGGGCGCAGTGCTGGGTGAACGCGCTCTGCAACTCTGTGGCCCCCCGCACTCCCACAACAGAGTGAGCCCTCCCCTCGCATCGCAGCAGCCCCTGGAGAATGAGACAGGCGCACAGGGCGTCTACGTCATGCTGGACCAGCACTAACACACGCTGAAATTATTAAATACATCAACAGTATTTATAAGGATTTTTTTATATCAAACTCTTTTTTTATTTATTTAGAGAACAACATAGAGCGCATAATAAATTATATAAAATAAAGATGATTTGAGTAATATTAAAGCCAATTACAATTACTTTTTTACACATAGCTTCCTTTTTCAAAAGCCTACCAGTAATAATAAAAAAATATATTGTGTCGTATAATGATTCAGAATCATTCCAAGGGTGCTGATATTTCAGTGTTATGTTGCTCTAACGGTGAAACGGTGGAAAATAAGATGGAAGGGAAGAGGGAACTCCAACAAACAGAACTGGACACTCTTAACGACAAAATCGCCTCAACTATTCAAACAGCTGTTAAAAAGATTTCATACAGACAAAAGAAAAATATTACTAAACTATCAAATGACACTCTCAAGTTACTTGAAGAACGCAAAACTCTCGATAGGGATTCAGATCATTATAAGCTCCTAAACAAAAATATCAGAAAAGAGATAAGGAAAGACATTAGAAGATATAATACAAAACTCATAACAGAAACAATAGAAAATAACAAAAATATGAAAGTCTTAAAAGGAATAGAATCTCGCGGCAACCATAACATAACTAAAATTAAGGATCAAAATGGAATTGTCGTAAGAGACAAAACCGTTGAAAATTTTTACTCAAAACTTTACACATCACATATTCATCACGAGGAAAACCAAAAATGCATAATGCACGTTGGTTCAGAAGATTTACCAGATGTGGAAATTAACGAAATTGAAAATGCCTTAAAGCAAATGAAAAGTAACAAAGCTCCAGGTGATGATCAGATAACAAGTGATATGCTAAAGTTAGGGGGGAGAAAGTTGATAGAAGCTATAAAAATATTATTGAACAAATGCCTAGAACAAGGCAGGATACCTAATGGCTGGCAAAATGCTGAAGTAAAAATATTATTTAAAAAAGGAGACAGCGATAACTTAGAAAACTATCGACCCATTAGCCTGCTTTCCCACCTGTATAAGTTGCTAACAAAAATAGTAACAAATCGCTTAACCCTGAAATTTGATAGTTATCAACCCGTAGAGCAAGCTGGTTTTCGCAAAAGTTTTGGAACCAGAGATCACATTCAGACATTAAGACTACTCATAGAGAAGACAACAGAGTATAACATACCTATACATCTAGCTTTTGTTGACTACCAAAAAGCGTTTGATTCAGTTGAAAAATGGGCAATTATCGAGGCACTCCAAAATGCAAGAATAGATTTCAGGTATATACAACTAATAAACTTTATATATGAAAATGCAACTATGACTGTTGTAATCGATGACGACACTAAAACTGAAAAAATAAAAATTCAAAAAGGTGTGCGACAAGGTGACACAATTTCGCCAAAGCTATTCATGCTAGCCCTAGAAGATGTATTTAAAACCCTCAACTGGGATAACAAAGGGGTGAAGATAGATGGCACATATTTGAGTCACCTAAGATTCGCTGATGACATAGTTGTTGTAGGTGAGAGCATTGATGAATTAAGTCAAATGATTAATGAATTGCATGAGGCTTCTAGCAAGATTGGTCTAAGTATGAACATAGCAAAAACGAAAATTATAAGTCCAGAAAACAAAATCATCACTGTTAACAATAAGAATCTCGAAATAGTGGATGAATACATATATCTTGGACACAAGATAAAACTGGGCAAAGAAAACCAAACAGCGGAACTGCCAAGAAGAATAGGAATGAGTTGGGCAGCTTTTAACAAACTTAGACACATTCTAGAAGATAAAGAGATTCCGATCTGTCTGAAAAGAAAAACATATGAATCATGTATACTGCCAGTGACTACATATGCATTGGAGACCATGGCCCTTACAAAAAGAAATGTAGAAAAACTCAAATGCACACAGCGATCCATGGAAAGATCCATGCTTGGTATAAGCCTAAGAGACAGAATAAGAAATGAGGAAATTAGGAAAAGGACCAGAGTAGCGGACGTCATGGATCGCGTAGCTACATTGAAATGGCAATGGGCGGGACATATTGCTAGACAGGAACCCGCAAGATGGACCCCTAAAATATTGAGATGGAGACCTTGGGAAAGTAAGAGAGGCGTCGGAAGACCGCAAAAAAGATGGTCTGACGACATAGCCGCTGTGGGGGGTAGAAATTGGCTGCAAGCAGCAACCGATAGAAGGAAGTGGAAGAATATGGAAGAGGCCTATACCAGCAGTGGAAGACAGAGGGCTGAAGAAGAAGAAGAATGTTGCTCTACGAAACAAAGCTGTTTTAAGTCCTTTAGAGAAAGTGTTTTTGCTTTGAGCTGTATGAAAGTGTTTTTGCTTTGAGCTATATGAAAGTGTATTTGCTTTGAGCTATATGAAAGTGTTTTTGCTTTGAGCTGTATGAAAGTGTTTTTGCTTTGAGCTATATGAAAGTGTATTTGCTTTGAGCTATATGAAAGTGTATTTGCTTTGAGTTATATGAAAGTGTATTTGCTTTGAGCTATATTAAAGTGTTTTTGCTTTCAGCTATATGAAAGTGTATTTGCTTTGAGCTATATGAAAGTGTATTTGCTTTGAGCTATATGAAAGTGTATTTGCTTTGAGCTATATGAAAGTGTATTTGCTTTGAGCTATATGAAAGTGTATTTGCTTTGAGCTATATGAAAGTGTTTTTGCTTTGAGCTGTATGAAAGTGTTTTTGCTTTGAGCTATATGAAAGTGTATTTGCTTTGAGCTATATGAAAGTGTATTTGCTTTGAGCTATATGAAAGTGTATTTGCTTTGAGCTATATGAAAGTGTATTTGCTTTGAGCTATATGAAAGTGTTTTTGAGAATCTATTCCACTTTATAGAACCATTCACACCAAGCATCGATCATAGTAAGCCATTCTGTTGTGTGAGATGCCTCCCAGATAGCTCTTTTCACTAACACAGTTCTTGAATGTACTGTGGTGCCAGTGAATAACATATTGTAAATAAATATTCAATAGTAAAAAATGTATGAAACTAAAATAATTGTAGACCACAATAATTATAAATAAAACTAAATGAAAATTTAAAAATCTGTCATATTATTGAAAAAATACTCATTAATTGAACTTGTGTAACAATATATTGTCACCTGCGCCTCTATCAGCCACGGGCTGACTTTACAATGAAATTGGGAAAATAATAAAATTTATGAAAAAAAAATCATTACAAGAAGTACAAGCACAACACAGTTCAAGACCAACTTTATCAAGAAAATTTTATGGTTTTCCCGTGATATGGGAGTAAATTTAACTACTTATTATGTTTTTAAAAACTTGTGGTTAATTGTTATCTGAAAATTGAAGATTCACGAGGTTAATTAATAGGTTGAAAAACAACAAAACCAGGTACTTAAGAGCGATTTTTAAGTAAATCGAAAAGCACAATACAAATGTAAGAGATTTCGTATAATTGATAATATTTAAGACTTACGTTTCCAGATAATGCATCGTAGAAATCCTTTTTCAAGTCCTCTACGTACATTCTACATTCATTTCAGATGCACGCGCAATTTTTATCACAGAATATTATACATTTTTCACTACAGGAGTTGGTATTCTATTTAGAACTAATAAAATTACAACGAATAACACAAAAGATCAAATGCGAAGGGATAAATAAAATAAAATTCATTCGATTGTACAAATTGGTAAATTGCACAAAACAAGCTTTATGTCAGCTGTCATAATAATAATTTCCCGCCATCTCTTTTGTTAATGGTTCGAGTATAGACAATAAATTTATTCAAATATTGTTTGTGGTATTCTTATCTTCATATTGGCATTCCTGAATAAACGCACAGTGGTAAATTACATGTGGCAAGTATACAAAATTTTTATAGTTTTTTAAAATGTCTTCTAGTAAAATCAAAGCAATATCCTAGATGGTTTCTTTTCTGAAATCAATATACGTTTTAATATTGAGTTGAGAATTTGTTCTGACACTCTAGAAATAGGACAAACCAAAGAAACATTATTTAAGAAAGTACACATTGTTTGAAAAATAATATAAAACTTTGATCCTGAATGTTTATTTTTTATCGTCTATGGAGTATTACGAATTAAACTTTATGATGATCAGTTGAATGACTAGGTCTATTAATAGCTTCTAAACATGTAAATATTTAATGAAAATAAAGTAATATTTAAAGCCATTTTAAATTCTCCATAAATACTTACGCTATAATATCTTTAGAGGTCCTCCTATATTCTTCCTTTATCTTAGTCTCAAGATGAATGTTTAAATAGATTGGCTCTACCATTCTGACAAAGCTTGCTGACGAGTGATATCAGATGCATTAACAAATATTTTGAACATTACTGTATATTAAATTTAAAAACAATAATAATTCGAGGGCAGTTTTAACACTTAAAAATAATATAAATAAGACATGGATTTGACTGTAACTTCTTGATAGTCCGTTGATATTTCCATGAGTATTGTGATCGATATATTTCCATGCATTATGATATCAAAGAAACCCAATAAACATTATTCGGCATTCGTGGCTCAGTTGGTTAGATATCTGACTGCTGAGCCAAAGGTCCCGGGTTCGATTCCCGGTGGAGACACAGTTTTTAATTGTGTTTTCAGTCTGGATCTGTGAGACGATTAATATCGTAAGTCTCCAGAATGTGGCAACTTGTTATTGGGTGCGTGTTAAATTTATATTTGACATAGTACCTGTTAGTTGCCCGAGAAGCAATATTAAATAAATAAATAAATTAAATAAATTTTACTTTGGCCTAATGTATTTCTTCTATTAATTCTAGGAACGGATTATAGGCCCCCCCTTGTTCATATATTTAAACATTATCTTTTATATTGAAAATAAATGTAAAATATCATTAACAGATTCTTGGAACCTTGGTTTTCACCCGGCGATGCAGTTAGCCCCCCCCCCCCCCTCCTACTTCATGTTCCATGGGCGCTGGGTCGCCCTGCTGTGTCCAGTCAGTTGTCATTCGGTAGGAGTCAGTTGTAGTCGGTCAGTAGTAGTGAGTAGTTTGAGTGAGTCGCGTCCGAGACTTCAGCCAGGCATTGGTAGTCTAACCGAATTCATTATATCGTGGTTGTTCCATAAAAATTTGATTGGCTGGGCTATCAGACGGCCTCAGCATTTTAATTGTATAAAGTAGTGATTAAGTGTGTTTCAGATCCATATAATCTTCGGGGGTGAAATTAAGAATTAATAATAGAATTTCTTTCAGATACCATTACCAATGAGGGGTGATTATAAAATATAAAAAAAGTAATTAAGTGTTAAAGTGTAAGTGCTTCATTGTCGTCCTGGTTGGAGAGAAGTTTGGTAAGATCTTTCTAGTTACATATTATTTTTGACATGCCTGTATTTTATGTATTTGTCTTTTCAGACACATCGCAGCCGATTATATTTTATTTGATTTTTATTTTCAGAGACGACAGAGTTTAATGTCTATTTTTATATTTTACTTTTCAGCAGTAGCTAATATGTTTAATTTGTCCTTCTCAGCATTTTTTTATATATCAATTTCACGTCCCAACGTGGGACAAGTATTTTTTTCAGCCTCTTTAGTTATCAATTTCGTGTCCCAACGTGGGACAAGTATATTTCTACCCAGCCTCCTTATATCACTGTGATTAAAAATAATTACAGTGCAATTATGTACTTCATCAGGTGGTCTTTAACTAAGTATTTGTACTGTGAGGGACAAATAATTGTTGTATATATTCTCCCACCAATCACGACCTGAGTCAGTTCTCACGTTGCATTCTCGCAGGGTAGTCATATTCAATAATCACCATGATAAAATCTAATATGCAATTTTCATTTCCTACCACTATTGGTACCCATCAAACATACCTATAATAAAGTTGTTATTTGTAAATAATACATATATTTTCAATTTGACTATAATTTCAAAGTAAAACACTAATTTCGATTTGATTATAATTTGCGTTAAATGGTTAATTTTATTAAAAATAAGTAACAACAAAAGGCATTTGGAAATATTTACTATCCATGTATTTAGAATGTGGAATTAGTTAAAAGAAACACATATTTATTAGATTATTTCATTTATTTACGAAGTACAATAAATCATAAATTCCTCGACTAAATTAAAATATTTCATAATGCTATAATCACATTTTAGTACATAAATATTTCTATTCAATAGAGAATTGTGCCACATTCATATAATTGTCATCTGCAAATGTCTAACTTTACTTTTATATATTATTCAACTACTTTCACATCAAATAAAGTTCTCATTCAAAACAGAGTATTTATTTTTTTAAAACAACTATTTAAATTAGATTTATTGTGTTATCAAATTTAAACTCTATTTCAATGGCAAATTTTACTAAATAAATAAACTTTTTAAAACACATTATTGCATGAATGCCACTGTCTAATCTATTTACCATTTTTCCTTTGAGGCAAAGATATTAATGATAATGGAGACTACGTTAGGACAAAAGAAGAAGAAGAAGAAGAAGAAGAAGACAACCTTCATAATGGTCTGATGATATTGATGTGGTTTGGTTGAATAAAAAACTGAATTTGTGTTTATCCTTTACTTCTTGAACACATGTTCATGGTTTGGAGGCTTCGACAAGAGAGAGAGAAAAAATGTTAACAATCTCCTGCCTTGACAATAATTGCAAATTTTGTCACCAGATGTCTCCCCTTACACAACACTAGCGCCACCACAATATGGCGCGAAATTCAAATAAGATAACAAATCATAACATACCGGGCCACAAAAACAAATTTTTTACAAAAAAATGAGTTTTTCAATACATATAAATGGATCAATTGAATCTTGACTTAGTGGACTGTATACAATAATAAATGAATTTGAAAAATGACTTTGATAACACATAATGTAAAAACAATGAATAAATGTAAACCCAGTAATAAATTACAATGTAAGACCAATAATAAATAATGTTTGTAAGACATAAAACTATTTAAAATATCACTTAGATTGAAGAAATGTTCAAAATGTTCACAAGTTGACACGACATAGCATTTTAATCAATAATCTTGAAGTCATCACATGAAGTTCAATGTTCAAGTGTCTTGAATATAATCTTGTATTTAATGTAAACACACTGCTATCTTCACGTTAATGATGAAGTAGAGTAGCTTGCTAGCTCCTTGATTGTTCGTAGTGTAAAAATGTTGGAAGGTTATATTCAGTAATTTCACACCGGCGCCATAAATGTTATGTATTCACACTGGTGTCATCATGAATGTATTGAAGTTTATTAACATTCAAAGTGGTGATTGCTGAATAGTGGGAAGTGGTTCCTCCATTGGTAACATACAAAGTTTTGTAATGCTACGTTTGACTTCTCCTTGTGCTGTCTTTATAGAGACTACTCTTGTCACTCCGTCGTGACCAGGATGTGTCGATATAACTCGGCCTAGCTTCCAATTCATGGGTGGTAGATTGTCTTCCTTGATGAGGACTAAATCTCCTTGCTGAAGCTGTCTTTCTGTTCCCTTGTGCCATTTATTTCTTCGTTGTAACTCGTTGAGGTATTCACCATGCCATCTATCCCAAAATGATTGGAATATTTGGTTGAGCCTTTGGTAATGGTTGAGTCTGCTAGTAGGATATTCCAAGACATTTTGCTCTGGCAATGTTGACAGGTTTTCTCCAATAAGGAAATGACTAGGACTCAATGGGTTCAAATCATTGGGATCGGATGAGAGAGGAGTGAGAGGACGAGAGTTGATACATGCTTCAATCTGATTTAGAACAGTGTGCATACCATCAATGTCTAATATGCGTGATTGCAAAACCTTTTTTAGTTGCGTCTTAACTAATTTGACTCCCGATTCCCACAAACCACCAAAATGTGGACTTCTAGCAGGTATAAAATGCCACTCTATTGCTTGTTGAGCTAAACAATTATGAATGTAGTCATGAGATGCTCTTAAAAACCTATACATGTCTTGTATTTCATTTCGTGCACCCACGAAGTTGGTTGCATTGTCAGAGTAGACCTTCTGAGGCCGTCCTCGTCTCGCTATGAACCTTTTGAATGCATTTAGGAATGCCTCTGTAGATAGAGAAAGTACTAACTCTAAGTGTATAGCCTTAGTGGCAAAACAGATGAATAAACATACATATGATTTAACAGATCTAGAGTTTTTACTAAAGCTAGATTTAACTAATACAGGGCCCATGAAATCTGTGCCACAGATAGAGAATGGTTTTAACGCTATGACCCTATCCCTGGGTAAATCTGCCATTATTTGATATGACGTACGAGGTTTATATCTAAAGCACAAAATGCATGTCCTAAAAACTTTTTTGACTATATTTTTGCCCAATATTGGCCAATATCTTAATCTAATGATTGAGAGTAGCGCCTGTACGCCCAGATGCAAATAAGAATAATGGTAATGACGCACCATAAGTTCAGTTAATTTATGATGAGCTGGTAGCAAAACTTGGTGTTTTTGGGCGGGGGTTATGTCACTATGTGCTAATCTTCCTCCAACATAAAGAATATTGTTTTTTATAAATGGATGTAGATCTCTGATATTACTCTGGTTTGAAACATAATTGTTATTCCTTAAGGCCTTTAGTTCTAGATGGAAACATTGTCCTTGCGCACATGCAACAAGGGCATCTTCTGCCTTGTTTAGCTCAGACACTGTCAATTCCCCTGATAAAGGCGGTTGACGTTTCCTAGCATTGTGAGTGAATCGCAGCATATAAGCAGTTACTCTCCGAAGTCTAGAGAATGACGAGTATCTGTCAAATATGTTCCACTGTTCCATCCGTGTGTTGATTAAGGCTAATTGTGGCTTGCTTTCTGGTACTGCTCCAAGTACTTGTGGTGATGAATTTGGCCATGATTCTTCATCTCCTTGTAACCAGGTGGGGCCGTGCCACCAGAGAGTCAAATTCATGAGTTCGTCTGCAGTTGCTCCTCTAGAGATGATGTCTGCAGGATTGTCCTTAGAGACTACGTGTTTCCAAATGCAGTCCTTTCCTTCAGTCTGGATTTCAGACGTTCGATTGGCCACAAATGTGCTCCAACGTGTTGGTTGACCAGCTAACCAATGTAGTACTATTGTGGAGTCTGTCCACAAAATAGATTCAACGTTTTCCATGTGCAAGGCATCTTTCACCTTGGCTGTCAATCTAGTCAACAATACAGCTCCGCAGAGCTCTAATCTTGGCAAGGAAAGTTGTTTTAATGGTGCTACACGAGATTTAGCACATATCAAGTGGGATTGATAGTTTCCAAATTGATCTCTTGATCTGAGGTATATAACACCTCCATATGCCTTTTCAGATGCATCGCAGAAACCGCACAATTGAATTTGTGTTGCGCCTTTGCAGACAATCTTTCTCGGTATCTGAAAAGAATTTATGCTACCAAGTCTTCCTTGTAGGTTTTCCACCGTTGTTTTATGTCACTGGAAAGTGGTTCGTCCCAAGACACTTGCTGTTGCCATAAATCTTGTAATATGAGCCTCGATTTTAAGATGATTGGTCCGAGAAGGCCCAATGGGTCAAAGGTTTTTGATATTTCTGATAGCACATTTCTTTTGCTTATCACTTCTTCAGGCATCGCAGTAACCTTGTAGAAGAAAGAGTCTTCTTTGCTGTTCCAGTGGAGTCCTAGAATCTTCGTTTGGTAGAGATCCTCCCAGACAAATGGTGCGTCTTCAACCAGCTCATCGTCTGAGACATCAGGCATATTTGTTTTCCATTTCGTAAGATTCTGACCGGCTGATTTCAATATTCTTGATACATCCTCCTTTAGCTGAAGGCAAGTTTCCTTGTTGTCACAACCTGTGAGGAGGTCATCCATGTAGAAGTCATTATTGATGACTTGTGAGGCTAGTGGGAATGTATCAGCAAAATCTATGCTCAATTGTTTTAAGCATCTGGTGGCGATGAACGATGACGGGGCTAAACCATATGTTACGGTGTTCAATCGGAAATGTTGAAGCGGCATGTCTTCTGAAGATCTCCAAACAATTTTTTGAAAGTTCCTGTCTTCTTCATGTACCTTGAATTGTCTATACATCTTCTCGATATCAGCTGTCATGACAAACATGTGTTTTCTAAAATTAAGAAGCAACGTCAAAAGGTCCCTTTGTATTTGTGGACCAGTCATGAGTACATCATTTATTGATTTTCCGTTGGTTGTTTTTTGGGATCCATCGAACACTACTCGTATCTTGTTAGTCTTGTGCACTGCATGATGTGGTAAATAATTCACTGGTGTGATAGCTGTTGAAACGCATGGTGTCATATGCCCTAATGTTTGATATTCTTCCATGAATTTGCAATATTCACGATGAAGCAAATGGTCACTCCTAAAACGTCTTTCTAACGCTAGCTGACGTTTGATAGCTATTTCTAAGGATTCACCTAATTCAGGTTGGTTATTCTTGAACGGAAGTCGCACGACAAAGCGTCCTGTTTCATCTCTTCGATATGTTGTGGTAAAATGATCTTCGCACGCAATGTCTTCCTTTGACTTGAAAGGAATTTTTGTGGACAGTTCTTCGACCAGCCAAAAACGCTCAACATCCTTGTGTAGCTGATTAAGTGATATGTGACATAAAGATGATTTGTTTTGTAAATTAGATACTTGATTAGGATGGTTCCTAGGTGATGGTATCTGTCCTGCTACAACCCATCCAAACAAGGTGTTGTGCAGCAAGGAGTTGGATGTAGCTTCAGATTCTGTCTTTATTACTTCCCAAAACACCTCAGCTCCTAATAACATGTCTACCGGAGCACGTTTGTTAAACTTTGGGTCTGCTAACTGTAATCCCTTAGGAATTTTTATCGTCCTTATGTCTATGTTGTTTTGTGGTAGTTGGTTGGTTATTTCGGGCAATACCAAACAGTTGATATTCCTTTCATAACTTGAGAATTGAGATCTTATTGTAATGTTCACTCCCGAGGTCACAGTTGTAACCTGTCTGTGTATTCCTGAAACGGGGATACAGAGATTATGTTGTTGCAACATTAATCGGTCGCACAATGACTTGGTCACAAAATTGGATTGAGCGCCACAGTCTAATAATGCTCGCACCTGATGTTTTGTTCCATTTTGATTTAACTCTACTATCACTGTTGATAGCAAGACTTCGTTGCCTCCTTGCGAGGAATACGTTTGCACTGCATTTTCGTTTGCAGTGGGCTGATTGCCAGCTTTATGAAGAAGTGTGTTGTGTTTTTTGTTGCACACCTTACATGTTGATTTGGACGAGCAAGTTCTGACATTATGATTTGGTCTGAGGCAGTTGAAACATAATTTCAACCTTTTGATGGTTTCTTGTCTCTGTTCTATTGTTTGTGATGTGAATTGTACACATGCAAACAATTTGTGATCCCCCTTGCATTGAGGACATCGTTGTAAGGTAATTTCTGTATGAAGATTTACCCTTGCTTTGTTGTGATTGACTGCTCTTGCTATATGGGTTGATTCAATAACACGGGCTCGTTCTGATAAGCAATTGATAAGTTCCTTGTATGTGGGCAACTCATCCTTCAATATGTATGACTCCCAATGATGACGAGTAACAGGATCTAGTTTTCCTGTGACCAGATGAACTAAAAGTGCATCCCACGTACTCGTTGGAAGGTTCATGGTTTCTAAAGCTCTTAAGTGCAACTGTGTCTCATCAATGAGCTTGCGTAGAGCTATACTATCTTCATTCTTAATTGATTGCATATTGAAAAGGCTTCGGACATGTTTGTCTGCAATTATTCGTTTATTATGATATCTACCTGATAATATCTCCCAAGCTGTTTTATAATTGTTCGATGTTATTTCTAAAGAAGACACCATCTGTAATGCTTGTCCCTTTAAGCTACTCAGCAAGTAGTGAAATTTTTGCAAATCACTTAGATTGGAGTTACTGTCTACGAGTGACTTAAAGGTATCACGGAAATGGAGCCAATCCTCATAGTTTCCGGTGAAGCTGGGAACTTGCAATGGACTAAGTTTCACTTCAGAGACAATGTTAGGTGTTTGTGTGATTATTCCTTTAGCTTTGGCCAATGCTGAATAATAAAGATTTTCAAATTGTTCTCGTTTATCTATTTCGGATTCGTCCCTTTCTTCAATTTGTGATTGAACTTCGTCGAACTTGTCAAAAAGTTCTTCCATCTTTTTCAATCTGACTTCTATTTCATTTTTGTTTGTACTTGTTTCCAGGTAGTCTATAAACCGGGTTAATTGCCCCTTTATATTACCTCGCTTTGCATTCAGCTTATCCTGAGACATGTTTGTCTGGAAGTTTCTGAACTACACAACAAAATTTATATGAATGAAACAATGTTTCATCTGGACATATAGGCTCTCTCAATGACTATAATATCCCACACTAACTGAATATTCTTACTTGCAAAAATAACCTCTATATTGATATGTTTTTAGGTTTGATTTTTAACAAAGTAATGTACATGTGCTTGCTTAACCTCAAAATTCGAAATAAAATTACAGTTACATGTATTTTCAATTGTTTGTATGAATGTTTGCTCACGCCACGCGGTTTAACGGACTTTTTTATAACAATGGATGTAAATTTGAAACAATGATTATAACATTTACGAAAAAATACAAAATTGTTGACAAAACTATTTTCAAAGTTATAAAACACGCTAGACTGATATAATATGCACACAAATTCAAACAAATTGATGTTATTCTGAATAAATAACATAAGCAATGGTAAAAAATGGAGAGGATATGAAGGAATTTGTAAAAACCTGATTTGTAGTACTGTCTTGTTGCTTGTAAACAATGCTGGTTTTTCACGGTAATTTTCGATGCGGCTCGGAGGTCCAACAATATGATGTGGTTTGGTTGAATAAAAAACTGAATTTGTGTTTATCCTTTACTTCTTGAACACATGTTCATGGTTTGGAGGCTTCGACAAGAGAGAGAGAAAAAATGTTAACAATCTCCTGCCTTGACAATAATTGCAAATTTTGTCACCAGATGTCTCCCCTTACACAACACTAGCGCCACCACAATATGGCGCGAAATTCAAATAAGATAACAAATCATAACAGATATAATGAGGGTTGCTGGTGACTGGATGCACAAGGCCCAGGAAGAGAAACCTCGGGGGCAAGTCTGATCAAACGGTGGAATCAAAACCCTCATGATTACCCATATCATGGATATAATTATCTTATAGCTAAAGATATTATAGAGCTCATGAGGGTTTTGATTCCACTGTCTGACCGGACTTTCCTCCCTGGAGAGATATGAGGGTGGTTTATGTCCAGCAGTGGTTGTTATTGGGTGCATGGTAAGTTGAAATATTATAGAAGAACCAGGAACTCAAGGCACCTACAGGGCTTACGACCTGTCATCGGCTGGTTTACGTGATCACTTTATGCGCTTGCACAACATTCATCAATTGTGCCTTCTTATTGAGTTCCCTTATCAATGCAAATTTGAAAGTTGTATATATTTGAATAATGAGTAACTAATCACCTGAAAATAAGACATTATTACTATTGCCATCTATGAAGTAACGAAGAAACCTTTTTGTAACGCCATCTATTGAGAAATTGGTTTATTTGAAAGTTACAATGAAAGCAACAGTCCTTATAAGTGAGGTGACAGTGTTCTCGCACAGATGTCACCCCTGAAAGATGTTGAAAAGTTTGTCAAAAAAATATCATTTGACTGCCGACAGGAAAAAAATACAATGTTTGCGTATATGCAATAAAAATAATATTCGACTTAAATAATAATTTATATTTAATATTTATTTGAAATATTTCATCAATATGAGGCACCGCCTTAGAATAGTGCTTCCACACTTTCCTATTACTATTGTTTTTGGGTGTCCTGTAAGTGCCGAGAAATCGAAAATACAACAGGCAACAATAACATACTAGAAAGTTTAGCAATGAGGTTCACCACCCATTCTGAATGCTGTGCCTCTTTAGGTGAGACTAGACTGGTGTGTGGGGATACACGCACGTGTCGTGGTTCATTTTATAATGTAATGCACACCCACACACCTGTCGCTGGTGTCGAATGAACGAATGAATATTTATGACTTTTGGAAACAATCAATCATTTCAGTGTAATTTTAACGAAAATAATTTTATTTTGAAATATGATAAGCGTGCCTTTATCAAACAATGACATCATAATTTACTCACAAAACTGTCTATAAAAAAGTTTATTGAATTTTTTTTTAGTTAAAATCACACTGAAAAAGTCCAAATGCCATAAAAGTCAAAAATATTATAAAATTATGGAAAATCAGTGATGATATTATTAACAAATATATGTACTTTCGTGTCTTGAATTTTTATGGCAATTACAAATAATATATACGTAAGTCTTTTTTGGTGTGATTTTTACAAAATTTACTACAAGAGGAAGTATGTAAGTACTAATTTTGCTGCATTTGGCAGTTGGATATTATATAAAAATATAAATTTTATTTTAATTATCTAGTATTAAGTAATATGTAATATATTAACATGACAATGTACATAAGTACATAATTATCTAACAATAACATCCATCTTTTATTCAATATATTTAATAATTAATATTACCTAATACATACATTATTCATTTAAAAATTGACTAAGATAATATTGAGTACGATTTATGTAAGTACATACATCCTAACATGCCGTGTCTCTCTTTTTGGTATAGGCAGAGAAAACCGCTGGCCACACTTTTCTTTGCATCCATATTCATAGGCGCTTGTCTGTAAATGTGAATCATCAATAGAACCGAGTGCCGCACACTCCGGTCTTTGCATACATTCATCATCTCTCTCACATTCATACATGCTCATATGTTATTAAACATTTTATGTTTTCTTCTTTCATAATATTCACATGATTGGGCAAACGATTGCCAGACAGGCCCCTCTGTCTAATTGCTTTTCAATTATCAGTCGTCCTTCATTCATTCTTTCCATATGGCCAAACCATTGCAGTGCATTCACAATTTCCTTCTTAAATATAAATTTAGCTTCGATATCTTTGTTTCTAATTGTATTTTAGAATGATAACATAACCTTTCATGCTAATTATTTTCAATTACAATTAATCATTCAATGGTTAGTTAAAAGATAAAAAAAGGCTGTCAATATGTACAGTTATTAAAAATAAGTAATAATTAAGTTATTTATGATTAAGTTTTACTACTTGACTTAATGATAAAATAACCAAGTTATTTATGACATTTTTGGTATTACGTAACAATAAAAGAAATGATGACATAAATTGAGGGTGCCAGATAGCGTCGGATTAAGATAAAGAGAGGCCCTAAACCAGGGATGAACTGACTGCATAGTCATTCCTCGTCCCATGTAAGTATATTAAATGAATCACTAAACAAAGCTATATTAAATGAATCACAAAACAGAGCTATATTAAATTAACCAATAAACAGAGCTATATTAAATGAATCACTAAACAGAGCTATATTAAATGAATCACTAAACAAAGCTATATTAAATTAATCAAAAAACAGAGCTATATTAAATTAACCAATAAACAGAGCTATATTAAATGAATCACTAAACATAACTATATTATTTTTTAACAGATTTTTAATTAGATTTTTAATTTTTAATCTGTTAAAAAATATCTTTGACTCCCGACAGGAAAAAAAATCCAATGTTTGCGCATATGCAATAATAAAAATATTCGATAACTATATTAAATGAATCACTAAACAGAGCTATATTAAATTAATCAATAAACAGAGCTATTTTAAATGAATCACTAAACAGAGCTATATTACATAAATTGCTACACAGAGCTATATGATTTAGATGGGTGGTGGCAGAGCGGATAGCGCGCTAGGTTAGTAATCCAGTGGTCACGAGCTCGAATCCTGCCATGACCGATTTCATTCACCTTTAGCATAAGCATTTATGCTTAGTTTAGGGATTGTATGAGGATGTATATGTATGTACTTGTTAAAAGGACATTCATTCTAAAATAAAATCAAATGTTGGCCTTCGTGGGTCAGTTGGTTAGATATATGACTCTTGGGCAAAAGGTCCTGAGTTCGATTCCCGGTGAAGACACAATTTTTAATAATCAGTCTGGATCTGTGAGACTACAAATATAAGCCTCCAGAATATGGCAACTTGTTATTATTTGGTGTGTGTTAAATAAACATTTAGATCCGAGACGCAATACAAAATCAAAATCAGACAGTGCTATATTAAATGAATCACAGAGTTGACTGCACTTGGGGTTGAGGAGGAACTATTGCATCCAGCGGAGGAAGAGGATGTGAGGGGAACGGAGTCAACGGGGTGAAAGGCAGTTGCCCGCTGAGGTGACAGTCCAAGAAGTTCTGCACGGATATAGTCGTGATGGGCTCCCCGAGTGCCATCACAGAGATGCGTCCGCGCGGAAAGTCCACGGCCGTCAGCAGGGGGACGGCGTCGTCTAGGGCAGCCATGTCGCGTAGCGCATCCGCCGCCTCCGCGTCCGTGCCGACGAGGAACTGCAGCTGAGCGCCGGGGCCCCAGACGGCGTCACCCTCCTCCCCGTACTCGATGCCCTCTTCCTCGGGGTCGACCAGATATGGGTAGGTGCATCCGGGGTGGCGCATCCGATACTCCTCGAAGTAGGATTCGGCCGCCGGGAGGAGGACGGACCGCCCAAACTGGATTTCTTCCTCGTCGCCATCTGAAAAAAAAAAAAATATATTTATCCACCTGTAGATTTGTTCAAGAGAATTTATTTCGCTTAACATATTGACAGTTTATGCCAAGAAGCGCATTATGAGATATGTGATAGTATGAGTGCGAGTGAGACAGTATGAGTGACTGATGCATGAAGGTATAATACAGTCGGAAGACTTTAAAATATACCTACTGAATACCCTCGATGCTGTACAAAGGCGCACTGTACGTCTAATTGACGACCAACCATCGATTGATAGATTGCAATCACTAGACCACAGACGCAAGGTCGTATTCTAAGTTAATTCTTTAGATACTACAATGGGAGATCACAACCGATTCACAATAGAGTAACTCACAGTAAACCTTCAATATAAACGAACTAGTCGCTTCTCAAACTCTTTTATTAACACAGAAGGCTGGCTAAGCTGGCTATAGAACGATCTTGCGAATTCTGTGTTTTCACCTTCTAACGACCGGGGTCTTTTTAAAATCCGAATCAATATTTCCCTGAGCAGATTGCAAACCCTCCCCAACGCTACGAAGTGCGCTTCTTCAGAAGAGTATAATGGACCCAAATTCTAATAGCTTATGTCCCTTACATTACCATGTTAAAAAGACAGTTTGACAAAACACGTAAAATATTTTTACTTATACTTACACAAATGTTGGCTAAAGATGCACAACCGAACAGTTCATAATACAAGATTCTGATTGCCCGTGAGAATAAGAGCATTACTAAAAGCTGCATAGCTAAAATAGTGTGATTTTGAAATCTGTAAGAAAAACTGTTCTGTTTTTTCAAGAATACTCGATGACAAAAAAAATCGACAGAAAGTGACATCTATTATGCACTAGGCCAGTCACCTGAAACTTAAACATATTCTAATCTAATGTCTTCTTCTCTTTCCCTCCCTCCTTCCCCCCTGGTATGCAGTCTCCACGCCTTTCGGCCAGCCGGTTCTTCCTCAGTTCCTTCTCAATGTTTGTCCATATGGACGGCCTTTAGTCTTAATGAGGTGTGGGAATGTTCAGGGCCAGCTTGGCCACGTGATCATCTCCTGTTCTATTCACATGCCCATACCATCGTAGTCTGTTTTCTTTACGTTTCTCTGGGTTAGGCGCTACCCAAAAGCTACCATGAATGTACTCATTCTTAATTCTGTCCACTTTATTGACCCCCGCAGACCATCTTTACATTTTCATTTTGGTCTTGTGCATTTTATGCTCGTGCTTTTTCTTTTTGCAGTCCAGCACTCCGAGCCTTTAAGCATAGTCAGATGAATACCAGTTTTGTATACTAAGCTTTTGTAGTCTTTATCGGCATCTTCAGGTCGCACGGCAAAAAAGATGAGATATTTTCTTTGATTGAAATCTGTAAATAGCTCTAGCCAAAGTCTAGGTCTACCCACTATTTTGTACTGTAGTGTATATAAAACTTCTGCGAGATCTGATTATGGAAAGTCGTTTTAAAATTGATGGAATGTTAGTGTTGACCATAACGTTTTAATATATTGTCATCGGAAGCAAGTGTGTATACAAAATTTCATCATGATAAGACGATGAGAAAAAGCTTAAAAATATATTGAATATAAATATTGTAAAGACAAGACAAAAGAAAGTGTTGGTGATAGCCCACTCGTTTTTATAAATTGTTTTCAAGTGTGCATCAAGTATATAAAATTTTTGCACGGTTGGACTATGGAAAATGGTTGATAATTTGATTGAATATGTAAACGTTGTGAAGAGTTTATTGTTTTTCATAACCTCCATATTTTTTATGGGGTCGAATTTTTATAAAAAAATCATTAGATTTTTTTGAAGCTGGTTTTTTAATGTAAAAATATTTGTGTATTTCTTAATTTTCAATGTAATTAAAGTAGATAGGATCTTTTACAGATATTTTCTTAATAATAAGGAAGGTGTACCTATATATTGTCATCGGAAGCAAATGTGTATAGTGACCAAAAGTCCACTAAGCAAACAAAAAAATTATAATCCCAGAGTTGGAGACTAAAAACGTGTGAAATCCTGATTCTCAAAAATTGTGAAATCATGATTCTCCACTCTCAAGGTGCTGGCACAGTAGTCAAATGATCACTATCCTATGGTGGTTGAGAAGATCATAGGAGGCGACAGTTCAAACTGAGGATCATGGTGTAACCATCGAAAGCGCTCTTGATCATTATTATTTTATATTGCGTGGATTAAAACTGTAATACTTTCATTATGAACTTCCACTCTATGAACAAAACACAATTAAACTTAAGAAACATTATGCTTAGTTAATAAATGTAAATAAGATAAAAATATCAATAGACTATATTTAATGATAAACAATAAAGTAAATATTATGTACAATGTCAATATCTTCTCAATGAGTGTTTGTTTTATTTGTAAATAATATTATTTACTAAGTTTTGAACAGCGTTGCCAAAGTGGAGAAATGTGGATATTTTGTAACATATGAAGTACCTACATATAGTGGTCAACCTCTCCTTGTATTTTCGTTTTATTTATTTGGGACAGAAACAACAATCAAAAAAGAAAAATATACAAAACAGTAAAAAAAAAAAAAACATGGGCCAAAACTACTATCCACAAATTAAAAAATATAATCAACAACATACATAAAATAGGTAGATGAGAAAAAGAAAAAAACATAGAACAAAAAAGATGAAGAGCTTATCAAAATAAAAGTATACAATGTAAATAAATAATAAAAAAGGATTTAAATTGGAGATGAAGGGGTAGGAAAGATGGAGGGATGTGAAGACGTCTGCCGCATAAAGTCACCACTCAATCAACCGGCACCGGTTGATTACCGGTTTTTAAATACCATAGCCATAAGATGACTCTAGGCATAGATAATCAAACCGCCGAAACAGAGAGAAGAACAAGTCTCGCATTGGTGATTTTTGGGAAACTCAATACTACCTTTTGTAGCCCAATACCAAATTATATAAAATCAAGGGAGTTTGAGCAGTGTGTTCTGCCAGTATTCACGTATGGCATGGAAACTATGACCTTAACCAAACTGTCTGCAAACAAACTGCGAATAGCACAAAGAAAAGTGGAAACGATAATGCTGACTATTAAAATAGAAGACACGAAGAGGGATAACTGGATACGTAGTCAAATTAATAATCAAATTATCAAATTAAATGCAAAAGTGGAGCTGGGAAAAGACATTGCAAGAATGGAATATAATAGACGGACGAAATGATGGATTGTAGACTGAGAAACGATAGGAGACCACAAATGCCGCCACCTAACAGATGGATGGACGACATCAGTAGATTCTTTGGACCCCCTTGGACGGGAGTTGCACAAAACGGGAGGTTTGGAAAAGGAGAAGGGAGAACTATGTCCTACAATAGGTAAACACGGGCTGAGGATGATTATGATGATCTTTTACTAGTAAAGTTAGTTCCTCCCATTTACTCCTACCTGTCACATATGGATAAACCACCAAGACACATTAAATGAAATTAGCAGTTTGTGAAGTTCAAAAGATTGGTGACTGCTGGTGTAGGGTAAGTATTTATTGTTCATTATTCAATAAATGACAAAGTTATCTGTAATTGTACTCAGGAGTAAACAGTGTATTGTCAAAGTAGGGCTGACACTGCACACAATTTTTTTTTAATTTTATTTTCATACCATCACGCCATGTTCCTCACGGGGTAGGCAGAGAGAACTGAACGCCACTTATTTCTATCTTGACACACATTTATCGCCTCGTAGACATTAATACATCGTCTTATACATGTTCGTCTGTTGTTCACGCTTCTAACATTTCCGTCTTTCAAAATACCGTTCACATAAGACGTGCCATCCCTTCCTTGGGTGGCACCGAACTCTCATTCCATTCCTGTCTGCAATGTATATTTTCTTCATCAGGCGTTCTTCATTCATTCTCCATATGTGGCCAAACCATCTCAATTTGTCTAATCTTTTTTATCTTACATTCTTTCTTTGTGTCCTCATTTCTGAACCTGTCATACATTGTTCTATTACAAATTCTTCTTAGCGATCTCATTTCAACTGCATTTATTCTGCTTTCGTGCGACTTCTGCCATGTCCAGGTTTCACTTGCATACGTCAAGGTTGGCACTAAGATAGCGTTATGAATGGCAACTTGAGCATCCTTTGATATGTTTCGAACATTCGTAACTGGTCTTTCCATTATTGAATAGCGGAGAGTTACCATTTCATAATACGAAAACTTATTCAATACCATCAAAGAGAAAAAGGTTAGCGCGCTGGGCTAGTAATCCAGTGGTCGCGAGTTCGAATCCTGCCTCGACCGATTTCGTTCACCTATAGCACAAGCATTTATGCTTATTTTAGGGAACGTAGTAAGATGTATATGTACTTGTCTAACAAGGACATATTCATTTTTTAAAAAAAAAAAAAAAAGAGAGAAATATTGACCGTACATCCATAATCAAATTGCATGAGCTAAATAATGAATCTAAAGCCTAGCCAAAAAAAAGGTTGCCGTGTCAAGAGCGGAGGCAAACCAAAGGTTGTACGATAAACTAGAGAATATCACAAGTCACAACGATATAATATTTAAGATAGCCAAACACCAACATCAAGCTACAAGTGACATCAAAATTGACAAATACATAAACAATAAGGAGGAAAACCTGCTCGCTGCAGACAGTGGCAAACTACAGATGACACCAGTACTACTCGGAACTACTAAATAAGGAGTTTTCAAGCGGATATCCAGAGAACAGAGAAACACTGCTCTTCGTCCAATCCAAGAAGCATCAAAACAGGGAATGAGAATGGCGCTTTATAAATAACAAAGCGACATGTCCAGACGAGATATTGCGGGAATATTAAAAAAACTGAGATTCATTGTAATCGACTGGAGAACTAGATCGTCCAATATCCTAGCAAGATCCCAATGCCTGGCGACACAGAACCTTAATTCCTTTCTATAAAAATAAAGATGCCAAAACTATCGAGCAGTAACTCACAGAACATATTTTTAAGATCTGAGAAAGGATAATAAACACAAGACAGAGGATGACCACACTCACACCTAATCAATATGGCTTTATAGTTGAAAAATATACAACAGATCTCATTCCTACAAAAAACCTTCGATAGAGTACCACGCAAATTAATTTGGCATTCACTGAGAGCACAAGATGTTTCGTAACTATATATTGTCATCCTAAAAGATATGTGTGAGGGCAGCAGCACGAGGGTCAAAGAGTCCTACAGGTTGTAGCCTCTTTGGTGTGTTAGTCGGAGTTCACCAGGGCTTAAATTTGGGTCCCCCGATCTTCAATGTGGTGTTGGATTACCTGGTGAAAGATATTCAGAGGGAGCTACAGTGGAGAATTGAGTGGTCTCCATGAAAAAGGACATCGCACACCTACGGGAATTTCTAAATAAGTGGGTGACTGTCCTAGAGGACAATGTACTTAGGATCAGTAGAACAAAAACGGAATACATGCCTTTGAAGGTGATGTTGATTGCACTGACATATACATACATAGATAGTACACCTCTTCCAAAAGTGGGATCCATTATAACGCCAAATGTGGCTGTGAAAGTAGATGTGACACACTGACATATACATACATAGATAGTACACCTCTTCCAAAAGTGGGATCCATTATAACGCCAAATGTGGCTGTGAAAGTAGATGTGACACACTGACATATACATACATAGATAGTACACCTCTTCCAAAAGTGGGATCCATTATAACGCCAAATGTGGCTGTGAAAGTAGATGTGACACACTGACATATACATACATAGATAGTACACCTCTTCCAAAAGTGGGATCCATTATAACGCCAAATGTGGCTGTGAAAGTAGATGTGACACACTGACATATACATACATAAATAGTACACCTCTTCCAAAAGTGGGATCCATTATAACGCCAAATGTGGCTGTGAAAGTAGATGTGACACACCGCATGAACAAAAGTTGGATGAAATGGAGAGCATTGAGCCTTGGAGTATTGTGCAACCCGAAAACACCTACAAAGACTAAAGACAAAGTATACAAAATATGGCTCGGAGTGCTGGATGTACATAAAATGCACACGACCGAGATGAAAATGGTCTGCAGGGGTCACTAAAATGGACAAGATTAAGAATGAGTACATTCGCGGTAGCTTTGGGGAAAATCGCGCCTATATCGAGGAAACCCTAAACATTCCCATACCACCTAGTGCTAGACGTGGAGCCCACGTACCAGGGCCAAGGGCCAACCCCAGATGAACTGAGAAGTAGCAAGGAAGAGAAGAAGTGGAGAGTTACCATTTCACCATTTTAAAGCGTATTTTTTGACATCAATTTCTAAACAAGCATTTTCTAAGAGTAAAGATTCAACAATTAGATTTGGAGTGATATTTTTGTGTGTATGGCGAATAATATATGGAGTACCTTCTACATATGTCTTCTCTCTGCATCCCAAATAATAAGTTCAACTTCATATTGATATTATATAATGCACTTAGCATTAACTTAAGATTTGATTTATTTTCTATAGACATATTTTCATTACTTCTCTATGATCGCATCAGTTATGGAGTTCTACAGATGAGATCAAAGCTTTTAGAATGCTCTAACATTCTCGAAAAATTGAGATTTTTAATTTTTGTTTAAAGTTAAATATTTAATAATAAGTATTAAACGGATCAATTAGTGACAACCCTGTCTTTTGGCGACGACCTTTGTGGTCAGCTTATCATCTGGTCAGAGACCTCTCTCAATATATTTCACTCAGTTCCCATCCAACATACAACGGGAAACATTCTCCAACATATTGACATACATTATCATGTATCTGTGTTTGGTCATCGCGCTGACGGCCGCCCTCATCGGCTGCGGAGATGGCTCCTTCATCAAAGGATATCCAGGGACAAGCAGACCCGACCGAGCTGTGCCGGCATCGCTGTCTTCCGACTGCGGAGAGCCCCTCTACCTGACGCCGTACATAAAAAGCGGAAAACTGAACCAAGGGCGCAGCCTCGCCCGAGTCTCGCATCCGCAGTTTCTCGGCGAAGCGTCGTACTCGGGATTCTTGACGGTGGACAAAGCGAGGGGCTCCAGCATGTTTTTCTGGTATTTTCCGGCGCGCTCTCAGTCGACAGATGTTCCCACACCAGTTCTACTCTGGCTGCAGGGGGGGCCGGGAGCCTCATCTCTCTACGGACTTTTCTCGGAAAATGGTCCGTTCCAATACGTGAAGGGAAAACTGCAGAGTCGGGAGTACTCATGGAACGACAACCACCACTTGATCTACGTAGACAATCCAGTCGGGACGGGATTCAGCGAGACAGTCGACGGATACGCCCGAAATGAGAGCGACGTCGGCAGAGACATGCACGAGGCCCTCACCCAGTTCTTCCAGCTCTTTGCCGAACTGAAGGATAGTCCGTTCTACGTAACTGGAGAGTCGTACGCAGGCAAGTACGTCCCTGCCGTGTGCCATGAAATCCACGTCAGGAACCCAACGGCCGAGACGAAGATAAACCTGAAGGGGTTCGCGATCGGTAATGGACTGTCGGATCCGCTCAACCAGCTCAGCTACGGAGACTACCTGTACCAGCTGGGACTGGCCGACCGCAGAGGTTACGAACAGTTCAAGGCGCTAGAGAAACAAGGGAAGGAATACATTAAGTCGCAGAAATGGATGGACGCATTCAACATCTTCGACACGATGTTGAACGGAGACAAGACTCCGTATGCTTCCTTGTTCCAGAACCTCACAGGCTTCACTTACTATTTCAACTACCTGTTTCCCAGTGACGAGACTCATTCGGACGATTTTATTGAGCTGTTTGACGACGCGTCAGTCAGGAAGGCGCTGCACGTCGGTAATTTGACGTTCCACAGCGGTGGAGAGGTGGAGGAGCGTCTGAAAGAGGACATGATGCAGTCTGTTGCCGATTGGGTCAGCGAGCTCTTGGACGACTATCGAGGGGTGTTGTACAACGGTCAGTTGGACATCATAGTGGCGTATCCGCTGACCGAGAATTACCTGGAGAATCTGCAGTGGGCGGGGACTGAGGAGTGGAGACGTGCCCCACGAAACATATGGAGAGTGGGGACCCAGATAGCCGGCTACTCCAAGACTGTTAAGAACTTGACTTTCCTCTTGGTGCGCAACGCTGGACACATGGTGCCAGCTGACCAACCGCAGTGGGCGGCCGACATTATCAACAGACTCACAAACAACAAACCGTTTTAGATGAAAAATACAGTTCTAATCATAACATTAAAAGTACTTAAGCAACTTTGTTACTCGACGGTAATATTTCATCTACCCTTTTTTTTGACATATCCCAAGTATTAGGCTCAGTAGAAAACCCCATACTATATATCAATCAACTGATCGTCAAATGTTATTTATTATAAAAAAATATTTTAGTGATTTCACGTGTATAAAATAAAAAATAAACGATTTTGACGTCATATAACTACTTGTTTCCTTGTTGTACATATCATCAAAATATAATCTTAGTAACATCTGAAAATGCAGTACAGTAACATATACATGAATGGAAGTACTCACCAACAAATAAAACAATAGCAGGATGTTCCCTCAACCTTCCGAGGAAGTATTCTGTTAAGATGTTCACCGGACCAGGTTTCCAAGGGAAATTCTGAAAAAATATGATTTCAGTAATAAAGATGTCTATTAACATATTTATGCCATACTAATTAAGCCTTAAAATACATGGTCAAGTATGCTTGAATACTGTAAGTTTTCGAATCCCCGTGAGGTGCAAATGCTGGACCCTCATGCCATCTTATAAATAGAACCACTATTCTAGACCATAGATGTGGCCGTGGAACAAACAATATTAAAACGGGGAACAAGTCTGGTCAACAGGCGGAATCAAAAAGACTTAAAAATAATGTAAAAAGACTTGTCAAGGAATGGCTATTGAGGTGTGGATTTATATATAATTAAGATCATAAACGATTTTACTTTTTTTTTCATTTATTTTTATTATTTTAAATAGATAAATTTTGTAACATAGGAAGGAGTGTATGTTTGTTTGGGAGATCATCTTTGTGTGACATTTGTATGTCTCTTTTTACTGTAATGTTGTTTGTTATTATTAGAGTATACATAGATATTGTCTTGAGAACACGCCGACAAGTCAAGAAATTAGACTTGGCGTGACTCAGAATCATTGTTTTCTTTTTGTACTATCATATATTTTAATATTTTTCAATAAAAAAAAAAAACATCCATGTTTACCCATTCCCATAATATAATTATGTTATGGAGTTCTATATTGTCGGCCTTCGTGGCTCAGTTGGTTGGGTATCTGACTACTGATCCAAAGGTCCCGGGTTCGATTCCCGGTGGAAACACAGTTTTTAATTGTGTTTTCAGTCTGGATCTGTGAGACGATTAATATCGTAAGTCTCCAGAATGTGGCAACTTGTTATTGGGTGCGTGTTAAATTAATATTTGACATAGTACCTGTTAGTTGCCCGAAAAATAATATATAAATAAATAAATAAATAAACATCTTAACATAATTATAGTATGGGAATGGGTAAACATGGATGGTTTTGATTCCGCCAGTTGACCAGACTTGCCCCCCCCCCAGAAGACTAAAATCATACGAAATTTAAAATAGAATATCCTTTGAAAAAAATATTTCCCAAGAATAAGGAATACATTTCAATGTTGGAACTGGTTGGAACACTCACGAGTCCGTCGGGATCGCCAGCGGCCTGGTGTCGCGCGTCATACGCTGGACCTCCCGGTGACATTAGGCGCAGGGCGGGGATGCCCTCGACGGCGAGGGCGCGCGCCAGTTCCCTCCGAGCCACCTCTCCTGCCCCGCCCCACGACACTCGCAGCCACGGCATACCCTCCACGGTGCGGTTATACGATTCTTCGCTCCTGAAATTAATAGATTGAATATGTTTAATGATAAAATAAAAAAAAACAGGTAAATAAAAAATTAAGGGCACACTTTTCAAAAGTTTTCAAGTGGAAATGATGAATAAAAAAATATTTCACGTCCGTCCGTAGGTTTTTTTACGTTCATACTTGCAAACACATAATGTCAAACGCAGTTGTTTTATACACCAAACAAATTCAAATACAGAACATACATAATATATTGTGAAACGATATAAATGATAATTAAATAATTACAAGTCTGTTTGAAATACACAATTGTTAAAAATATCAAATGAATTAAACTGGAAACAGTTTTAACATGCATTAGCAATGCACAAATTCTGAATGTTTCAGAGCTCTAAATGGTCGGGAAATTAGCTAAAAATCAATTGCGAAGTTCCAGTACGGACAAACAGGACACAGATAGGCAAATGTTAGTGTAACTTAACCTATGATTTTTAAGTACAAAACCTGAAATTGTAGATTTAATGTAGACTAGCATTCGAATATTTTTATTATTGCATATGCGCAAACATTGGATTTTTTTCCCTGTCGGGAGTCAAAGATATTTTTTAACAGATTTTTAATTATCTCAATAGAGACGAAGTTGGAATATTTATTGTAGGAGAACCGGGAAATCAAGGCACCTACATGGCTTACGACCTGTCATCGGCTGGTTTACGTGATCACTTTATGCGCTTGCATCACGTAAACCAGCCGATGACAGGTCGTAAGCCCTGTAGGTGCCTTGATTTCCCGGTTCTCCTACAATAAATATTCTAACTTCGTCTCTATTGAGATAATTAAAAATCTGTTAAAAAATAGACTAGCATTCTTGGAGGCATGAAGAACTTGCAGAAACTGACACCAAACATGTAGTTAACGTATTATTATACTTATAAACTGTTCGGTAGTGTAAATATAAATCGCCTGTCTTTATCCTTCCCTCCTTCCGTTCCATGTAATTGCTCTGTTCCGTTCCTGCTACACACCAACTAGTACTTGCTTGCCGCCGACCTCGAATGCATGTCATTCAGACTATGTTATGTCGTGCTGAGTGTTTAATATCGCCGTGAAACATCATCGTTATAGGAAAAGTCATATGTGTAGTGTTATTTGGTCATATAGACTACGCATCTTTTGTCGAACTGGGTGAGCGATTCGAGACGTGGATTTCTTCCTTTTCCCGTTGTCTGCCTTATCGCCGTGAATAACGCGCCGTGACAAAATTGCAATTATTTATGTCATCATTATACAGTTCACTAGTAAATTTGCCTTAGTCCGAGTTGCAATCGGCAATTCAGCGCTAACATAAGCAGAATTAGGTGCATCGCATAAAAGTTCACACACCCTCACACAGAGACACACACACATGGTTGCATTTTCTAAATTTAACTCATATTTATTATTCTTTGTTTTTTCTTACACTAGGTACTAAATGAATTATAATAAGGTAATAATGTATACATGTAATTGATGGTGGGCGTGACTATGTTTTTATAGTGTGTATCACCAGTTTATTTGTCCAGTCATTGTTTGTGTACTTTAAATAAAATAAAAATAAAATTTAATACACATTTATTTTTATTTTAACGAATTAATTAAAACATAGACATCCTCATGCATTTTCTAAACTAAGCATATGCTCGTGCAAGAAATCGTGAAATGGTGCAAGAAACGAATTAATTAAAACATAGACATCCCTATACATTTCCTAAACTAAGGGCCGAATTTATAAAAAGTACTTGGTATGTGCTCAATGCTTATCACCCCAAAATCGTATTAATAAACAATATGAAATGCTTATGTCGTAAACGCGTACTTAAGCATTGCAGCGCAGTCTATAGAAATATATCGAATGCTCAAGTCGCCCGGCTACCTGCCTTGGAGAACTATTCAGAGAGACGGAACGGGACAGAGCTATACCGAGTGAAAGAGATGATACTATGCGTGTACATAACTTCGCCATTATATATTTTACTTGTCAGTTTCGTGTATTGCATCTCGTTAAATTTTCGGCTTGCGCTCCAATTTGTATAATATCTATTTGGTTTTTTATTTGACTGATACTTGCCATAAATACCTATGATGTGTTGAATTCAGGGATTGAATAGGGATAGTGATGTTTTCTGTAAAACTACCTTGATTGTTTTTTTATATGATCCTTCTTTAATTGGCATAATATATTTGATTAATATTTAAATACTTAATTATAGATGTAAGAATTTGTATTTTTTTCCATCATAGTAAAAATATACAAATACCCATAACCATAGTTTTTTTTTATTATTTGTATGTTTTGTTGCTAGATTTTTAATACATTATTTTTACTATGTACTTATATATTTGGTTTTATTCATGGTTGTTCAAAATTAGTAATTCTCTTTATATTTTTGATTTTTGGATTTTTTTATCTAGAGAGGCAATGGAGATTCATTATTATATTATATTGTCAATTCACCATCCCATGTCTAGTTGTTATTATTATTATAAAGTGCGCACGTGTCTATTCAATAAGTATTCAGAATCCCAACGCAGCGGCCCTAAATGTGTTGGTAATATCAAGTAAAAAATACAACTCATTAACAAACGTTGTTCTCGACTGAGTAAACTCAAAGTATTATTTATTAATACTTTGAGTTAGTAGTTCTCAGATTCGTTTGAGTAGTGCTTACGTGAGAATTCTCAGAGTTACCATTTGAGAATTGTTTATAAATTCGGCCCTAAGCATATGCTCGTGCAAGAAATCGTGAAATGGTGCAAGAAACGAATTAATTAAAACATAGACATCCTCATACATTTCCTAAACTAAGCAAATGCTCGTGCAAGAAATCGTGAAATGGTGCAAGAAATCGGTCGAGGCAGAATTCGAACGAGCGTCTTGGATAGCATATGCAGTGCATTGGCCATTTGATATATAAATAAAATGGCACCTTTGTGTAAGGTCGCGATCCACATTTTGTAAACGACTGCATTTAGTCGTTACAAAGAATCTCATATATTTCGGTTGACGCTCCCTTTTTTAATATTCTCCCGCCATTTCGTCTAAAAAAGGTCTACATGACGAGGGAGGGAGGTAGGGACCGGTACAAAGGAAGCAATAATAAAACCCTCCGTGACCTCAAAGCCTCTAATCAACCCTCACCTGCCTTCACTTCCTCACGTTCATTACGTTCAAGTAATAGACACAGAGAGAGAGAGCCTCACGGAATGTAATTATCACCACACATTGTGTGTCTTCCACGTGATACTAAATAATGAAAAAAAAAGTTTTATTGTTTTATTATTATTATGTAGTACGTGTACTCAGCTTTTGAAAAAAAAATATTTTTCAAGTACCTTCTTAAAAAGCAGTGTTTTAATTTGAAAAAAAAACTATGCAAAAAGTCCACTATTCCATACAATTCTCTTACGCAGGACTAAAGTTAATAGTGTGGATTTATTAAGAGAAATAAAATCTCTTAAGATGCGATATTTTAATTAAAATTATGTGTAAATGATATTCTGTTAGTTGAACGCGGCGTTTAAATTGGAATAAACGGTATTTTGCAAGTACCTTCTTAAAACGCAATGTTTTAATTTCAATAAAATGCATTTTGAAAGTAAAGCGCGATGTTTAAATTTGAATAAACTGCATTCTGTAAGTAAAGCGCGATGTTTAAATTTGAATAAACTGCATTCTGTAAGTAAAGCGCGATGTTTAAATTTGAATAAACTGCATTCTGTAAGTAAAGCGCGATGTTTAAATTTGAATAAACTGCATTCTGTAAGTAAGACGCGATGTTTAAATTTGAATAAACTGCATTCTGTAAGTAAAGCGCGATGTTTAAATTTGAATAAAATGCATTCTGTAAGTAAAGCGAGTGTTTCAATTTGAATAAACTGCATTCTGTAAGTAAGACGCGATGTTTAAATTTGAATAAACTTTATTCTGTAAGTAAAGTGCGATGTTTAAATTTGAATAAAATGCATTCTGTAAGTAAAGCGCGATGTTTCAATTTGAATAAACTGCATTCTGTAAGTAAGACGCGATGTTTAAATTTGAATAAACTTCATTCTGTAAGTAAGACGCGATGTTTAAATTTGAATAAACTTCATTCTGTAAGTAAAGTGCGATGTTTAAATTTGAATAAAATGCATTCTGTAAGTGAAGCGCGATGTTTCAATTTGAATAAACTGCATTCTGTAAGTATGCCGCGATGTTTAAATTTGAATAAACTGCATTCTGTAAGTAAAGTGCGATGTTTAAATTTGAATAATATATGTTATATTTTATTCAAAATTGCAAACTCAACGGTTGACTGCCCTGATCTGCTAGAACGCTTGACTCTGAGAGTGCCAACAAGACCGACTAGACTGACTGACCTACTTTACCTCCCCATTTGTAACACTAATGCCAGACAGAATTCTTTCATATACCGCACTTCCCATTTTTATAACTCCAACATTAGTGATGCAGACCTTTTTAACTCCCCATTGATTATGGTAAAGAATAGATTATTAAGTACTCTAATATAATCCTAGATACTCATGCTGATAAGTTGGGTTCATCACATAAAGGTTCACACACATCCTCATACACTCCCACACACACCCACACATACACATACTCACACACACACACACACTCCCCACTCACATGTCACATATCTGATTATTTACTGTTTTCTTTTTTTCTCCTACACTAGATAAATATATAAATGGTAATAATGTATACATGTAAGTGATGCTGGGCATGCTAATTTTTTTTTTATATTTGTATCACCTGTATATTTTTTCCAGTTATTGTTTGTATACTTTGTATAAAATAAAAAAAAATAAAATGCATTCTGTAAGTAAAGCGCGATGTTTCAATTTGAATAAACTGCATTCTGTAAGTAAGATGCGATGTTTAAATTTGAATAAAATGCATTCTGTAAGTAAAGCGCGATGTTTTAATTTGAATAAACTGCATTCTGTAAGTAAGACGCGATGTTTAAATTTGAATAAACTTCATTCTGTAAGTAAAGTGCGATGTTTAAATTTGAATAAAATGCATTCTGTAAGTAAAGCGCGATGTTTTAATTTGAATAAACTGCATTCTGTAAGTAAGACGCGATGTTTAAATTTGAATAAACTTCATTCTGTAAGTAAAGTGCGATGTTTAAATTTGAATAAAATGCATTCTGTAAGTAAAGCGCGATGTTTCAATTTGAATAAACTGCATTCTGTAAGTAAAGCGCGATGTTTCAATTTGAATAAACTGCATTATGTTAGTAAGACGCGATGTTTAAATTTGAATAAACTGCATTCTGTAAGTAAAGTGCGATGTTTAAATTTGAATAAAATGCATTCTGTAAGTAAAGCGCGATGTTTCAATTTGAATAAACGGCTATGAAAGACGCGTCTAAAGAATCATAAAACACCAGCATTATTTTGTCACATACCTACATGATTTGGGTAAATAAATACCTGTCACTACTGACGTAAATGATATGGAAGTTGTGACCTCTTCGCCTGACCAACGAATAAGTCTCAGCTAACTGTGGTCCTAGAGCCTTGCAAGGAGGACACTGTAACATAGATACAATACAAAACATAGGATACAAATGTAAGCTCATTGGAGGTCATTTTATAATCTGAAGTTGTAAATTAATTTTCTGGGAAAGATAAAACAGTAAATTCAAAGCTGAGATGGAATTTATAACAACGACGTTGAGATACTTGTATAATGGTGGGTTTGCTGAAGAATGTTATAAATAAAAATGGGAAGGTAGTTTTGAGAGGAGAGAAAATAAAATCAGTTTTAAAGACATAATTGCCGGCCTTTGTGCCTCAGATAGATAGATATCAGACTTGTGAGTCGAAGGACCTAAGTTAGATTCCCGACGGAGACACAGTTGTTCAGTGTCTTTTCAATCTGGATTTGTGAGACAATTGATATTGTAAATCTCCAGAATGTAGAAATTACAAAGATGTAATTGGGTGCGTTCAAAAATAATATTTGACCTGTTTGTTGTCCAGAAGTTAGTTAGTATAGGGGTATAGGCCGTCCACACTTGACATTGGTATAATTCATCGCAAAAAGGTACTAAAGGGATGGAATATACGGATGGCTCTGGAAGGATGGGAGGTACTGAAGGGCCTGAAGTGATGGAATAAATGAAAAGAACTGAAGGGAGGTAAGTAGAAAGGTAGAAGGCACTGAAGGAACGGGAAGGACTGACGGGACGGTGGCACTTAAGGGATGGGAGGTACTGAAGGAACATGAAGATTACAGATTACACGAAGATTAACCATTTTTATATATACTCGTACACAGGCAATAAATACAAAGATTGCCAGGTTTCGCTAGTATGTTTCAAAATATGAAAAATATCGACATTTGTCGCATATTTTTATGAGGACTCATACCAAAGTCAAACTTGGACGAAATACAAATGGATTTTATTTTATTTAATACGTACTTCATCTCAGTAAAATTGTCTTTGGTCTAAGAAGGTATGCACCCGGGAGATTTATAAAAGAAAATATATTCGAAAAGGTAAATAATAGAGGCGAATAATATACCCAGTGTGCTCCGAAGTAGAAGGCAATGACAGCGTCCTTTGGGAAATCCTCGTAGGCCACAGGACACGTCTCCTCCGCCATACCGCACGAAGGAAGAGGCAAACCTTTCAGGATCTAAATATAACAGATACTTATCTTTAAAAAACGTGGAGTTTCATACATTATTTTTTAGACGTAATAAAACATTTTAAGAGAAAATCAACGGGAAATAGATTCGCATTGTATTTTACAAAATACAATGTGAACCTATTTCCCGTTGAGTCTAAAGGTTTAATTTGGCACAACATTGAATTTCAAATGGATACTCAACTCCCAGCTGTTAGGAAATCTTCCCCGATGATGCATCCCATGAGGCTGAATAAGTAAATAGTCGAAATACGGGAGTCTGGTGGTATTTGAATCAGAAAAATACTAATGTAAAAAAGGACATATTATATTTCGTTTGAATTAGGCTTCGGAATGATTCGGTAAATTCTGAAGTTACCTGAAGCCGTCGGAAGACTTCGTCACACACGAAAATGTAATCTCTCTCTGTCGCGGTGGACTAATTAGGATGAGCACGAGTGAGACACCGCCAATTTGAATGGCAATTATATTGGGTTCAATTCTAAAAGGGCATTGAAATTTTAATGAAATTTCAGATTTATTCTTTTTATGTATTTTTTTTCGCTATTCTGAAGATTGAATAAAATAAAGGAAATTAAAATGACAAAAGAACATCACTAGCGTATTATAAAATGGGTATAGTTAAAAGTGACAGTTCTGGTGGTGGTGGTGTTCTTAATGAAAAATAATGTTGATAATAATTTTAATTCGTCTTCGGAACGGAACCCACTATGTCTAAAGATTTCAATTGATTCGTTGTTAAAACTTTGTGAATTGCTATTATACACTAGTAATAAACCGTAAATTAAGTTATAGTATTTGGTGAAATACCTGATGAACCGGTGGAGGCTGCCAAGGATAGTCCTCAGGGTGCTGCAGCAGATCCAGGGTAGGACGACTAACTTCAGCGCCAGAACTGTTGAGAAGTACCAAAGTAGGGGCTCCTACTTTTATACGGTACTTGTGGCTCAAACGTCTCTGTGGACAACACAATTTTTAGACCAGGTTAATCAGAGGTAAGTCAACATAAAAGTCATCTTTTGTGAAATCACCTACTTTATTTTAATTATATTTTATATACTTCTCGGGCAACTATCAGGTACTATGTCAAGTATTAATTTAACACGCACCCAATAACAAATTGCCTCATTCTGGAGACTTACCATATTAATCGTCTCACAGATCCAGACTGAAAACACAATTAAAAACGGTCTCCTCCGGGAATCGAACTCGGGACCTTTGGATCAGCAGTCAGATACCCAACTGACTGAGCCACTAAGGCCGAAAACCTACACAAGCTTCGAGCTCGATATAACCTACATTAGCTTCACGTTCGATATCACCTACACTAGTTTCGCATTCTATATCACCTACACTAGCTTCACGCTCGATATCTATTACACTAACTTCACATTCGATATCACCTACACAAGCTTCACGTTTGATATCACCTACACTAGCTTCGCGTTCTATATCACCTACACTAGATTCACGTTCGATATCTATTAAACTAACTTCACATTCGATATCACCTACACTAGCTTCACGTTTGATATCACCTACACTAGCTTCACGATTGATATCACCTACACAAGCTTCACGTTCGATATAACCTACACTAGTTTCGCATTCTATATCACCCACACTTGTGGGTTTCCGACTGAGTGCTAATAAAATTTTAATTTTATTCGATTAGATGCAACAATAATGGTGGAAAAGATGAAGGTATAGGGAATTACCTTGCCTCGATATTTATTTGTGCTGGTTCTGTAATCTTTTCACCACATTCACAGCACAGTATGAAAACTTTGACACTTCACTAGTAATTCACAAGTTAATTAATTTCAGCGGATTTTGAAGATATAATTTTAAGAGCGGTGCGGTGCGGTGTGTTAGTCAAGATGACAGTTGATATAATGAGAAAATTTATATGCAACAATACTTTTTTGCATATAGCTGGCAGGTATGTAGGTAGGTTGTTTTTAGGCCGAGGTAAACTAGGATAGGATAGGAAAGGTGTGTGTGTGTGTGTGTGTGTGTGTGTGTATATGCGTGTGTACCCAACTTTGCGTAACCATAACTCCCGGCCTTGGAGTATTACTCCAACAAAAAATTCAAAAAACATATGACTCACCGGATGGTAAAAGAAGAATACAAATTTAAACAATAGAGTGAAAAATTCAAATAAACGTAAACTAACTTAAAAAATAAAAAGAAATATTAAATTAAAAACATTTTGATTATTGGGAAGGTAACGGACATAATCGAATAGCTGGTCTTAAATATGTACCATTCCGGGTTCGAACTTTTACAACTCGAATGACGTTGTCTTTTCCCGGATATATTTCCTTGACTATGCCAAGTGGCCAAGATAATTTAGGGAGATTTTCCTCTCTAATAATAACTATTTGGCCAGGTGTAATGGGTTTTGTGTACGTATTCCACTTTTCACGCATTTGTAAAGAGGTGAGATATTCTACATGCCATCGTTTCCAAAATGACTGTACTAATTTATCGATCAACTCATATCGTTGAATGCGGGTTATTGAAATATCATCAACGTTGTAAGCGGGTATGTAATTTAGCGGAGTTAAATTTAAAAAATGCGCAGGGGTTAATGCGGCAGGATCTAAAGGATCATTGCTTAATACACAAAGCGGTCTAGAGTTCAATAAAGCCTCTATTTGAATCAATACGGTATTCATTTCCTCGTAAGTTAATACTTGTGAGCCTATGACTTTAAATAAATGTGTTTTAATACACTCAATATTGCTTTCCCATATACCACCCATATGAGGAGAATACGGAGGATTTATTCGAAATTCTATTTTTCTAGGCGTCAATTCATGAAGTATTGCTTTATTATATTCATCGGAACAAACAAACTTATATAATTCATTTAAAATTTTACGAGCTCCAACAAAATTTCTTCCACCGTCACTTACAATGAGAGTGACAGGTCCTCTTCTGGCTATAAAACGTTTAAATGCAGCTAAGAACATTTCAGATGAGAGATCTGAAACTAATTCTATATGTAAAGCTTTTGTTGCTAGGCAAACAAATAAACAAACATATGCCTTTTGCTTTTTAACGCCTCTTCTAAAGAGAGAGGTTTGATTTTAAAAGTGAAACAATCAGAGGTGGGACTCCAAGACAAACCTATAATTTTGGTTTTATCGTCAAAATCTGAATTAAAAGTAATGTGTTGGTTAACACGTAGATTATCTGGAATGTGCTTTAAAAATTGTACAGAGTTGGAAATCCACTTATTTAGACAGAAACCTCCAGAGGAAAATAAGTGAACTAAATGAGAATAAATTTGTAAAGCTTCCTCAGGTGAATTGACTGAATAAAGAAAATCATCCATATAAAAATATTTCATAGCAAGTTGTGTGGTTTCAGGCAGTTTATCGCCTTCATCTGTTAAGAGTTTGCGAATGACTTTCATTGCTAAATAAGGGGAACATTTAAGCCCAAAAGAAACGCGTTGAAATTCATAAATGTCAATAGGATCTGAGTTATTAAATCTAAAAAGTATCCTTTGAAAACGTTTATGATCTGGATTCATTTTCAATTGAAAATACATTTTTTCTATGTCAGCAGAAATAACTACCGAGTACAGGCGTAGATTTATAAGTAAATCAAAAATATTTGTTTGCAAATTAGGTCCACAATGCAATATATCATTGAGACTTTTTCCAGAGGAAGTTTTGCAACTGGCGTCTAAAACTATTCTAATTTTAGTAGTATCTTTATCAGGCCGATATACAGCTCTATGTGGTATATAATAAACACAATCTGAAGTTTGTGTATCTGTAACTTTTTTCAAAAAACCTTTGTCAATGTATTCTTGAATAGTGGCATTATAACCATATTGTAAATCTAAATTTGATTGCAACTTCTTTTCCAATGAAAGCAACCTATGTTTAGCGTTTTTTATTGAATGACCCAAAACTGTGGGACTTTCACGAAAAGGTAATGATACAGTATATCTACCCTCGTTGTCTCGCAAGACTGTTTTCTCAAAAATTTGTTCACAAAGTTGCTCGTCGGGACTTAAATACTGACGTGATGGTACAGATTCTAGTTTCCAAAAGTTTTGAATCATTTCATCTAACTTATTTTTTGAATTAGAATCATCAATTGCGTGTAACGTGCGTTGAAATTGACATGATGAGAAGTTATCTATTTGCGTTTCGCCCATGATCAAATAACCAAGAGTAGTCTGTAAGGCGATCATACGAGTTTCTTTATGCGTTAATTTCCCAGGTAAAAGTAAATGCGGGAATAAACCAGCTCCGATTATGCAATCGATACTAGCAGGAAGATTAAAATTATTATCCGCTAGCGGCAAATTCTTAAAACAATCTGTCATTTCTAAGGCTGACGTAGGCAAATCATTAGTAATAGTTTCGACAACCGAAGCCTTAATATCGTAAAAGAATCTTGTATCATATCTTGAATAAATTGTAAATATAGCATATCCTAATATTGGTTTTACAGCAGACCCAATACCGTACACAAAAGCATTTTCGTACGTAATGTTTATATTAATTTTTTTACATATCTTTTCCGTTATAAAATTTGCATTTGATCCTGTATCTATTAATGTGCGGATGGTATTTTTTTTAATTCCATTAATATATACTATAGCGGTTGGTATTACATGATAACAGTTTACATTATTGATCAACAAACAATTGTCGATTTGACATTTAGGTTCATATGGTTGATCCAAATGTCGTCGACCGATATTATTCACCGAAGTGCTCGTATTGCGGTCAGAATTGACGAATGAGGTAATATTATCATCGTTTTTAACAATATCAGCTGCGCTAGGAACCTGTTTTGAATGATAATTATCTTTATTTTGATTATCTTCATCATCACATGTTGGTGAAGAAGGAAAATGAATCAATGAATGATGACTTTTATTACAATAAAAGCAATTTTTTTCCGATTTACAATTTTTTTGTTAAATGAGTACCAAAACAATTTTTACATAGTGATCTTTTGTTGATTATTTTGAATCTTGTGAATACATCCAACTGTAAGAATTTTTTACATGAATACAATGGATGTTTATTACATTCACACAAAAAACATTTTGTGATATCCATTGGCGTATTATTTATAACAAATGAATGTGAATTATTATTATTTTTTCGTCGATCATTTGGTGCACTTTTGTGGAATATAACCTGCGTTCTAGAGAGAATTTTGCTTTGCTCTCTCAGAAAAGATTGTAATAATTTAAAGTTTGGAATTTTTTCATTTCTAATATGTTGCTCAAATAAATTTAACGTCTCTCTATCTAACTTAAGAAGAGCAATGTGCGTTATGATGAAATCAGTTAAATCAGAAATATCTAATAATTTTAAAGCTTCAAATGAAGAGCAAAAATTTTCTATGAAATAATCCAAATTCTTTGAACTCTATTGTGTTAAGGGTTTAAAATTGATTATTTTTTCTAAATAATGCGTAGCTAAAATTCGTGAATCCTGGAATCTATCAACAAGCCTATCCCATATAATATCATAATTAGATGCGACAGGAAGTATCCCAGAAATAACACTTAAAGCGGTACCTGTCAATTTTGACACTAAATATTGTATTTTTTCACCATTCGACAAATTAATATTGTCGTGTATTAGATCTTTGAAATTTTGATAAAATAATGGCCATTTCGTTGGATCACCATTAAAACTAACAAGTTCCAATATTGGCAATTTGTGTGTTCTTTGAGAGTCTTTTTCAAATGATTTAATAATTGGAGGAACATAGTCAACTTTAGTTTTTAAAGATTGTTCAATATGCTTGATGTTACAGTATAATTCGTCAAGGGCTTCAATAGATTGAAAAGACGGAACATATCCTGGATTTACAGCTATTTTTCCCAAACTTAATTCTTCTACAACTTGACAAAATTCAGAACGAATTTTATCTATCGATTGTATGCGGATAAGAAAATTAGTTTTTTCTTCAGCGGTATTTAATGATTTCGACAAGTCATAAGCTTTCTGAATAATTGCAAATAAACTTAGTCGTTTAGCTTCCAATATTTTTAAAGAAGCCATTATTGATTAAACAACAATAAAATTAATGAAACAAGAATTTGATTAAGTACTTAGGTACTACAATCAATGCGGGTATGTATGAAATATGTAATGTAAATAGCGTATGTATAATGTTAATTTTGTATAAAAATGTATAAATTTGATAAGTAATGCGTGAAAATTCAAGATATGCGGGACAGAGGAACAAGGAATGCGGGAAAATACAAGATATACGGGACGAAGGACCAAGGAATATGGTGGAAAAGATGAAGGTATAAGGAATTACCTTGCCTCGATATTTATTTGTGCTGGTTCTGTAATCTTTTCACCACATTCACAGCACAGTATGAAAACTTTGACACTTCACTAGTAATTCACAAGTTAATTAATTTCAGCGGATTTTGAAGATATAATTTTAAGAGCGGTGCGGTGCGGTGTGTTAGTCAAGATGACAGTTGATATAATGAGAAAATTTATATGCAACAATACTTTTTTGCATATAGCTGGCAGGTATGTAGGTAGGTTGTTTTTAGGCCGAGGTAAACTAGGATAGGATAGGAAAGGTGTGTGTGTGTGTGTGTGTGTGTGTGTGTGTGTGTGTGTGTGTGTGTGTGTGTGTGTGTGTATGCGTGTGTACCCAACTTTGCGTAACCAAATAATATTTTACTGTTTTTATATGTAAACAATTTACAATTCATAATAATATACTTTTATAAACGTGATTTATTTGTCAAATAAATTAAAATTCTCTTTTTCTTCTTCTTCGTTTCCTCAATGCTGAGGGTCGTGATCTATGGGGCCGCCAATAGACAGAACGAGTCGCCTCCAGTCCTCTCTGCCCTCCGCAGCTCGCACCGCCGAATAAAGGTCATTCCCGGTCATCACCTTAATTTGGTCACACCATCGCGCAGGAGATCTGCCTCTACTTCTTTTGCCCGGTACACTTCCTGTGATAATACTTTTTCCAGGTAACCTGGCTCTCTCCTGGCGATGTGACCAAAGAAGCTCAATACCTGGCGGCTGCATACTGCAGACAATCTTTCTTTTATTTTGAGCTCTTTAAGGACCGAGTCACTCGTTCTTCTTGCAGTCCACGGAATCCTCAGCATGCGACGCCAACACCACATTTCAAATGTGTCAATTCTGGCACGATCACGAGACTTCACTGTCCAGGTTTCGGCTGCATATAATGATATTGGGAAGATGAGAGTTCTGATGATTTTAATTTTGGTGGAGTTGGAAATATCTCGATCTTTCCAGGATCTTGTTCAGACGTGTTAAAGCATTTTTAGCCATGGCTATTCGTCTTCAAATTAAAATTAAGGAAAAGTAATTTAAATAAAATGGTTATTTTGAGGACAAAAGTTATTGATTGAGTCATTTAATGAATTCATTCATACCATCACGGCATATCCCATAATGTGGGGTAACCAGCGAAAGGTGTGCGGGTGTGCATTGCCTTATAAAAGGGAGCACAACATATCTGTGTATACCCACACACCAGTCTCGTCTCACCTAAAAAGGCACTATATTCAGAATGGGTGGTGAACCTCATTGCTGAACTATGTGAGATGTTATTGTTGCCTGTTGTATTTTCGATTACCCGGCTCTTACGGGACACTATTAATTCTAGTGAAAAATCGATAATTTGTGAAGAAAATTTTGAAAAGGATTTCCTCAACTTTTTCTTTTTGATTTACTTGTTTTCACCGATATAGTCATGAACGTTTAAGTTGTACGTAGAGCAACACCTTACAGAGTCAGTTTTCATCCGTCGGCGTCGAGAGGAAGTGAATTTTGAATTAAATTGTTCTTCTTCTTCCTCTTTTGGTAGATCTATGACCTGTTTCTACGGGTCCTCGTCCTGGGACGAGGATGTCCAGCTCTCCTTCCATCTCTTTGATGTTCTTCCCAATTGTTCCTTAAATTAAATTGTTCCTTAAATTAAATAGACTTTATAAAAGCTTTTTATCCATTTTGTCCAACTGTCGATTCGTTCATGAGAATTCAATTCTCTTAATGAATCGACATTATTAAGCCAAGATGCGTGTACGAAGGAAAATTTTGTAAGGTGTAGTGGACTTTTTGCATGCTAATAACACCAACTAGAGGCCTCGCAGCATATATGTTCCCATACATGGATTTACTCAGAATTCGGAGTAGAACATTTTGTGTGAGTTTTGTGTGTGTGTGTGTGTGTCTGTGTGTGTGTGTGTGTCTGTGTGTGTGTGTGTGTGTCCTTATAACTTTTGATCCGCTCAATTTACAGAGCCCAAAATTTCAAAATATATAAACAGTTATAGGCCTACAAAACTTTTATACTCAGAATTGTGAATTTTTGTTTCAGTCAGGGGTTATCAACTTTTGATTTTTTACTTTATTTTTCCATATATCTCAGAAACCATAAAAGCTAGAACGCTGAAAATTAGTACAAATATAGACAAATACAAAATCTCAAATTAGTTTTTTCAAAAAAATTCCAGGGTTTCTCAAACATTTTTTTATTAAGAAAAATATTTTTTTTATGATAAATTTATGAGTTTAACTGCCTATATTTCCATTTTTTTTCAAAAATATCGAAAAAGCCGAAACATCCCAACTAGATAATTTAATTTTCTATAAAAAATATTTCCATTGTATTAGCATATCTCAAAATTTTTTTTAACAATTTTTATAAAAATTGAATTTAGTGACGACATTGCTTCATACAATTTGTATATCAGTCGCCTATACACAATATGTAAGAAGACTTAATAGTTTGATAGGTACTTAATCTCCAAACATACATACAGAACCATCATGCTGTTTTCATATCCCGGGTAGGAAAACAGGACTGACCTCCATACTGTCCTATCTTGACATACATACCAACATGTGTTAAAATTTTCAATAATTTGGATTTGTGGGTTTATAGTTTGATTCTTATTTTTCAACTATACATACTATCGCTATCGACAGTTGGATCTCATGTGTTACATGCAACTAGTAGTATATAAACGTGACCTAGCCAGGTTAGATTTTTATGGCTAGCTACTGTGTTTTTTAATGTACAACAAATGAAAATGTATAATATAAACCGTACGAGATCGAATAAGAAAAGTAAATACATTTAATCCCTTAGATACAGAGAGAGAGAGATGGAGTCCCAGTTAAGGGATCACGAAATTGATATGGCCCCCGATGGTTTAAGGATGAGCCCCGTGCGATAATAGTAGTCATTAGGAAATGTGAGGAAGGTAGAAGAACACAAGTACCTAAGGTACGGCAAGGGACCAGTGAAGCGTGTAATATTACGAAGGATCATTTATTTTTCATAGGGGTTGGGATGGGCCGATCAACACCATCTGAACACACAAACACGGTATCCCATTCAAGATGGCGCAACAAGGAAAACAACTTAGACTGCCCTTATTTGCTGGCATGCGTCGAACCCGCAATTGAAACACTTCTAAACAGAAAATGTAGGTACTCCACCTACATTGCTCGTGATACAAGATATTGGGGCATACTAATAATATGCAATGAGGGTCGCATAGCAACCGAGTTGTCAACAACATTGTGTTTATATTCGCTCTGAAAAAAATATTGTTTTTTACTAAAATATAAGTGTATTTTATATTTATTGTGCACTAATTTCATTATTGTGAGTTTTATTTTGTATCCGTTCATTATCCATGAATATGGATTTGGATATTCCACCTGATCCGGGACCAAGTCCAAGTGTTAAAAAATCTGACATATCAACGCCACCTAAACAAAACAACAAGAGACCTGTTTGTGCTCAATGTTCTCTGGAACGCCAAGCAGACGGATGTCCAAGAAGGTTCAGAAGATGAAGAAGAAGACAGCGTGATAGTTTCAACTTGTTTTGTATTCAGTGTTGTTTCTTGTAGAGAAGCAGATGTCTTGGTACAGTAGTAAGGCTTGAGAAGAAGTGTGTCTTTCAAATACGGACATCGTATATTTATACAAATGATTGGTGTCGCGGTGGAGGGGGAAGTTTCAATTGTTATCCTGACGCAAATACGAAGATTTTCACTATCATTTTGATGTTAATATCTTTCTAGAAATTTTACAATATTACTTTCACACCTCATATTATTTTTGTTATAGTACGCAAGAATTCTGCTTCCCTTTTACATAACATTAACATATATACCTTTTACATAGCTTAATACATAAATTATTATATCTATTTTAATTGGGTATCTTGAACTTTTATTTACATACAAACGTTATTTGAATACCACAAATTACACTAAATAAACAAAATATATTATATTATTGTAGAGCAAGACACCATCTTATATTCTACCAGGCCATTTGATTCATAGATATAAATAGTTATTTTAAAAAGATGAAAAAGTAAAAAATATATAGTTAAAAAATTTGGTTTGACGATACGTTTGGTGTGCACGCTGTGGTTGAATTATAGGAGTAATTTTGACTGCTGCCTACTACACATGGAGGTCACGTGATAACTTTCGCGCCTTGCTTGTATCACATTGGCGGCAACATAAGGTATAGTAGTTTAAAAAATGATGTGTATTAAAATCATTTGATAGGTATAAAATATAAATAAATAGTATGGTTATAGGCATAGATATCACATTGGCGGCAACATACTGCCCCCTGTGAATTCAATTCACTAATAGTAGGCCGACAATATATTTATTTTACATCTAATATGGCAATCTTTGTCACAGGTCGACGATATGTTCCCGCTTTTGTCGTAATATCCACCACTCTGACTTGATTATCTTTACCAGGAAAGATTTTTGTTATGATACCTTTCGGCCATGTGTTACGCGGAAACGACTTGTCACATAGAATTGCAACATCACCTACTTGTATGGGAGGGACATTTTCATGCCACTTAGGTCGTTTTATTAAAGTTGGTAAATACTCTTTAATCCATCTCTTCCAAAAATGGTCTGCAAAATACTGAGCAATACGCCATTGCCTTTTTAAACAAAGATCAGTTTTGTCAAACAAACCAGTGGCTGGTGAATCGTAATTATAGCCTAATAAAAAATGATTCGGCGTTAAAGTCTCCGCGTCTTTACTATCGAGTGACACATGAGTGAGAGGTCGTGAATTAACTATGTTTTCTGCTTCCAATAGGAATGTATGTAATGTTTCCGATCGTGGTGCTTGATCCTTCATAATAGCATATAAAGCTCTTTTAACAGATTTCACCAAACTTTCCCATGCGCCGCCATGGTGGGGAGACCCCGGTGAGATGAATTTCCAATTAATTTTTCTTATGCACATTTCGTTGGATATTTTTTCTTTGTTTAATGCGTCTATGGCATTTCGTAGTTCTTTGTCGCTCCCTTTTAAGTTTGTGCCATTATCACTATATATTACTTCCGGACAAGACCTTCTTGCGATAAATCTTCGTATACCTAAAATAGCCGAATCTGTGCTTAGTGAATCGGCGACTTCTATGTGAACAGCCCTAGTTGAAAGACATGTAAATAACATTCCGTACCTTTTTTCGTTTCTTCTTCCAATCGTTATGTTGATCGGTCCGAAAAAATCTAAGCCAGTATTTGTAAATGGACGAATGTGATGTTGTAGTCTTTCATTCGGAAGGCTACCCATTAAAGGAATATTTGGCGCGACTTTTTCATTTTTACATCGTTGACATGTAAAATTAATTTTCTTCACCAATTGCCTACCATTAATAATCCAGTATTTCTGTTTAATTGAATTTAAAACGTGTTCGACACCAGCATGACCAGATTTTTCATGATAATACGTTACAATTAATTCCGATAATCGATCTTTATAGTCAAGAATTATCGGAAATATTGTACTCAAAGGAATATCTTCTGCTTCAGATATTCGACTTTGTATTCGAAGTATTCCGTTAGTATCTATGCATGCATTTAATTCTCTAATCTTACTATTTTTCTGTATAGGTTTATTATTTTTTATGAGATCAATTTCCTTCTGAAAACTTCTGTTTTGAGATTCTTTCAATAAAATGTTTTCGGCACGTTTCATGTTATCTGCAGTTGGTGATGAGTTGATTGTGTTATTTTTGCATTTTTCAATAAAATTCAGTACGTATGCTACTGTTCGCAAAACGCGTAGGTACTTAGAAAAACGATTCAAATCTATAAAACAATATTCTTGTATATTTAATGTACATGAAGGTTTCAACTCCAATAGTTCTTCATTCACTTCAACGTTCTTTTCTCCTTTTTCTTTCGGCCATTTATCACACGGTGATTTTAAAAATTCAGGTCCCGACAACCACCTGCTGTTTGGACTTAGATCCATTTCGGTATTTGCGTCACGCGTTGCTTCGTCAGCTACGTTTTCATTTGATGGCAACCATCTCCAACAGTCACTGCCTACGAGATCTTCTATCTCACCTAAGCGATGCGCCACGAAAGGCTTAAAATTTCTCGAGTGTGATTTTAACCAACACATGACCGTTTTTGAATCCGTCCAAAAATGTTTTGAATTGAATAAGAGCGTATGTTCTTCTAAGATAGTTTTAGCCAATCTACTACCTAATAATGCGCCTTGTAATTCCAATCTCGGTATTGAGACAGATTTTATCGGTGCGACACGAGTCTTACTGGCAATAAAATATGTAGAAATATTTCCGTCCTTGTCTTGTACGCGACCATACGCTACACTACATATTGCTTTCTCGCTTGCGTCACAAAATATATGTAGTTGTCGATCAACTACTTCACCAAAATAAATATCGTAATATCGCGGTATTTTTACTGAATTTATCGTATGGAGATACTCTAACCATTTTAACCAATCCGAAAAATTTCGATCATTTAATTTTGTGTCCCATTCGATACCCGATCTCCATACTTCTTGTAAGAGTATTTTAGACTTTATCGTAAAAGGTGATAGTATCCCAAGAGGATCGAATATTGTCATAATTATTTTTAACATTTCTCTTTTCGTAGGCCGTTGTCTTCCGTTTATAAGTTCGCTAGATATCTTTTTAAAGCTAAGGTCAAAAGAAAATTCGTCTGTATTAGGATTCCACTGTAATCCTAGGGTTCGCTGAATTGGTATTTCATTTTGTTCTAAGTTTACTAGCCCCGTTGTTTTGTCTGAAGCTGGAATATCGTCTAGAACTTGTGGTATATTACATGCCCAACTTGTTAATTTGAATGCACCATGTTGATGAATTTCTCTTACTTGTTTTATTAATATTTTTGCCTCCTCTACCGAATCTGCGCTGTCTAAATAATCATCCATGTAAAATTTTGATTTTATTGTATTTACAGCTTGAGGGTATCGGGTTTCAAACTTTTCGGCATTTATATTCTTAACAAACTGAGCTGATGAGGGAGAACATTTGGCGCCAAAAATCATGGAATGCATTGCATACACAGCTGGTTTAGTAGAGCGATCGTTACCACGCCACAAAAATAATTGAAATGGTATATCTTTTTCGCAGATTTTTATTTGTAAGAACATTTCTTGTATATCAGCGGTAAATGCAATCTTTTTCTGTCTAAATTTAAACATTATTCCAATGAGTGTGTTGTAAAGATCGGGTCCAGTCAACAGTCTATCATTCAGTGATATTCCTTTTGATTTTGCGGCTGCGTCAAATACGAGACGCAGTTTTCCCGGTTTATTTGGGTTATATACAGCGAAATGAGGTAAGAACCATTTTTGAGAATCTGATAAGTTTTCACTGTTAGAAAAAGGTCTCGCATAACCCTTTTCTATGTAATGCTGCATTTTGGTACAGTAAGCATCAGAAAATTCTTTATTTTTGTCCATTTTTGTCTCCAATGACGACAATCTGTTTTTAGCTGTTTCATAGCTGTTGGGCAAGTAATTTTCATTGCATTTCCATAGCAATCCTGTTTCCCAATTTTGACAGGTATTATTATAAGTCGTCGTTTCATTTAAAATTGTATATGCCCGTTTATCATCATTACATATTTTTGGATTTGTAATACCAACGTCATCTAATTTGAAACTTTCTTTTATGATTTCATAGAGCTGTGAGTCTTGTTCACTTAAATGTAAGCTAATGTTCTCTTTGGTTGTGGTTGTAGGAATATGTCCTAAAGGTACCCACCCTAGAAGTGTATGTGACATTGAGATACTTTTATTTCCCTGATTAATGCTACGGGATATTATTAATTCCCAATTATTTTGTCCGATCAACATTTTTGGCTTGACACCTCTTTTTAAGAACGTAAAGTTTTCAGGATAACAATTTTTATTTATTTGTTTATGATTGATTACAACACTTTGCTCTGGTAAATTTAATTTTCTGACCGTCCGAATGTATGCTGTGTAAGTATTAGGTTCATTTATCCCCTTAATTCGGACCTGTGCATGTATTGATTGCGAATCGGTCGATGTCATATCATTTACACCGTGTAATTCTAGGTTTGATATTGGACCTGTTAGGCCGATGTTTTGAGCTATCTCTGCTTCCAAAAGGGAAACCGTAGACCCATCATCGAGAAGAGCATATATTTCAATGCTTCCCGATGGACCACTTAGTAAAACAGGTACGATTTTTAGCAATATCTCCTTTTTTTCCCATGTATTTGTGACGGTTTCATTATTACTATTGTCATCATCATAACTTTTAAATTCTTCTGTTAATGATTTAGTATCGTATAATAAGCTGTTATACTTTTTGTTAGGATGCTTCTTATAACCATTACAAGAAAAACGTGAATGATTTTTGGTCAAACATTTAAAACAAAGTTTATTCCCTTTAACAAACTCCCACCGTTGGGGAACGGAAATACTTTTAAATTTCTCACAATTCCAAATATGATGCGTGTTTTTACACATTAAACAAAAAATGTTTTTGTTTTTATCGGTTGTATTTAAAACGTATTTATTTTCATTCGAACGCTTGTATTGAAATTTATTATTTTTAAATTCCTGATATTTATTGACATTTTGCTTAACATTACGTGAACTCGTAAATGCAGATATACCAGAATTTCGCGAATTAATTACAATTTCTTCTAACCATTCCGACAAATAACATATAACCGGCCTTCCGCTTTTCTTTCTGTTGCTGTCTATTAACCAAAGGGCTCTTAAATTGTTTGGTAATTTATTTACTAAACACGATAATAATTCCGGATTATATAAATGTCCTATATTATTTAATGAATTTAACATTCCGACTAAATTTTTTATTTTACAAGAGAATTTTATTAAAGAATCCGTACCGGATTGTTCTTCTAATTTATTTAAGTTTCTTATGTCACCTATTGTGCGTTCGATAATGACATCGTGATTGCCAAATATATTTTCTAAAGTGGTCATAATGTCCGGAACATTATGTGGTGATAATAATAGTGACGATACAGCTTCCCGAGCATCACCTTTAAGAGATTTTTGTAATCGGTAAAGATTTTCACAATTAGATATATTTAAGTATGAAGAAGTATGTTCATAAATGGATTTAAAGGATATCCATTCTATTGGATTTCCAGAAAAAACAGGTAATTCCTGTGATTTTGGCCTGGGAGAATAAATTGATAGTGCCTTACCGATACAGTCTGCAAGACGATCTTCGTTGAAGGTCGAAGGTGTCTGCCAACGATGCTCGTCTCCCCGCTCGGGTCCTTGAGGAAGCAAACACTGCACCCTGGGCAGTCGTTCCGAAAGTGGCTCCCTTGGCTGTGAGTGCCGTCCTCCTGACGGCTGGTCCGAGGTTTGCGCCATCCTTGGAAGCATGTACTGCCCATCAGGCAGTTTATCCTGAAGTTGCTCCCTTGGCTGCGAATGCCGTCCTCCTGACGGCTGGTCCGAGGTCTGCGTCATCCTTGGAAGCATGTACTGCCCCCCAGGCAGTTGGTCCTGAAGTAGCTCCCTTGGCTGCGAGTGCCGTCCTCCTGACGGCTGGTCCGAGGTCTGCGTCATCCTTGGAAGCATGTACTGCCCATCAGGCAGTTGATCCTGAAGTTGCTCCCTTGGCTGCGAATGCCGTCCTCCTGACGGCTGGTCCGAGGTCTGCGCCATCCTTGGAAGCATGTACTGCCCCCCAGGCAGTTGATCCTGAAGTTGCTCCCTTGGCTGCGAATGCCGTCCTCCTGACGGCTGGTCCGAGGTCTGCGCCATCCTTGGAAGCATGTACTGCCCCCCAGGCAGTTGGTCCTGAAGTTGCTCCCTTGGCTGCGAGTGCCGTCCTCCTGACGGCTGGTCCGAGGTCTGAGTCATCCTTGGAAGCATGTACTGCCCATCAGGCAGTTGATCCTGAAGTTGCTCCCTTGGCTGCGAGTGCCGTCCTCCTGACGGCTGCTCCAAGGTCTGCGCCATCCTCGGAAGCATGTACTGCCCCCCAGGCAGTTGGTCCTGAAGTAGCTCCCATGGCTGCGAATGCCGTCCTCCCGACGGCTGGTCTAAGTCCTGTGTCATCCATGGAAGCATGTACTGCCCATCAGGCAGTTGATCCTGAAGTTGCTCCCTTGGCTGCGAGTGCCGTCCTCCTGACGGCTGGTCCGAGGTCTGCGTCATCCTTGGAAGCATGTACTGCCCCTCAGGCAGTTGGTCCTGAAGTTGCTCCCTAGGCTGCGCCAAATCCTGGTATTGTGTTCCTTCTGAAGCTGGTGGTGTCGATGCGTTTCTTCTACTGCACTCATCTGCCCATTCCTGGACCCTTGATGAAGCTATGCTTCCTTCTATCCTGGATTTGGATAATTCGAGCAATTGTTTTGCGTGTGCTTCTTCTGCTTCGTTAATGCTCTGTTCTGCTTCCAGTTTTGCTTTCTCAATAGCAATTCTTGCCCTATTTCTTGTTAGTCGAAGCACGGTTGAGGATGCTTCCATATGAGCCTGTATCCAATTGTTGCGGTCATCTCTGTTGCTGTAGGATGGTGCTTTAGCTGCTCCTTGGTCCATGATACTGTGGTGTTCCAGATCCGGCTCGAAGGACCAATGTTTGTGCTCAATGTTCTCTGGAACGCCAAGCAGACGGATGTCCAAGAAGGTTCAGAAGATGAAGAAGAAGACAGCGTGATAGTTTCAACTTGTTTTGTATTCAGTGTTGTTTCTTGTAGAGAAGCAGATGTCTTGGTACAGTAGTAAGGCTTGAGAAGAAGTGTGTCTTTCAAATACGGACATCGTATATTTATACAAATGATTGGTGTCGCGGTGGAGGGGGAAGTTTCAATTGTTATCCTGACGCAAATACGAAGATTTTCACTATCATTTTGATGTTAATATCTTTCTAGAAATTTTACAATATTACTTTCACACCTCATATTATTTTTGTTATAGTACGCAAGAATTCTGCTTCCCTTTTACATAACATTAACATATATACCTTTTACATAGCTTAATACATAAATTATTATATCTATTTTAATTGGGTATCTTGAACTTTTATTTACATACAAACGTTATTTGAATACCACAAATTACACTAAATAAACAAAATATATTATATTATTGTAGAGCAAGACACCATCTTATATTCTACCAGGCCATTTGATTCATAGATATAAATAGTTATTTTAAAAAGATGAAAAAGTAAAAAATATATAGTTAAAAAATTTGGTTTGACGATACGTTTGGTGTGCACGCTGTGGTTGAATTATAGGAGTAATTTTGACTGCTGCCTACTACACATGGAGGTCACGTGATAACTTTCGCGCCTTGCTTGTATCACATTGGCGGCAACATAAGGTATAGTAGTTTAAAAAATGATGTGTATTAAAATCATTTGATAGGTATAAAATATAAATAAATAGTATGGTTATAGGCATAGATATCACATTGGCGGCAACAAGACCTAACACAAATAATTCTGACATTATCCATCCGTCTAAAGCTCCAAATTTAAATAGTTCTCCGGAAAAATTGTACAATACTCATAGTGAAATTGAAAACCAATACCTGGAAAATTCGCCTGGGCCTTACATTGTTTTCGTTCAAGATATTGACTCTAGCAAGAATATTCACCCAATGAAAATTGGTAATATCCTTATTAAACATAACATTAAAAATATTTCTCCGGGTGGAGTAAAATCAGAAGGGAGAAATAAAATCTCAATTACTTTCAAAGATGCTAAGAGTGCGAATCAATTCACGACAGCCATTTTTTTAAAAATAAATAATTTAAAGGCCTATATACCTAGATTCAAGGTGACAAAAATGGGTTTGATTCGTGGTATTTCAACAGACTTTTCGATTGACGATATTATAGAAAATTGTGCAGTACCAAACCATATTGGGAAGATTTTAAAAGCAAGACGCCTCAATTTTAAAGATAAATCATCAGGAGAAACAATGTGGAAACCATCGCAATCTGTTGTCTTAACGTTCGAAGGACAAAATCTCCCAGAGTATGTTTACCTTTTTTATAACTCTCTGAAAGTTGAAACTTATATATTTCCAACAATACAATGTTACCGCTGTTGTCGCTTTGGTCACACGAAGATTCAGTGTCGTTCTATTATTCGCTGCTTCAAATGTGGAGATAGTCACCTTGGAGAAGTTTGCCAAGTGGTGGACTTTTTAAAGTGTATAAACTGTTCAGGATCTCATTCAGCTACAAGCCCAATGTGCCCGGAATTCACTCGGCAAAAAAATATTAAACATTCAATGGCTACAAAAAATATATCATATCTGCAAGCATCTCAACTCTTCCCAACTTCTGTGAAAAGCTATTCTGAAGTAACTAATAACCAATTGAACAATAATCAAAGTTTTAAAAAAACAATATACACTAAAATGTCATCGGAAACTCAAAAACAGACAATTCCTCATATTAATATTAAAGAAATAAACAAGTGCATGTCGTATTCAAATGGTGAAGCTAGCCATCCTACAAATGGATGCGCTGTTTTAAGCCAGTCAACTGCTTCTGCATCTAATGAAGTCCAAGAAAATATTTTCCAAGATGATACCCATTCTGTTGTATATTTAATTACGCAAATTCTTATTAGTTTAATTTCTAAATCAAATTTTAATTTACCGTCCAACGTTGCCAATCTTATCCCGCTTTTAAATTCTTTTTTAAAAAATGGTTCGAAATCACAAAACCCATAATCCTTTAAACATTCTACAGTGGAACTGTAGAAGCGCAGTGAGTAATAAATCAGATATTTTATATTTATTAACGAAATATAATATTTCTATTGCAGCAATCTCGGAGACTTGGTTCACTCCAGGTATTCATTATAAATTCCCTGGATTCTCTTGCATCCGCGATGATCGATCCGATTCTTACGGAGGATCCGCCGTTCTTATCAAATCTTCTCTTTCTTTTAATAAGATTAATTTAAATCCCCACCCTTCTTATCAAGTTGTTGGTATTACTCATAATAATATATCTTTCTTATCCGTCTATATTCCACCTAAAACTCATTTTGATGTAAATTATTGGAATGCAGTTATATCATCTCTCTCATCAAATTTTTATATCCTTGGCGATTTCAATGCCCATTCCACCTCATGGGGATGTTCTATTTCAGACTCAAATGGAATATCAATATTAAATTTTATTGATGACAATAATTTATGTATCATGAACGATGGGTCTCACACAAGATTGAGCAACCCTAATCAAAATCTCAGTGCAGTTGATCTTTCAATTTGTACTACTAACTTAGCATCTTCCACTGCATGGACTATCATTTATGACTCATTATCTAGCGATCATTACCCCATTATTTTAAATTCATCTCTTTCAAATCCACGAGAACCTTTGTATACCCGTAAAAAACATGATCTGAACAAAGCAAATTGGTCAAAATTTTCTCAGTTAATAGAATCAAAATTAGATTCGATTATTCCTCTTAACTCACTTTCTGATATCTCTCAGATTCCCATTGCATTGTCCAATCTGATACATACTTTAGAAATTGCGGCCGACTCAGCCATTCCCTTATGCAAAAAATTCTCCAGGCATACCCCACAAGCTCCATGGTGGGATGAAGAATGCTCCAATATTATAAAATTAAGAAAAGAGGCTATGCATAAATATAGGAAAAACATGTCCCTAGATAATTATTTGGCGGTTAAGATGATCCAAGCGAAAGTAAAGTTATTTCTTCGTAAGAAAAAACGAAAAGGGTGGATTGACTTTTGCAATTCCCTCTCACCAGATTCTCCCATTTCATATGTCTGGGAAAAAATCCGCAGATTTAGATCTGCTTATTCTTCTAAAATTCAACATGCTTGTACGAACACCTGGATTGAGTCATTCTTAGATAGACTGGCCCCTCCTTATGCCCCTAATTTAAACGAAATTAAATATTATGCGAGCATAGAGCCTTCTTCCTCCTGGTTTTGTGCCCCTTTTACTATGGAAGAATTGCTAATTCCTCTTAAAACAGTTCACAGTAATACCCCTGGAATCGATAACATCCCTTATTCTTTTATTCAACACTCTCCCCTCAAATTCAAATCTTTCCTTTTAGATATTTATAATTTCATATTTCAATCTGGCTATATACCTAAATCCTGGAAAACTCACTTAATTCTGCCCATTCTTAAGCCTGGTAAAGACCCAACAATAGGGTCTTCCTATCGCCCTATTGCTTTGTCATCATGTTTTCTAAAATTACTAGAACATTTGATTAAAAACAGAATAGACTGGTTTGTGGAAAGTAAAATGTTGCTTTCTCCAATTCAGTTTGGCTTCCGAAAATCTAAATCCTGTTTGGATAATATCAGTATTTTGACTACTGACATCCAAATTGCATACACAAAACAACAGTTTACTTTAGCTGCATTTTTGGATATAACTAGTGCATATGATAATGTCAATCTTTTTTTACTCCAAGAAAAATTGTTTAAAATTGGAATTCCTAGAAAAATATCCCAACTCATACACAATATTTTTTCAGAAAGAATAATAAAAATTCTGAACTCCAACGAAGACAAAATCCGTACTATTTGGAAAGGTTTACCTCAAGGGTCAGTTTTAAGTCCCATCCTCTTTAACATATATTGCCATGACATACACATATGTGTTGAAGGCCTCTGTTCTATTCTAATGTATGCTGATGATGTTGTTTTATATCTTTCTATGAAAAAAATTGATACAGCTGTAAAGAATTTTAACATTGCCCTTAAGTGTCTTAATGTATGGCTTAATATAAATGGTCTTGAACTTGCTCCGCATAAAAGTCAAGTTGTGGTCTTCTCCAAAAAACATAAAATACCTAATATATCTATCCAAATTGACCGTATACCGATTCCAATTTTTGAGACTGTTAAATTTCTTGGTATAATCCTCCATCGTAAATTATCATGGAAACCTCACATTGATTTTATTATTTCTAAATGTGAACGAAACATAAATGTTCTTCGTGCAGTTACAAAGGTGTGGTGGGGTGCTCATCCATCTACAATGAAACTTCTTTACAATACTCTCATCCGTAGTCACATGGACTACGGCAGTTTTTTATGGGATCCTCTACCAATATATCTCAAATTAAATCTTGAAAAATTACAGTCAAAATGCTTACGATTAATAATTGGTGCTATGTCCTCCTCGCCCATTAACTCTCTTCAAATTGAAAATTCTGATATGCCACTTTCCCTCAGAAGACAACTGTTATCAGATAAATTCATTTCTAAAAGACTTCGTTTGAGTACCCACCCTCTCCCTAATAAATTGGCTACACTCCATTCAATTACTCAGTCGAATAACTTTTGGAAAAATAAATCCCCCCCTCTTTTATGTAAAAGTTATTTTTCACTTTCTTCTAAAATTCCTCCGTTTACCTTTTCACCAATCCTGCCATATTATCAATTATCATATAAGGCAATAACTGTGCCGATTAATTCATTTGAAAACATAGGTTTAGACAAATCGTCACATTGTGATTCAAATAATATTAATAAAATGTTTAAAAACATAATTTCCTCACATTGGCCATCAGCTATTTGCTTATACACAGACGGTTCCAAACTCGAATCAAATGGATATTCTGGAGCTGCCATTTCTATTCCTTCACTCAATAAATCTTATAAATTTAAATTGCCACCAGAAACGTCCGTCTTTACCGCAGAATGCTTTGCTATAAAAGAAGCCCTTGTTATCTCCCAAAACTTATATTCTCCTGATATTTTAATACTAACAGATTCACTCAGTGCTATTAAACTCATTAAAAATAATGTCTCCAAAGTCCCAGATAACGATTTAATATGCTCAATTAAGTCTTTATTATCATCCTTGAAAAATGACAAAAATATTTCGATTGCTTGGATCCCTGCTCATGTAGGTATTATTGGTAACGAAATTGCCGATACTGATGCTAAGTCTGCAGTTTCTTCAGGCGTTGTAGCAAAATCATTTTCTTTACCTAATTCTGATCTGATTCGCTCTTTAAAAAACTCAATATGGAATCAATGGAACTCTGATTGGCTGTCTGAAACCAAAGGATCATTTTACAAATCTATTCAAAACAATATCATTCCAAGAAGACCTTGGTACAACGATGTTAAATTTTCAAAAAAAGAAATTTCAATAATTTGTCGCATGAGAATTGGTCACTGTCTAATTGCAAGTCATTTAAATAAAATTAAAATAGTCGATAGTGATGTATGTGAATGCAATACCGACATAGAAACGTTGGATCATCTGTTCTTTTCGTGCCCAATCCAGTCTTCTGGTAATCTTTACAACGAATTTAGTGAAATCTCTAGACCTTTTAATGTTGCTCACCTCCTAGCTCTCAAAAAAAATAATGTGTATCGTAAGCTAATAAAATTTATTGTTAAAAATAATATCCTTCTGTAATGTACTTTTTGATATTTTATGTTTATTTTTAGTGTTAAGTGACTTTCTTTTATTTGATACTGTTCATAGTGTATGTCTTGTTTATTTTTAAGTTTGAGTGTTCTGTGAATACAATTATGGCACAAATCATACAATATTGTGTGAATTGCCTAATAAATATAAAAAAAAAAAAATAATATGCAATATGCACCAATATCGGTCGGTCGGTAATACAGATAGGTTTGAGTGCGGATACAAATGGCTAATTAATGTAGGTTTTTTTTTCTATTTTTAATTTTATTTTTCTTATTCCCATAGAATAATAATAGTATAGAATACTCTTTAGCCTGCAGTAAACGCGACTGCTTTATGTTGACTAATTTGGTCAACATTTCAGTAATCATTAATCATTTGGCCGTTTGCATGATACGTTCTCCAAATAGGGAATTTTTTAACTGCTTGCAAATTTATTTACGCAGTCATAACGAGTAGTACTATATATACGAACAATGTCTGCCAGCAGAGCCATACATACATTGTATATTGACACGAGCCGGCCAATAAAACGGCTTCACTTTTTCAGCGAGGTATTGTATAGAAATATGAGTATTCTATAGTTTAGGTATAAATGAAAACACTAATTAGTTTTAGTTTCACTATTTAATTTTAACACTGGCACTGACCGGTATCGATCTGAAGATCATCGTCAGAGTGCGCGAAAATGAAAGTAAACAGAGTTTAAATAGATATGACTGAAATATTGGTACACAACCTTTTTTTTTTTTTTGTAAAGTTCTATCAGTTCGATTAGTATTGCCAGAAAGAACTGATGAAGAAAACTGGCAAACAAAACAGTATGGTAAATATGTGTGATGTATACAAAGTTTAGTAATGTTGAAGTAGAAAGAAAAACTGATTTTACATTATACAATATAGAAACGAATTATAAGAAATATAAATATTATTGAGTATCCAGAGGTTGTGTATCCATGTAGTGAAGACCAAATGTGTGCAGGTATCTGAAACAAAGAGAGTGGCCGGCAGTAAAATTCTTTATATCGAAAGTAAACAAACAATAAAGGATAAGTGTTGGAATAACCCCACATTAACTGCATATAATGTAGATTGTTTAAAATATCGGTTTTAATAACGGTGAAGGGGAGAAGTCTGTCTGTAAATTTATCAAAGTTTTGCTGTTATCACATTTCAAACGATTTATTTCTAAGATCTCCAAACGATCTAGTTTTTTACCTTTAGGGTTAATATGTAAAATTTTGGTATTACTATCGATGGAGAAGTCATGACCAAACTCGTTAAGATGTGCAGCAAAGTTGGATGAGTCCTGATTAAGTCTTTTACAACGTAAATGTTCATTAATACGGATCTTAAATTGTCTTCCCGTTTGGCCGATGTATACACTTGGACAGGAACCACATGCTAAAGAATATATACCGTTATTTTCAATGGGGTCTATTTTATCTTTATTGTTAATGAGCATTTTGCCTAATGTTTTTGGATTATAAAAAGCTATATTTTTCCCTGATTTTTTAATAACGTTACCTGCTTTTACGGACGAATTTCCTATGTATGCTAATTTAATCCATTTATCTGATTTTAAAGATTTTATAGTTAATCCAGGGGCTATGTTTCTGAGAAGGTTTTTCTTTTTCTTTTTTCTTATTAAGTCATTAATTAATTTAACTTTATATCCGTTGTTTAGTGCTAAATTATAAATAATATTGAGTTCGTTATCATAATTTATTTTTGACATAGGTACATTAAAAAGTCTGTGTATTAATGAATGGAATGTAGACAATTTGTGAGAGTTGTGATGTCTCGAGCTATTATGTATTATATTATCACTGAATGTGGGTTTCCTGTAAATGTTAAAATCTAAATTTCCATCTATAATTTGTATTGTTAGGTCTAAAAAGTTAATTGAGGATCCACCAACCTCCATCGTAAATTGGATGGATTTATTCAGGGAGTTGAGAGATTTTAGAAATAAGTCTAACTGTCTTAAAGATCCTGTCCAGATACCTAATATATCATCCACATATCTTTTATATATTAGGAGATTTTTAAAACCGGACAAGGAGGAAAGTTTGTTTTCTAAGTAATCCATAAAAAAATCTGCTAAAATCGGTGACATTGGACTACCCATCGCTAACCCGTTCAATTGTTTGTAAAATTTACCATTGAATCTAAAATAATTTTGATCAATACAAATGTTGATCAAATCCCATAATTCATTTATTAAAACTGGATTTAAATTGGTCGTGAATATATACTCGTTTAACGCAATTTTCAATTCATCTATTGGGATGTTTGTGAATAAACTTACGACGTCAAAAGATATTAAAATGCTATTGTTAGGGACTTTAATATTTTTGATTTGATCAATCAGTTCAAGTGAATTTTGGACAGTGTTTTTTGGTTTAAACTGGAGGATATTTTGAAAAAGAGAATTACAATGTTTCGCTACTTTATAACACGGAGCAGAAAAATATGATACAACCGGTCTAAAAGGCATATTAGGTTTATGTACTTTCGGTAAACCATATAGTCGGGGGCAATGTGGATTCATTAGAGTGAACCGAGCTTTGTCGAATGCATCATTAAACAGTGTTTTTGAGTTAGTAATGAGAGTCTTTAATTTTTGGGAATAAGATTGGGTCGGATCTATAGATGTTTCCATGAAAATATCAGTTGATAAGAGGTCTTCCATTTTTGATAAATAGTGATTTTTATCCAATATAACTGTGCTGTTGCCCTTGTCAGCTTTGGAGATAACTAAATTGTTGTCATTTATTTTATTTTTCAAAGATTTTACTGTTTTCGAATCATTAGTAAGAGGGTTGAAAACATCCGTTTTGGCGCGCTTATTGATTATATTAGAACAAATATATTTAGCACTGAAATCTGTATTTAAGGCAATGTCAGAGTCAATAGATAGATTTTCATAATCAAATTTATTCAATTTTATATTCGGACTGTGTTTTAAGCCTTTTTCTAACAATTTTATTTCGGTGTCACTAAACTCGACTTTGGATTTATTAATAACTCGGTCGTAGAAGGGAAATGCTATATTGTTGGGATTTGGAGTGAATGTTTTTAGAGAATTTACTTGATTTAAGGTTAACTTACATATTTTATTTTTTTGTCTAATGTAATATTCATGGACTCTCTGTTTAACATGAAAAGCGATATTCTTATTCAAACAATCAAATTCTATTGGATGTAATCGGTAAACTAGAATAGAGTATATATAATATAAATAGGTACTTACATTATCTCTGACGCTGTACCACTTCTTGCGTTCAAGATTCATCCACTGTTTTTGTGCTGCTTGTTGGGTCTTGAGAGCGATTGAAGATTTAGACGATGTTTTAATATTGACAAACTTGGGTACAACTCCTTTCTCGTTACACTTGTTGATAAACCAAATATGTTGTGATGCTAGACTCCGTTTTAACTTCATTTTCTTGTACGTATCCGTCAAAAAAGCCGTACTCGCTGAATTTAACTTGTTAATTTTGTCGACGGATAATTCGTGGTGAAACTCCATTATACTAGGTATAAATGAAAACACTAATTAGTTTTAGTTTCACTATTTAATTTTAACACTGGCACTGACCGGTATCGATCTGAAGATCATCGTCAGAGTGCGCGAAAATGAAAGTAAACAGAGTTTAAATAGATATGACTGAAATATTGGTACACAACCTTTTTTTTTTTTTTTGTAAAGTTCTATCAGTTCGATTAGTATTGCCAGAAAGAACTGATGAAGAAAACTGGCAAACAAAACAGTATGGTAAATATGTGTGATGTATACAAAGTTTAGTAATGTTGAAGTAGAAAGAAAAACTGATTTTACATTATACAATATAGAAACGAATTATAAGAAATATAAATATTATTGAGACAGGATCTTTAAGACAGTTAGACTTATTTCTAAAATCTCTCAACTCCCTGAATAAATCCATCCAATTTACGATGGAGGTTGGTGGATCCTCAATTAACTTTTTAGACCTAACAATACAAATTATAGATGGAAATTTAGATTTTAACATTTACAGGAAACCCACATTCAGTGATAATATAATACATAATAGCTCGAGACATCACAACTCTCACAAATTGTCTACATTCCATTCATTAATACACAGACTTTTTAATGTACCTATGTCAAAAATAAATTATGATAACGAACTCAATATTATTTATAATTTAGCACTAAACAACGGATATAAAGTTAAATTAATTAATGACTTAATAAGAAAAAAGAAAAAGAAAAACCTTCTCAGAAACATAGCCCCTGGATTAACTATAAAATCTTTAAAATCAGATAAATGGATTAAATTAGCATACATAGGAAATTCGTCCGTAAAAGCAGGTAACGTTATTAAAAAATCAGGGAAAAATATAGCTTTTTATAATCCAAAAACATTAGGCAAAATGCTCATTAACAATAAAGATAAAATAGACCCCATTGAAAATAACGGTATATATTCTTTAGCATGTGGTTCCTGTCCAAGTGTATACATCGGCCAAACGGGAAGACAATTTAAGATCCGTATTAATGAACATTTACGTTGTAAAAGACTTAATCAGGACTCATCCAACTTTGCTGCACATCTTAACGAGTTTGGTCATGACTTCTCCATCGATAGTAATACCAAAATTTTACATATTAACCCTAAAGGTAAAAAACTAGATCGTTTGGAGATCTTAGAAATAAATCGTTTGAAATGTGATAACAGCAAAACTTTGATAAATTTACAGACAGACTTCTCCCCTTCACCGTTATTAAAACCGATATTTTAAACAATCTACATTATATGCAGTTAATGTGGGGTTATTCCAACACTTATCCTTTATTGTTTGTTTACTTTCGATATAAAGAATTTTACTGCCGGCCACTCTCTTTGTTTCAGATACCTGCACACATTTGGTCTTCACTACATGGATACACAACCTCTGGATACTCAATAATATTTATATTTCTTATAATTCGTTTCTATATTGTATAATGTAAAATCAGTTTTTCTTTCTACTTCAACATTACTAAACTTTGTATACATCACACATATTTACCATACTGTTTTGTTTGCCAGTTTTCTTCATCAGTTCTTTCTGGCAATACTAATCGAACTGATAGAACTTTGCAAAAAAAAAAAAAAAAAGGTTGTGTACCAATATTTCAGTCATATCTATTTAAACTCTGTTTACTTTCATTTTCGCGCACTCTGACGATGATCTTCAGATCGATACCGGTCAGTGCCAGTGTTAAAATTAAATAGTGAAACTAAAACTAATTAGTGTTTTCATTTATACCTAGTATAATGGAGTTTCACCACGAATTATCCGTCGACAAAATTAACAATTCTATAGTTTTATTATTATTCTATGCTTATTCCATACCATAATTTTTCATAAAATATACTAGACGTCGCAGTTAGCAAATTTTGTATGAATCGAAGTGAGAATTATTTCCGCGGGACTTTTGACAACAAGGTGGGCAGACCACGTCGTTTTTTTATAGAGAATAACGACTAATGTGAATTGTTTTCGGATTTATTTGTCGAAAAAAACACTTTATTTATTTATTTATTTCAAGGACAACATATAGCATATAATAAATTATAAAACATAAAGATAATTTGATTAATAATAAAGCCAATTACAGGTTGTCGCTGTAGTTATTGTAGTATATTAAGATATATTAGGAATGGTTACATATTATGGTGAGATATTGTGTGAATGATGTGTGAAATTGCATTTATAAATGTGTCAGTATAATTAAGTGTTAAATTTGATTATGACGATGAAATTTTAAGTTTGATATATTTTTTAAATGTGGGGGCGCTAAGTAAGAATATGTCAATCTCTTGGAAATGCCTATTGTATGTATGTATTACAGATTCTGTAGATTGTTGCATGTTGAGCATAGTTAGTGTGTTGAGTGGTTAGGTGGAAAAGAGGAGTGTGTCTAGTTCTACGGGTAGGGATGTATGTTGAAAGATATATAGTTTAAGAGAGCAGGAGAATCAATTTTATTATTAATAATATTGTGGAGAAGCATCATATCAGATAGAGTACGTCTGTTTTCGAGTGAATCAATGCCATGGTAAATTAAGATTTAGAGAACAGTTATCTAGGAAGTGTTGAAATGTATGGAAAACTGTAATATGTTGCGGAAAGTTTTTGAGGTCAAGACTCATACAATCCAATTTATTTTTTCAATTCTCAAACCAAAATAAGAAAAAAATATTTATCAAAAGCATAGAAATGATTGTTAGCTCGGTTATAAAAATATTATTTATTGAAAGTATAGAACTCGGTTTCTTGTTCAGTCATAAAAAGAAATGTCAACGCCGCGTCGCGTCGGTGGAGATAAAAATGTCTACGATTGCTTCTGAATTTCTTTGGGCGAGTGGCTAGGATTTGTAAACTACATATATATAACCTACTACATAATATATACCCACTTGTGTACGTCACAGACGTGTCTTGAAACTCGGCAGGACATGGAGTGCCTAATCATTTCATGCGATAACGACATCTCCATAAATTAATTCATTTTATGGAAACTCACAATGCTATTCAAGAGAACGATGTATGAAGCAGGAGGCCAAGGCTGCTTTTAGGAAGTAATACTATTGGGAGAGAGAAAGATACACATCCAAAAACTCCTCAACTATTTGCAACTTAAAATAAGTCTTGGTTTTAACACGTTGTTAAAAATCGACATGGTAGAAACAACCTTACTCTTCCAGCTATGGAAGCCGATTTACTAGCCATAATTTCTTAAAAGTTGGTACTGACAATCTCAACAGATCAGTCTATATATTGGACTTATAACTTTAAATGGATATAGCGTCTACAGTTGCTGTTATAAAAATACTATTTTAGCAGCTCGTATATGATCACGTTCACGCGGTCATATGTAGAGCCACCTTCGGCCATAAAAGCACCTTCGGCTATAAAAGCATCTTCGGCTTCGGCCAAAATTCAGCCGAAGGTTCGGTCGAAGCCGAAATTTTCGATCAGTTACTTAAAACAGTAAAAACTGAATAGTTTGTACGAACGAGCGCGGATTTGGCTAAATTGAATATTTTAAATGGTCAAGGCCCTTGTTTACCTTGGGCACACGGATGTACACAAATATGCACACGAAATTACCTTCTAATGTATGAAAAACGAAAAAATATTGTAATTACAGAGAACACACAGAATTTTCCACTTATAGGGATGCAACATTGTATCACAAAATCCTTACGTTGGAACAGAGACGATCCTTGGTTGATATGAAAACATTGTATAACATCATACACAATGCAATTGACTGTCCTGAAATTACGGAGCTTCTCTCCTTCAACACACGTCACATCGCGTCGTACGCGAAGCCCACTTTTGTTTCACATACCGCACCGTAATAATACTTACACGAAAAACGCACCCCTCATACGTATGATGAACATTTATAATCACGAACATCTGGATGTCGATATTTTTCTTTTAGGACCTAATTCATTTTCTGCTGCCATCAGTTCAAGTTATAATTATTGAATTTCACTGGATGATTGAAAAATCAAGATTGAACGGAGTAAACTATGTGAGCTTGCAGGTACCTATATATTCTCTCTTACACTTATATAGACACATTCACACACATATACACATCCTTACACTCATACGTACACACATACATACACTCATGCATTAGCATTCAGATTTAAATATTTTTCATATGTAGCTTTAAGTATGTAAGCACAGCAGTCAAAATTTATTGTTAATAATGTGGAAATTTGTTATTGGTTTTAGTATTATACTAATGCATCTATATAATAAATGTTATTATACTGTAAATTTCCCGAAAATGAAATAAAATTATTGCATCTGGAAGAGAAGGTCAAAATCATAGATAAAAATCAAGAAGATATACTAGTTCTTAAGGCCAAAGTAACAAACCTGGAGAATAAATTAGAAGAGATGGACCACATAAATCGTAGCCATAACATCGAAATAAGAGGCATCCCAGAAAATAGGAACGAGAACTTGAAAGAAGTCATTAAGAAAATTGCTCATACAGTGACCTTCGACTTGGACGAATCTAACATCGAAAACTATTATCGAGTTCACACGAGAACTAACACTGAACAATTTTCGAGGCCAATAGTCGTTCAACTTAGCAAACCTCTTCTAAGAGACAACTTCCTGGCAGCAGTCAAGAAGTTCAATATGGTATCCAAGTGTCCTGAAAACAAATTAAGTAGCTGTCATCTAGGTTTTCCCGATATTAAACGTAACCCAGTGTTTGTTAGTGAACATTTAACCCTGAAAGAACGAAGTTTGTTAATGGAATCAAAGAAATTTGCCAAAGCAAATAACTTCAAATTCGTTTGGTCCCGAGGAGGTCGATGCTTCATAAGAAAGACAGAATTCTCTAACATAATAAGAGTGACCAATATAGATAATCTTAACAAGTTGGTACAATCAGAGAGCCAATAAACACCAATTTACTTCGCTAATACGCTACCCTACAAAAAATGTTATTCTTTTACTATATGAATGCTAGAGGACTAAAGAGTAAGTTAAATGAATTTTACCTCAATGTTTTGTGCAGTGACTTCGATGTTATTGCAATAACAGAGAGTTGGCTTAATGACTCAGTGCACGATGGTGAGTTATTTGACGATCGCTACGAGGTGTACAGGCGCGACAGACAACATGCAACCAAAAAAGATGGTGGAGGCGTAATTATTGCTCTAAAAAATTCATTAAAGCATAGAAGAATTTCCCAATTTGAAAGTATAGCTGAAGATCTCTGGGTCCAACTAGAACTACGCATCGGTCAAAAATGTGTTAAAATTAATATATGCACAGTTTACTTATCACCCTCGGATGATGTATCCGTATATGACTCCTTTCTCGAGAACTTGAAGAACGAATATGTTTCTGCTTGTTGTGATTTCACTATTGTCTTGGGCGATTTCAATAGATCAAACATCACTTGGTCAGAATGTGATTCTGGCATTCTAAGCCCTTCATCAATAAATTCAAATAAACGTACTACTGATTTAATCGATACATTGCAGTTTTGTAATCTAGCTCAATTCAACAATATCAAAAACAGTCAAATGAAGATCTTGGATCTAATTTTGAGTGATATCTCAGATGTAAATGTTTGTCATTCAGCCTCATCTTTATCAAGAGAAGACTCTTATCATCCGGCTCTAGAAATCCAAATTAACATTAAACTCAAACGTACTATCAATAGCACTAGTATTAAAAGACCGAACTTTCACAAAGCCGACTATGAACTGTTGAATGGCATTCTTTCTGACATTGACTGGTCTTTTTTGAATGAAGGACCAATTGATTCATGTGTGGACAAATTCTACAACAAATTGGATGCTATTTTTTTGCGTCATATTCCCACCTCATATGCAAAAAAGGGTTATCCAAAATGGTACTCTAAACCTTTGATAGTACTGATTAAAGAAAAAAACAAATTCCTCAAACTCTACAAATTACACAACAACGAACTAGATAAATTATCATATACAATATTAAGAAACAGATCTAAAAAACTTATAAAAATTTGTTACAAAAATTACACAATGAATATACTAAATAATTTCAAAAGTAACCCAAAATTACTTTTCCAGTTCATCAATAACAAAAAGAAGCCTTCAACAAATATTCCAAGAGAGATGTTGCTGAATGACAGGCATGCTTCAAGCGCTAGAGATATATGTAATTTATTCGCTGAACACTTTCAAACTGTTTATAACCCTCCTAACGCCAACTTTAGTTTTAATGTTCCGAATAATGAAGTGTACCATAGCATGGAAAAATATCCATCACATGTCAAAGCATAGTTGACAAGTGTAAAAAGTTGTCAGTCAGGAAGGGGCCCGGTCCAGATGGGATTCCGCCCATTTTTGTAAAAGAATGCGCCAAGAGTTTGTCAACACCTTTACATGTACTCTTCTCAAAATCCCTCAATCTAGGAATTTTTCCATCTAAATGGAAGAGTTCCTTTATAACACCCATTTTCAAAAAAGGAAATAAAAGCAATGTAGCTGATTACAGACCAATCTCGAAATTAAACTGCTTCGGCAAAATATTTGAGTCATTGGTGTATGAAGCCCTGTACCATCATGTAAAAAACATTTTTTCTATACATCAACACGGTTTCCTCCCAAAACGTTCAACTATCACAAATCTTCTAGAATACACACACTATATTAGTGAGCACGTTGACCGTAGGATTCAAGTTGACGCCGTATACACTGACTTTAGCAAGGCCTTTGACAAGTTAAATTTGCATCTACTTATTGAGAAACTGAAGGGCTACGGTGTGGACGGCGTCACACTCGAATGGTTTCGAAGTTATTTGATAGGTAGAACACAGAGAGTGGTTTTTGGTGGGCATAGTGGCGATTCTTACGTAACGACATCGGGCGTGCCTCAGGGATCCCATCTTGGACCTTTATTATTCCTCATATTCATAAATGACATCACACTCTGTATAAATTATTCCAAATACCTATTATTTGCCGATGACTTAAAAATATTCAGAACTGTTCTTAATTTCTATGATTGTAATCTTATTCAAAAAGACTTGAACTCTCTAATGAATTGGTGCACTGCAAATGACCTTTTTTTTAACGATAACAAATGTGTATTCATTCAATTCACTAACAATATTCACATAATAATGTTCAAATATGCTATAAATAATACTGAATTAAAGTTGGTCCAATCAGTCAATGATCTCGGTGTAACCTTGGACTCCAAATTAAAATTTAATATTCATATAGATAATATATCTAAAAAGTCTTCAAAGGTTCTAGGATTTATACTGAGGTCATCGAAAGAATTTCAGTCCCCTATCCTATCGATCTCTTTGTACAAAACGTTTGTCAGAAGTACTCTCGAACACTGCTCAGTGGTTTGGTGCCCTAACTATCAGATACACTCAGGAAGAGTTGAAAGCATACAGAGAAGATTCACACGAATCCTTGCCTATCGTACTGGAGTCTCAGATCAACTCGAAACGTACAATGATAGATTAAATTATTTCGAAATGCAATCATTATCATATAGGAGGAACATGACAGATTTAATCACAATTCACAAAATTATTCACTGTGACTTAAGTGCCCCCAATTTGCTCGAACTTGTTAAGATAAATATACCCATAAGAACATGCTCCAGATTGCGAAACATCTTTAACATCTCGCATTACAATACAAACCTGGGCTTCCATGCTCCTTTACCACGGTCACTCAGACAATACAACAGACTACACTATCAATATGATAATGTCGATATATTTACATACACAATCATGCTCCTTTACCACGCTCCTTCCATGCTCCTTTACCACGGTCACTCAGACAATACAACAGACTACACTATCAATATGATAATGTCGATATATTTACATACACAATCATGCTCCTTTACCACGCTCCTTCCATGCTCCTTTACCACGGTCACTCAGACAATACAACAGACTACACTATCAATATGATAATGTCGATATATTTACATACACAATCATGCTCCTTTACCACGCTCCTTCCATGCTCCTTTACCACGGTCACTCAGACAATACAACAGACTACACTATCAATATGATAATGTCGATATATTTACATACACAATCATGCTCCTTTACCACGCTCCTTCCATGCTCCTTTACCACGGTCACTCAGACAATACAACAGACTACACTATCAATATGATAATGTCGATATATTTACATACACAATCATGCTCCTTTACCACGCTCCTTCCATGCTCCTTTACCACGGTCACTCAGACAATACAACAGACTACACTATCAATATGATAATGTCGATATATTTACATACACAATCATGCTCCTTTACCACGCTCCTTCCATGCTCCTCTACTACGGTCACTCAGACAATACAACAGACTACACTATCAATATGATAATGTCGATATATTTACATACACAATCATGCTCCTTTACCACGCTCCTTCCATGCTCCTTTACCACGGTCACTCAGACAATACAACAGACTACACTATCAATATGATAATGTCGATATATTTACATACACAATCATGCTCCTTTACCACGCTCCTTCCATGCTCCTCTACTACGGTCACTCAGACAATACAACAGACTACACTATCAATATGATAATGTCGATATATTTACATACACAATCATGCTCCTTTACCACGCTCCTTCCATGCTCCTTTACCACGGTCACTCAGACAATACAACAGACTACACTATCAATATGATAATGTCGATATATTTTCACAATCACGGGCATTGTTCAAGAGTGCTTTAAGAACGTGCCAATTTTGATAACATAATATATACTAGTTACCGCTTTGAATGTTTCCTGTTATATTAATGTTTGTTTGTTTTTTTTTTTCTCTCATTTTTATTAATTATGTATTCTTTTTGTAAAAATGCTGAATGTATGACTGAGTGAAAATTATGTACGTGCGTTCATGTATGGGGTGTGGATGATAATTCAAACGTCCAATCATTCCATACATTATATATATGTTCATAAATGCATGAAACCAGTGGGCTTCTAGCCTGTTTTTCATGCTTATATAAATAAATAAAAAAATAAAAAAAAAAAAAAAAAAAATATCACTAAATATGTGATATATAATATTTTTTCGAGGAGATAAAGTTAAATTTAGAGTTTTTTTAGTAGCAAAAAGAGTAATTATAACCTTAAAATATTCTCTTTCGAAGTAACAACCTACTTCATATGCAAAAATGCAGAAGGGACCAAAAAGATACAAGAAGAAGTATTTTCTAAGCTTGGTGACAGGTATAATGTTACCTTACCTAAACCAAAAATACCAACAGTAAAAATTATTGGACTTACGGAGAAATACACAGCAGAAGAAATAGAACATAAAATTAGAGCACAAAATGATTACATAGAAAAGGAGAATTCTAAAATATCAGTGACTTATATAAAAGAAAATAAGAGGAGCGGAGGTCAAATAAATTACACCGTATTTTTAGCAGTTGATGGAAAAACACATACAAGAATGTTAAATGAAGCGAAAGTTAATATTGGCTGGAACAAATGTGCAATTTATGACCACTTATCACTATTGAGATGCTTTAATTGTAATGGTTATAGACATAAAGCTCAAGACTGCAGAAATAAAAAATCGTGTTCAAGATGTGCTAATGCACACGATATATCGGAATGTAAAGAAAATGACGACCATATTAAGTGCATAAACTGTAAAATAACTAATGAACGCCTAGCATTACAGTTAAATGAAAACCATAGTGCATGGAGTAAGGAATGTCAAGTCTACAAAAGAATCATTGAATCAGAGAAAAGAAAAATAGATTTTTTAGGCTAAACAAAAGAAATCAAACCATATATTATTTGAATGTATCAAGTCTGTTAGCACATTTACAAGAAATTGAAATACTGTTGCAAGAAAACAAACCAAACATCATAATGCTTAGTGAAACTTGTGTAACAGAGGATATAAATGACCATGAAATAACATTTAATGGATATATAACATTGAGATGTAATTCATTTAGTAGACATACTGGAGGTGTTATAATGGTAATTAAAAGTAACATTTCTTACAAAATAACATCAAACGAAATACTTGATAAAAATAATGCATGGATATTAGGAATTCAAATTAAAAATAACTTTATCAAAGGTAAATATGCAGTATTGTATCATTCACCCAATCAAAGCCATTCTAAATTTCTGGACTTCTTTGAAAACTGGTGCACTTATAACACACAAAATCGAAATAATATTTTTTACGTAGCAGGCGATTTTAACATAGACATGAAAATTAATAATACATATAGCAACAGACTACAAAGCATAATAAACAATTCAGGATTAAAACAACTTGTAACAAAACCTACAAGAATATCCAATACATCATCGACCATCATTGATTTAATCATATCAAGTGATTACTACTTGAATGTGAATATAGTGGATGCACAAAAAATTTCAGATCATGAGACTTTAATCACAAAGTTTGATAGTGTTCCTATAAAGAACGAAAATAGGGAGTTTATGCTTCGAGACAAGAGTCAATATGATTCACAAAAACTTTGTGAATTGTTGAAAAATGTGCCAATAAAAAATAATCTAACTACACTTAATGAAAGGGCAGAAAATTTTGTTGAAAACTTAGAGTCAGCAGTGGCAAATCTTATGCCATTAAGAAAGGTTGTGTTTAAAAATACTAATAAATGGTATACGAAACAACTACAGAATCTTCGAAAACAAAGAGACAATGCATACCAATCTGCAAAAATGCAACCAACGGAAGAAAAATGGAAGAATTACAAGATACTGCGTAATACATACGGCAAAGAAATTAAACAACAAAAATGTTTATATTATAAACAAAAACTAAAAGCACAACAAAATGATCCAAAGAAAATGTGGTTAACATTGAAAGAAATTATTAAAGGGAAACCTAAGGAAGTCTTAAAAAGTGTTGTGTTTCCAGATGGAACCGAAGATCGGATGGAACTGATAGCAAAAAAATTCAATAAATACTTTATCTCGAGCATAGATGATATAGCTGCAAGTATACCAATTACGAGTGAAAATCAACAAAATGTACCCTGTTACCAGGATGTAAATTTCAAATTCAAAAATATTAATCTATCATACCTAAAAAAGTTGCTAAGCAATATGAAATCAAAAGAGTCCCAAGATGGTATAACCATAAATATAATCAAAGATTCTCTTGATGTGTTGGGTGAATCATTGGTTGCTATAATAAATGAATCATTAAACAGTGGAATATTTCCAAAAACATGGAAGACATCAATAATTACGCCTATTCCTAAAATTGAACAACCAAAAAAGTTCGATGACTTTAGACCTATTAACTGTCTTCCTAAATACGAACAAATATTAGAACACGTTGTAAAGGAACAAGTCATGGAATACCTAGAGGCAAAACAAATATTAGTAAACCAACAGTCAGGCTTTAGAAACAAATTTTCATGTGAAACGGCTATAAATTATATTATAGATCAATGGAAAACATATAAAGATCAAAAAAAGCACATAATTGCAGTATTTTTGGACTTAAAGCGCGCCTTTGAAACAATTGACAGAGATAAACTTATCAAGAAATTAAAAAGAATTGGAATATGTGGAAATGAAAATAAGTGGTTTTTAGATTATTTAACAGAAAGGAAACAGCAAACCAAATACGGAGATGTAACATCAGAGCCTCAGCAAATAGATAAAGGAGTTCCTCAAGGTTCGGTTTTGGGCCCATTATTGTTTATTTTATATATGAATGACATAGTGAAAACGTTAAAATTCAGTGATATAAAACTCTTCGCAGATGACACATTAATATATATAGCGAAATCAAATCTTGGTGATGGCATAGAAGAAGTTCAAATTGATTTGAATAGTGTGGTACTATGGTTATATGAAAATAAATTAAAATTAAATGTGGCCAAAACCAAGTTTCTAATTATAAGTGACCAAGGACAAAATGACAACTTCACATTAAATATTGATAATGAGAACATTAAAAAAGTCAAATGTATGAAATATTTAGGTATATTGATAGATGATAAATTGAAATTTGATAAACACTTTGAATATATTATGAAAAAAATGGCTAAAAAAATTGGTTTCTTAAAAAGAATAAGAAATAACTTAGATTTTCATTTGTAATTCCCCATTTAAATTATTGTTCTAGTGTCCTTTTCCTCTGCAATGAAACTCAAAATAGAAAATTACAGATTATTCATAATATGGGAATGAGAACAATTTTAAAATGTAACAGATATACAAAAATAAACCTAATGTTAAATAAACTAAAATTAATGACAGTAAAGCAATACATTATATACAACACATTAACTTTGATTTTCAAACTAAAAAATAATATGCTTCCAAAATATATGCAGAGGGATATATTATTCAATTCCAATGTTCACACCTACCCTACGAGAGGATGTCAGGATTTTAGACTTCCAAAAACGAGATTAACATGCACTCAAAATAGTTTATACCATAAGGGTCTTAAAATATATAATAGTTTGCCACCAAAAATAAAACAAACCACAAGTCTTGCCACCTTTCGTAGGCTAGGTGCTGAGCACATAGTTGAAAATTATTAATTTTCTCCATACTTTACATTGTTTTAAATAATTTAGTGTCATACCCTGTACCTGTACCAGAATTTATTAATTTATCAAAAAAATGTATACTTTTTGTTTTTTTGTTTATACTAGATGTATTAATTTTTATATTTTTTTACGTCTAAATAAAAGTTACTATTATTATTATATGCCTTGTAGTTTTTTAGCTACTTACAATTAAATATAAAAATGGGTTTTACTAAAACTAATTTTACAAGAAAAGTATTACGCGACGTCCTACGTAGGCGATTCAAAGCGAATGCGAAGCGGCGCGGCGGGGCTCGAAAATAACGCGACAAAAAAGCGTTAAACAAATTCAAATTTCAAAAAAGTAACGTAATAGAATAAAGATGTAAAAATAAATTGGTATTTTTCAAAGAGGTATTTTTTGAGGTTTCTGGGGAAAGGATTATCAAAATTTACTATTTAGCCTACTACAGACTCTTAAACGTCCATAGTCAGTCGTAGTAATAGGAACAGCAACAACTCTGTTTTTTTATCGATATTTTTATGTTTTATTTATTTATTTATTTTATTTCAGAAAACTACAGCTTTGTTAATTGTTTCGTTACATTTGGTGCTTTTAAAATTATTACAAGCCAATATTGTTTTCTTCTATTTAAATTAATGAATTACAAATAACTAGTCTTCAATCCCTATAATGACAGGTGTCCGACAAGGAGATAGTCTAAGCCCATTCCTGTTTAATCTAATAATGGATGAACTAATCAAGGAAATTAAATCGCCCCAGCTTGGGTACAGAATGGGGAAAGAAATTGTTAATGTAATTTACTATGCCGACGACGCTATTATAGTAGCCGAAACTAACAATGACCTACAGACAATGCTGAACAGGTTACATAGCACCTGCAAACAATACAACATGGCAATTTCAATTAATAAGACTAAATGTATGACATTCTCAAAAACACACATAGCATGCAATCTGACTATAGACAAAAACCCAATTGAACAGGTTAATACCTTTAGATACCTAGGAATTGACATAACAGAAGATGCTGACCTCTGTGAAGAAATTCAGAGCCAAGTCAATAAGGCAGCTGCAGTCTCGGGCGCCCTAAAATCCATTATTTGGAAAAATGAGGATATGGCCATTAAAAGCAAAGTGAGAATCTACAAAGCATGCGTAAGACCAGTGATGACATACGGTATAGAGGCACGAGCAGACACAGTCAGAAGCAAACAAATGTTGAGGACTTCAGAAATGAGGACATTGAGAGCAATTGCAGGCAAAACCCTGAGAGACCGAGTGAGGAACTCCAGAATAAGGGAACTATGTGAGGTTGACGATATCATCAGATGGAGCAGGCAGCGGAGGAGGGACTGGTATGGTCATGTCCAAAGGATGGACAGCACCAGACTTCCTCATATCGTGCTTCACAATCAGCCTCACGGAACCCGCCCTCGCGGTAGAGCGCCAAAAAGATGGAGGGATAGCTGGGGGTCCACTTCGCAGGAAGAGCAGGCCTCTTAAAAAACAGACCTGAAGGTCTATTCAAAAGAAGAAGAAGAAGAAATTACTAGTATGCTGAGTAGCAGGTAAAAGAATAACAATTATAAGAGAAGAAAAAAAAACAATTGATAATAAAAAAAATACAATACATAATGAAAATAAAATGGGGAAAAGGAGGGATTATTGGAGTGAAGGATAGAGCTTGTTTGAAGGAATTAGGGAACTGGGTTGAAAAATATCTTTATTTGTTTACGGTAAGTTTCTATGGAGTCATGGAAAATGTCAGTGTATTTAAATTTTAGATTATTGTCACGTTGAATTCTGTAAATAGTCGAGTGATATCTGTAATTAGTATGGCAAATAGGTAGATGAAATAAATTTTTCGAACGGGTGTGCCTGTTTGGTAGATGGAGTGATATAGTTTTATAAACAGTATTATTGTAAAATTTCTCAGTAGTCGTCAAACCTTCAGCTTCGGCAAAATTCGACCATCGGCCGAACATTAGACATGTCATATTGCGTATCCAATAAAATCTTAAATATATCAAACATCAGATTACTCCCTTTTCTTAAACCCGTTCCAATAAGATGCCTTTACACATCACGATCCGGCATATTCAACGATCGGTCCGCTACCCGTGTAATATTCATCGTGTTTTACTCGACCCAGTTATGGTCCTTTCATGAGCGACCCCGAGAGTGTGGGGATGAGCGGATTGCACATTAAATCGGCGGGGAGGGATCCTCTCTCTCTCTCAAAGGAGGGATGATGATACTGCTGGGGTGGGGTGGAGGGGGTTGAAGGAAGATTTGTCCCACCTATCTTTTCCTTTCCTTTCATCGGCTTCCCCCTTCATAGAAACACAACATTGCGAAATATCTTCGGCCCCATTTGATTTAACAGCATTCCGCAACAATTGGCGCGGAAGACACGTCTACCGTGGCACAGGATAATATTCGAGATTTTCGACACCTATCGTTCCGATTTTTTCCGAACGATAATTCTGAATTTAGAATGAGCAGATATTTTTAAATACTTACTTACTTTATTTTTCGAATGGCTAGGCTCTTCTGTGCCCAAAAAAGGCAGCGTCTATGGAGCTCGTTAGAGCCTTAAATTCAAACCCCGCAGCCAGTCCACCGCCCCTTGCTTTGCCCCGTGGATGTCACTCTTCAACAATGTGGCGGATCATTTGGAGCTCTGAGCCACATTCACACCCCGGCGATTTTCTCTTTCCCTATTTCCATAAAAGATGATTGCAACACCCTGTTCCATGCCTGTTCTTATTCTGTTGAGCTGCACCCAGGCTCCGCGAGGGAGGTCGAAAACTGGGACACGGATGGAGGGATCCCGGACCAGAGTGTTGTTGCTCACTTCTGAATCCATCCATAGAGCCCTCAATTTATTCTCAGTGTTGTAGTTTTCCTCCTCCACTCCCCAAATTGGTCTTCGGGAATTGAGTCTCACTCTTGGTGGATGTGTGATATAATATATAAGTGTATACTGGAAGTGCTGAATAGTTGTTTATCCTTTTGATTTCCTTTACAGAAGCCTGATTTCTCCTGATGGGGGTGGGGCGATATTTGAAAATACGTGAAGCCACGGCACCGGAGTAGATTTTACCGTACCTGTTATGGTTCTCATTGATTGGTTCAGCTAGCCATTTTTAAATAATAAATGTTCTAACAAGTTCATCATATTGTTCTATTCTTTTTCGCTTTGTCCTACCTAAAGTAATAATCTCCTAATCTTTCGGCACCAAGATGATCTGTCCTGTTTTGTCGGGACAGGTATTAGGGCTTTTGCTAACCGTAGTTACTTTGGTCATATTGAAGTCACATTGGACAATAATTGAAGTCACGCCTAGTGTCCAGAAAAACTAAAGCCACACTATACAAGACACTTATTAGACAAGTCTTAACACATATGCCTCGGAAACCTGGACATTAACAAAACACGCCATTGAAAGAAAAATCTTACGCAGAATATTATATGGACCTATGTATTAACGACGGTTAAGAATGGCGTTAAAGATATAACACAGAGCTGTATGATCTTTACCAGGTCATCAGCGTAGTCCACGGGAATTGCTCAGAAGAACTTGCGTCTTTGGTCCCTCCTCCACCCACTCGCAACAGAGTCACTCGCTTCACTCAATCGCAGCACCCATTCACAGTGGACCTTCAACATATACGAACAAGTCGCTTCTCGAACTTCTTTATTAATACAGCAGTCCGACTGTGGAACGACTTCCGAATTCTGTGTTTCCACCTTCGTACAACCCGGGTCTATTTAAAATCCGAATTAATAAACTCTTTTCTAGATTGCAAACCCCTCCCAACGCTACGTAGTGCGCTTCTTCGGAAGAGTAAAATGGACCCAAATCCTATTAGCTGGCGTCCCTTACGCGGACATGTTAAAAAAAGACTAGTTCATTAAGATTAACAGACTACGCTGGTTGGGACTACCAAAAAGGGTGTTGTCTAATGACCCAACCGTTAGAAGAAGCGTAGGGAGATCTAAACCACGATGGTTGGACGGCGTTGTATGGCTATGGGGCAGCAGATCTGGGAGGTGTCAGCCAACGTATCATGAAATTACTTTTTTCTGTGGGTTGTCCTGTCGGGAGTATGCAGACAGAAGTAAAGTTTTTTTTTATATAAAACAAAAGTTTGTTGTGAAATACCCATCTTTTAAATTATATCTATAATTAAAAGTAAACCACTTTTTGATTCTACATGAATTTTATTAGGCCTATCGCACGTAATAAAATTCATGTAGAATCAAAAAGTGGTTTACGTTTAATTATAGACATAATTTATAATGGAATTCTACAAAATAAAAACTTCGTCGATCATTACCCAACTTTTGTTATACATATTTTCCAGCAACCGATTTAGCCACTTTACAATATGATGGATGCAGAGACGATACATATTTATATGTATCGTCATATATGTATGAAAATATGAAGAGGGTAGGTATACTATGCACCTGTGAGCGTTGACACCATCTCAACCAGGTAATTATTCCTGAGAGCTAAGCTCTCAACCATCATCCCCCATGTAGATACCCACATCACTACACTAGATACATATACATTGATATGTAGAGATGGAACATCCGACATTACAGAAAAATCCGCGAGCCTTCGATAGGGCAGCATCAGAAAATGTATTTTTTTTACATTATATTGCATGCGTATTTCTTACACCTATTTCTCTACGGGTATCATGTAGAATATAGGTATTTAGCGACTGTATTATGGGTATCATGTAGAATATACTTAGCAACTGTATTAAGAGTATCATGTAGTATATATTTAGCGACTGTATTACGGGTATCATGTAGAATATACTTAACGACTGTATTATGGGTATCCATGTAGAATATACTTAGCGACGATTACGGGTATCATGTAGAATATACTTAGCGACTGTATTACGGGTATCATGTAGAGTGAAAATGTAGCCAAAATTACTGTACATAATGCAATTGTAGTGACAATTTTGCCAGTGAAAAATGGACGTGGCAAAAGGCGCATGTAAGTAAAATAAATGCTGTAGAAATGAGATCACACAGAAAAGTATGTAATAGAACGATATATGGTAGAATAAAAAATGAGAACATAGGGAGATAATGCAAGATAAAGAAGGATAATGTAAATAGAATGAAAGTGAAAGCTTTGCGGTGGTTTGGACATATTGAAAGAATGAATGATGAACGACTGACCAAAAATATATATGGGTGTAAGAGATGCAGTGATTAGCAGGGGCCGTCCCAGAAAGGGATGGCATGATCATGTGAATGATATTTTAAAAGAAGGAAACATAAAAAGTTTGAACAATCGATGAGCATGTATGAGACGATGCATGGATGTAAAGGAAGCTAGGAATGTGTACAAAAATAGAGGAGTATGGCGCTCGGTTCTCTCTGCTTACCCCGTAAGGGATATGGCGTGATGATATGTATGTATGTATTCCACTCCGATCTGCTGAACGTACAACACTATCCATACCTATCCATAATACAGAATTTCTCAGCTCTTCGTTCGAAGTACAATCAGCAAGATTATGGAATAGCCTTAGTCCGGATATTGCGTCGTCTAACTCACTTAGTATTTTCAAGAAAAAACTTCTTCTTCTTCTTTTGAATAGACCTTCAGGTCTGTTTTTTAAGAGGCTTGCTCTTCCTGCGAAGTGGACCCCCAGCTATCCCTCCATCTTTTTTACGGTCTATTTCGCAGCAAACGGTACATCGATACCTACACATGGTCACAGAGTTGTAAATCTTAACTTGGGTTTAAGACGAAACCACAAGTGGAAGTTCATCATAGCTGATGTTACGAAACCAATTATAGGTGCAGACTTCCTTCAACATTATGACATTATGATCGACCTAAAAAGAAAAGAACTAATCGACAGGACAACCGGCATATCGTCAAGAGGAAATGTACACAAAACAAGCGTTATTAATATAGCCACTATTCAAGAAACATCAAGATTCCATAAAATAATAAGTCGATATCCAAATGTAACAAGGCAGAAGTTACATCAGAAGCAAACAGAACATCAAATAACACATCATATACAGACAAGAGGACAACCAGTTACGTCAAGAGCCAGAAGACTCAACCCGAATCAACTAGAAATCGCAAAAAAAGAATTTTCATTCATGATGGAACAGGGCATCTGTCGCCCTTCAAAAAGTAATTGGTCGAGCCCTCTTCATATGGTTCGAAAGCCAAATGGAGATTGGAGACCTTGTGGTGATTACAGACGCTTAAATGCCATCACAAAACCAGACAATTACCCCATACCACAGCTCCAAGATTTCGGACATAAACTGCATGGTTCAAAGATATTCTCAAAATTGGATTTAACAAGGGCCTACCACCAGATCCCGATGGAACCAGAAGATATACCAAAGACTGCCATAATCACACCTTTCGGCTTATTTGAATTTACAGTAATGCAATTTGGCCTATGCAACGCAGCACAATCATTTCAACGTTATCTGCACAACATAACCAGAGATCTCGATTTCGTCTTCACATACATAGACGACATCCTCATCGCGTCAAAGAACCTGAAAGAACACGAAAAACACATGGATCAACTTTTCAAAAGACTGTCAGAACACGGATTAGTAATCAACGTAAATAAGTGCCAACTGGGACAGGAATCAGTCAACTTCCTCGGTTACAAAATAGATGAAAATGGAATCAGCCCCTTAAAAGAAAAAGTGGGAGTCATAGCAAAAATGGAACCCCCGAAAACTGCAAAAGACGAGACGTTTTATGGGAATGATAAATTTTTATAGGAAATTCCTGCCACACGCCGCCAATAGACAAAAACCATTATTTGATCAACTTAAGTCATACAAGAAAAACGATAGAAGAGAAATAAATTGGGAAACAAATGTGTTACAGGCATTCAACCAATGCAAAAACGATTTGGCTCAAGCAACACTGCTCGCTCACATAAACATAAACGCCGAAATTTCATTAATGGTAGACGCCTCTGACACTGCTATAGGTGCAACACTACAGCAGAAAAACAAAGAAGACTGGGAACCATTAGCTTTCTTCTCGAAGAAATTTAATAACGCTCAAATGAAATATAGCACTTATGACCGTGAACTAACAGCAATATACGAGGCAATAAAACACTTCAGACCCCAAGTGGAAGGGAGAATTTTCACAATCTATACCGACCACAAACCAATTACATTTGCATTCAATAAATCGAAATTAAATTCGCCGCGACAGGAGAGACAACTGGACTTCATAAGTCAATTTACAACCAATATTAGACACATCCCTGGCGAGGACAACGTAGTTGCGGACACACTCTCACGTCTGGACGCAATTGAATTGTCACCCAGCATAAACTACAAGAAAATGGCAGAGGCGCAAGAAAATGATACGGAAATAGAAAACATGAAAAATAATTCGTCACTAAAATTGTTAAAGATCACAATACCTGGTAGCAGTGAAACACTATGGTGCGACGTATCACACAACTTACTACGCCCATTTGTTCCGAAATTATTTAGAGAAGAAATAATCTGGACAATACATAAAATAAACCACCCTGGCATAAGGGCCACAATCAAACTAATCAAGCAACGATATGTATGGCCACATATGGACAAAACAATAAAAAATATAATACAAAATTGCATCGATTGCCAAGCATCTAAAATTAGTCGACATACTATCACACCAGTCCATCACTACAAAACACCTGAAGGACGTTTCAAAAATATACACTTAGACCTCGTGGGACCAATGACTCCGTCTAAGGAAAATATATATCTTCTAACCATCATAGACAGATACACGAGATGGCCAGAGGCAATCCCTCTCAAGGACATGTCAGCCCAGACAGTAGCGGATGCAATATTGTACCATTGGATAGCCAGATTTGGTGTACCTTCTACTATAACAACTGATCAAGGCCGCCAATTTGAAAGCCACATTTTCAAACAATTAACAGAGAAACTAGGAGTAAAACACCAAAGAACAACAGCTTACCATCCTCAGTGCAATGGACTCATCGAGAGATGGCACCGTACACTGAAGACCGCCCTGATGACAGCCAATGAAGAGACATGGACGAGTGCACTACCCATGATACTCCTCGGGTTACGATCAGCAATAAAAGAAGGTTCGGAGTACACACCCGCAGAGATGACATATGGCACTACAATAAGATTGCCCTGTGATTTCTTTGAAAACTCAACTCCACTAGAACCAGACACATACGGGCACAAATTACAATAAATTATGTCAAATATACGTCCAGTACCAGTCACACATCATAACAAGAGCAAAACATTCGTACATAAAGAACTAAAAACTGCGAGATATGTTTTTCTCCGAAATGACGTTGTTCGTAAGCCACTGCAACGGCCTTACGACGGCCCATTTCCGGTTCATACTATGGACGAGAAAACCGCAGTCATCGCCATAAATGGAAAAGAAAAAAGAGTGTCAATCGAAGACTAAAACCAGCATTTATGACTAGCGACAAACATGACGAGCTAACAAAAAACCGCCAAAATACATCCACACTTCCGGATCCCATCCAGAGACGCCCAGAACAATCATCTGAACCACCAGACCAACCTACTGAGAGAACTTCAGCACTGAGACAGCCACACACAGTAACCAGAGCAGGAAGAAAGGTGCATTTCCCAAGGAGATTCACACAGTATAAAAAAAAAAAAATGAAATATGAATATTAATGTAATATTTTTATATCCATACAATGTATCTAACATAACGCATACATACATATAATGATATATATTTATTGTATCTTTGAAATGTACTATTTAGAATGTAACGTAGAAAAATTTCTTTTTCAAAAAGAAAACTACTTATAAAATGTAATTCATGTGTGTATATTTATGTAACAAAGTATAATACAACATATTTACAATAGACATGTACATATATACAAATAAGTATAACCTTTTACAATGCTTTTAACGCCAATGTTCAATTAATATCATGCACTTAACACATATTTAAAAAAAAAAAAAACAATCTATTATGCTATAACTTATAAACATTACTCGTATATCCCGAATATTGCTTATTTTGCTATAACTCCTTTTTATAATTTTATTTCGTTAGTTTAGTTTCATAATGTTATGACCTTTCTTATATTTCATATGTGTTTGTCAATTTTGTCAGGCAACGATTGTGTAAATAAATAAATAACGTGCCTGATAATTATGCAATTTTTCTTATAACTATTTATTAATTTTTATTTTGTAAAAGCAAAACGCTTAAAAAAAAAAATTTTTTTTATTGCATGTTCTATTAATCAGAAGGGGCGAAGGACTCCAGCTAGGTATCGTCTGACGACTTGGAGGGGACCTCTGTGGGGCCTAAAAGGACCACAGCCAGCGACTGCGCAGCTGTTGTGCGCATCGCATTTTGCGCAGGCGCAGATCACCCGTGCGTGCTGTCGACCTGTACCAACAGGCAGAAACCATTCGTGTTGAAACTTCCTCTACACCGAGTCGTTTTGTACGGACCACGCTGCAGTACTTCGCTCCGACGATCGTCGATCTATATATAATCGATTCACAGTAGTATAATTTATAATTTGTTTTGGGAAATAAAACTGTAAGTTCATTCATTTCTTTCATTTTATATATAAGCTCCTGAAATAATATCTATTCTGAATTAGTGCATTTAAGTAGAACATTAAACGTGGATTGGGTTTATACGGGTTCGATGCCGTATGTATAAACCCATAATTAATACCCACAGTTCCCTTATTCTGGAGTTCCTCACTCGGTCTCTCAGGGTTTTGCCTGCAATTGCTCTCAAGAAAAAACTAGAGAAGGAATATTTATCCTTGAACACCTGATCCCGATTTCCTCTCCTGTCCTTACCATATCCTTTTTCTTGCTATGAATTATAATTTTTTTTTTGTTTAATAGTATTTAAGTGTTATACGTATTTTATTTGATTTCTTTTACTCTTTTTTATTTGCTATTGTACATACACAATGTTGTCATACTTTGTAATCTGGTTGGTTGGAAGAAATTGCCTAGTGGCAATAAGCCCGCCAGTGTGCAATTATATTTGTTTATATTATGTACAAGAAGATGTATAAATAAATAAACAAATAAATAAATATGTAGAATATACTTAGAGAATGTATCGAATGTATCATGTAGAATAGACTTGGGAGTATGTGGCATAATTGTTTCTCACCATAATAGCCAGTTCCCACTTGTCGTGTGTCGGGACACGATTTTTAATGGGTGTGTGACGCTGGCAAAACAAACGGAAACGATAAAAAATCGTCGTTGGATATATGTGAACAGCTTCATACAAATTGTATTGCCTCTATATCACCCGACTAACAGCCGCTTCGGCGATAAATAGAGCTACAAGATCTGAAACGTTCTCAATAGAGTGGGCTTAGGAGACTGCGAAATTCTGTTAAGTAAATATCACCCGACATTTTGTCGTGCCCTACATCCGACAAGTGGGAACGGGCTGTGAATACATAAAAAGTATACACAAATTCATTTTGTCATTTAAAAAAAAACTTAATAACGGGTGCACATTTTTAAACTTCTAAAATCATAGTTTCGTCGTTACAGCGGGCACAGATGCACACTCATACATTAATTGTTTTATTAATTCGATATCCATATAATTTTGCAGATAAAATATAAAAGATTTTTGGTAAAGTTTTGTATTGAATATTGAGATGTGTTCTAATTAATAGTATCGATTCAAAACCAACGTCGCGTGATCAAGTAAATGTACAGTAGTGATGACGAATTGTTATTCGACCGTAGCGTGAGCATGTTTTGAAATATTGCCCTCAGACACCGTCTATCAGTTTTATCGAAATATAAATTTTGTATACTAAATATTATTTCAATAGCGTGAAGTGGGCCATGACGACATGTACCTACATAAGTATTTTGTAAGAGAATATTCAATATTCACATTACTGACATTAGACTGACTCAAAATATAGTGATGAGCAAGTCATGCAGTGACAAAAGCAAGACTGTACGTGTAACTATTGCATTTTTTATTTGCCATTTATGCTGATTATTTAGATTTAGATTAATTTTAAATGGGTTGTTCTACTTACGAATATTTTTTGCGGGAATTCTTTGTAATTCAACGCACCATTTGGAATTGTACGAGATTTTTATCGAATTCTATAAAACGTCTGCACCTATCTATGTATATAATAAAAATCAATTGAATTCTTTAGTTTTATTTTATTCTTTTGGTAAACAACTGGAAAAAAAGAGTCTTAGTCTTACAGTTGCCATAGCAACTGTTAGACTACAGGAAATAGTTTTTATAAAAACTGACCCTATGGTCTACATAAAAGAAGAAGAATTAGACTATAGGAAATGATTTGTATAAAAACCCACTCAAAGGTCTACATAAAAGAAAAAAGAAGAAGAATTAGACTATATGAATTGTACTGAAAATATTGAATGTGTACTGAACTTAACCAAAAATAGTTCATATCCAGTATTATTGTTAATATTCAGTATTTTGTTGTTTTTTTTTTTTTATAAAAAATGAATATGTCCTTGTTAAACAAGTACATATACATCTTCCTACGTTCCCTAAAATAAGTAAATAAATGCTTGTGCTATAGGTGAACGAAATCGGTCGAGACAGGATTCGAACTCGCGACCACTGGATTACTAACCCAGCGCGGTAGCCGCTCTGCCATCGACTCATCTAGTTTTAGTACACGATAATGTTTTTGAATATGTAGGTACATTGGTTTGTTCGAAGCCATAAAAACGAAAATGACAATTGTCAGAAATATCAAATATGATAGGACAAATTATGCTATTTTATACTAGTTGCATGTAACACATGAGATCCAACTGTCGATAGCGATAGTATGTATAGTTGAAGAATATGTACCAAACTATAATCCCATAAATACAAATTATTTAATATTTTAAGATATTTGATTTTCTATACAACACATGTACCTACATATGTATGTATGCCAAGATAGGATAGTATGGAGGTCAGTCCTTTGATCCTACCCAGAATATGAAAACAGAATGATGGTATGTATGTATGTTTGGAGATTAGTATCAAACAATTATGTTTTCATAGATATCGTGTGTAGGCGATTGCCATACAAATTATATGAAGCAATGTCGTCACTAAATTCAATTTTTATAAAGATTATTAAATTATCTAGTTGGGGTGTTTCGGCTTTTTTTGATATTTTTAGAAAAATTGGAAATATAAGCAGTTAAACTCATAAATTTATCATGAAAAAAATATTTTTGAGAAACCCTGGATTTTTTTAAAAAAAACTAATTTGAGATTTTGTATTTGTCTATGTTTATACCAAATTTCAGCGTTCTAGCTTTTATGGTTTCTGAGATATATGGAAAAATAAACCAAAATTTCAAAAGTTGATAACCCCTGACTGAAACAAAAATTCACACTTCTGAGCATAAAAGTTTTGTAGGCCTATAACTGTTTATATATTCTGAAAATTTGGGCTCTGTAAATTGAGCGGATCAAAAGTTATAAGGGGGGTACGGACACACACACACACACACAAAACTCACATAAAATGTTCTACTCCGAATTCTGAGTAAATCCATGTATGGGAACATATATGCTGCGAGGCCTCTAGTTGGTGTTATTAGCATGCAAAAAGTCCACTACACCATACAAAATTTTCCTTCGTACACGCATCTTGGCTTAATAATGTCGATTCATTAAGAGAATTGAATTCTCATGAACGAATCGACAGTTGGATTATGACTATATCAGGGGTCGGAAACATACGGCTCGCGAGCCACATGCAGCTTTTTGGATGTGAAGCTGCGGTTCTTTGGTTCCATACGCAAATATTATTTATATTATAAATAAAAACGTTTAAAAATCGTTCAAATCGATTAACGAGGACAAAGCACTAATACTATCTCTCAGCCACTTGTACTAGAATTTATACGATTATTTTTGTAGAAAAGCAGTATTATTATTCGAGATCTTAGATTATATATGATACAGATACCTAGTCAGCGCAATGAATGTATGCCAACTAAAACTACGAGGAAACAGAAGAATTTCTAGTATACGTACACCTACCGACACGCACACCTACATAAAACGTAGACCAATCCATCTACCGCCTCACACACACATGTAAAAAAAACTTGGCATACATTTGAATTAAAAAAATTGTACTAGACGCGGCTTCTGTACATTATAATTCTATGTTCGAGATATTTTTTGGAAAAGGGGTATTATTTTTGTATAAAACAGGTATTATTATTCGCGTTATTTTTTTGGAAAAGGGATGTAATTTTGGTAGAAAAGAGGTGTTATTATTCGCGTTATTTTTTTTGAAAAAGAAAATTATTGTAGAAAAGCAGTGTTATTATTCCAGTTATTTTATGGTAAAGGGGTATTATTTTTGTAAAAAAGCGGGGTTATTATTTGTGTATTTTATTTCGGAAAAGGGCTGTTTTTTTTTAGAAAACCAGTATTATTATTCGAGTTATTTTTTTGAAAAGGGGTATTATTTTTGTATAAAACAAGTATTATTATTTGCGTTATTTTTTGGAAAAGGGGTGTAATTTTTGTAGAAAAGAGGTGTTATTCTTCGCTATTTTTTTTGTAAAAAGGAATAATTCTTGTATAAAAGCAGTGTTATTATTACAGTAATTTTTGGAAAACAAGTATTATTATTGTAAATAAATGGTGTTATTATTCTCCTTATTATTTGGAAAAGAGGTTAAATTTTGGTAGGAAAGAGGTGTTAACATTTGCGTTAATTTTGATAGAAAAGAGGTGTTAATAATGGAGTTATTTTTTTGGAATAAGGGTTTTATTCTTGTAGAAAAGCAGTGTTATTATTCCATGTATTATTTGGAAAAGGGGTGTAATTTTGGTAGAAAAGAGGTGTAATTTTTCGCTTTATTTTTTTGAATAAGGGAATAATTCTTGAAAAAAACAAGTGTTATTATTCCAGTTATTTTTTGGTAAAGAGGTATTATTATTGTAAAAAATGGTGTTATTATTCTCCTTATTATTTGGAAAAGGGGTGTAATTTTGATAGGAAAGAGGTGTTATTATTCGCGTTATTTTATTAGAAAAAGGGTTTTATTCTTGTAGAAATGCGGTGTTATTATTCCATTTATTTTTTGGAAAAGAGGTATTATTATTGTAAAAGAGTAATGTTATTATTCTCTTTATTATTTGGAAAAGGGGTGTAATTTTGGAAGAAAGAGAGGTGTTTTTATTCGAGTTATTTGTTTGGAATAGGGGTTTTATGCTTGTAGAAAAACAGTGTTATTATTTCAGTTATTTTTTGGAAAAGAGGTATTATTATTGTAAAAATAGGTGTTATTATTCGCGTTATTTTTTATTGAAAAAGGGAATAATTCTTGTAGAAATGCAGTGTTATAATTCCAGTTAGTTTTTGGAAATGGGGTTTTATTTTTATAAAAAATTGGTGTTATTATTCTCGTTATTTTTTGGAAAAGGGGTGTAATTTTTGGTAGAAAAGAGGTCTAATTATTCGCGTTATTTTTTTGGAAAAGAGGTTTATTATTGTAGAAATGCAGTGTTATAATTCCAGTTAGTTTTTGGAAATGGGGTTTTATTTTTATAAAAAATTGGTGTTATTTTTCTCGTTATTTTTTGGAAAAGGGGTGTAATTTTTGGTAGAAAAGAGGTCTAATTATTCGCGTTATTTTTTTGGAAAAGAGGTTTATTATTGTAGAAAAGCAATGTTATTATTCCAGTTATTTTTTGGCAAAGAGGTATTATTATTGTTAAAAAAGTGGTGTTATTATTCTCCTTATAATTTGGAAATGGGTGTAATTTTTGTAGAAAGAGAGGTGTTATTATTCGCGTTATTTTTTTGGAAAAATGGTGTTATTCTTGTAGAAAAGCAGTGTTATTATTCCAGTTATTTTGTGGAAAAAGGGTATTATTATTGTAAAAAAGTGGTGTTATTATTCTCGATATTTTTTGAAAAAGGGGTGTAATTTTGGTAGAAAAGAGGTCTAATTATTCGCGTTATTTTTTTGGAAAAAGGGTTTTATTCTTGTAGAAAAGCTGTGTTATTATTCCAGTTATTTATTGGAAAGAGGTATTACAATTGTAAAAAATAGGCGTTATTATTCTCCTTTTTATTTGGAAAAGGGGTGTAATTTTGGTAAAAAAGAGGTTTAATTTATCGCGTTTCTTTTTTTTTGAAAAAAGTGTTTTATTCTTATAGAAACGCAGTGTAATTTTCCAGTTATTTATTGGAAAAGAGGTATTATTATTGTAAAAAAGTGGTGTTATTATTCTCGATATGTTATTTTTTTGGAAAAAGGGTTTTATTCTTATAGAAAAGCAGTGTTATTATTCCAGTTATTATTTGGAAAAGGGGTTTTATTTTTGTAAAAAGTGGTGTTATTATTCTCGTTATTCTTTGGCAAAGGGGTATAATTTTGGTAAAAAAGAGGTTTAATTTATCGCGTTTTTTTTTTTTTTTTGAAAATTGTTTTATTCTTGTAGAAAAGCAGTGTAATTTTCCAGTTATTTATTGGAAAAGAGGTATTATTATTGTAAAAAAAGTGGTGTTATTATTCTCGATATTTTATGAAAAAGGGGTGTAATTTTGGTAGAAAAGAAGCCTAATTATACGCGTTATTTTTTTGAAAAAGGGTTTTATTCTTATAGAATAGCAGTGTTATTATACCAGTTATTATTTGGAAAGGGGTTTTATTTTTTTAAAAAGTGGTGTTATTATTCTCGTTATTCTTTGGAAAAGGGTGTAATTTTGGTAAAAAAGAGGTTTAATTTATCGGTTTTTTTTTTTTTTGAAAAGTGTTTTATTCTTGTAGAAAAGCAGTGTAATTTTCCAGTTATTTATTGGAAAAGAGGTATTATTATTGTAAAAAAAGTGGTGTTATTATTCTCGATATTTTTTGAAAAAGGGGTGTAATTTTGGTAGAAAAGTAGTCTAATTATACGCGTTATTTTTTTGGAAAAAGGGTTTTATTCTTATAGAAAAGCAGCGTTATTATTCCAGTTATTATTTGGAAAAGGGGTTTTATTTTTGTAAAAAGCAGTGTTATTATTCCAGTGTTATATTTAGAAAAGGGGTGTAATTTTGGTAGAAAAGAGGTGTAATTTTTCGCTTTATTTTTATGAATAAGGAATAATTCTTGTAAAAAACAAGTGTTATTATTCCTGTTATTTTTTGGTAAAGAGGTATAATTATTTTAAAAAATGGTGTTATTATTCTCTTTATTATTTGGAAAAGGGGTGTAATTTTGGTAGGAAAGAGGTGTTATTATTCGCGTTATTTTCTTGGAAAAAGGGTTTTATTCTTATAGAAAAGCAGTGTTATTATTCCAGTTATTATTTGGAAAAGGGGTTTTATTTTTGTAAAAAGTGGTGTTATTATTCACGTTATTCTTTGGAAATGGGGTGTAATTTTGGTAAAAAAGAGGTTTAATTTATCGGGTTTTTTTTTTTTTATTATTTTAAAAAATGGTGTTATTATTCTCTTTATTATTTGGAAAAGGGGTGTAATTTTGGTAGGAAAGAGGTGTTATTATTCGCGTTATTTTCTTGGAAAAAGGGTTTTATTCTTATAGAAAAGCAGTGTTATTATTCCAGTTATTATTTGGAAAAGGGGTTTTATTTTTGTAAAAAGTGGTGTTATTATTCACGTTATTCTTTGGAAATGGGGTGTAATTTTGGTAAAAAAGAGGTTTAATTTATCGCGTTTTTTTTTTTGAAAAGTGTTTTATTCTTGTAGAAAAGCAGTGTAATTTTTCAGTTATTTATTGAAAAAGAGGTATTATTATTGTAAAAAAAGCGGTGTTATTATTCTCGATATTTTTTGAAAAAGGGGTGTAATTTTGGTAGAAAAGAGGTCTAATTATTCGCGTTTTTTTTTTGGAAAAAGGGTTTTATTCTTGTAGAAATGCGGTTATATTATTCGCGTTATGTTTTTGGTAAAGAGGTTTTATTATTGTAAAAAAGAGGTGTTATTATTCTCCATATTATTTGGAAAAGGCTTGTAATTTTGATAGGAATAAGAGGTGTTATTATTCGCATTATGTTTTTGGAAAAAGGGTTTAATTCTTGTAGGATACCAGTGTTATTATTCCAGTTATTTTATTTTGAAAATGGGTTTTATTTTAGTAAATAAGTGGTGTTATTATTCTCCTTATTATTTGGAAAAGGGGTGTAATTTTGGTAGAAAAGAGGTGTTATGATTTGCGTTAATTTTGATAGAAAAGAGTTGTTAATAATCGAGTTATTTTTTTGGAAAAAGGGTTTTATTCTTGTAGAAAAGCAGTGTTATTATTCCAGTGTTATATTTAGAAAAGGGGTGTAATTTTGGTAGAAAAGAGGTGTAATTTTTCGCTTTATTTTTATGAATAAGGAATAATTCTTGTAAAAAACAAGTGTTATTATTCCTGTTATTTTTTGGTAAAGAGGTATAATTATTTTAAAAAATGGTGTTATTATTCTCTTTATTATTTGGAAAAGGGGTGTAATTTTGGTAGGAAAGAGGTGTTATTATTCGCGTTATTTTCTTGGAAAAAGGGTTTTATTCTTATAGAAAAGCAGTGTTATTATTCCAGTTATTATTTGGAAAAGGGGTTTTATTTTTGTAAAAAGTGGTGTTATTATTCACGTTATTCTTTGGAAATGGGGTGTAATTTTGGTAAAAAAGAGGTTTAATTTATCGCGTTTTTTTTTTTGAAAAGTGTTTTATTCTTGTAGAAAAGCAGTGTAATTTTCCAGTTATTTATTGAAAAAGAGGTATTATTATTGTAAAAAAAGCGGTGTTATTATTCTCGATATTTTTTGAAAAAGGGGTGTAATTTTGGTAGAAAAGAGGTCTAATTATTCGCGTTTTTTTTTTTGGAAAAAGGGTTTTATTCTTGTAGAAATGCGGTTATATTATTCGCGTTATGTTTTTGGTAAAGAGGTTTTATTATTGTAAAAAAGAGGTGTTATTATTCTCCATATTATTTGGAAAAGGCTTGTAATTTTGATAGGAATAAGAGGTGTTATTATTCGCATTATGTTTTTGGAAAAAGGGTTTAATTCTTGTAGGATACCAGTGTTATTATTCCAGTTATTTTATTTTGAAAATGGGTTTTATTTTAGTAAATAAGTGGTGTTATTATTCTCCTTATTATTTGGAAAAGGGGTGTAATTTTGGTAGAAAAGAGGTGTTATGATTTGCGTTAATTTTGATAGAAAAGAGTTGTTAATAATCGAGTTATTTTTTTGGAAAAAGGGTTTTATTCTTGTAGAAAAGCAGTGTTATTATTCCAGTGTTATATTTAGAAAAGGGGTGTAATTTTGGTAGAAAAGAGGTGTAATTTTTCGCTTTATTTTTATGAATAAGGAATAATTCTTGTAAAAAACAAGTGTTATTATTCCTGTTATTTTTTGGTAAAGAGGTATAATTATTTTAAAAAATGGTGTTATTATTCTCTTTATTATTTGGAAAAGGGGTGTAATTTTGGTAGGAAAGAGGTGTTATTATTCGCGTTATTTTCTTGGAAAAAGGGTTTTATTCTTATAGAAAAGCAGTGTTATTATTCCAGTTATTATTTGGAAAAGGGGTTTTATTTTTGTAAAAAGTGGTGTTATTATTCACGTTATTCTTTGGAAATGGGGTGTAATTTTGGTAAAAAAGAGGTTTAATTTATCGCGTTTTTTTTTTTTGAAAAGTGTTTTATTCTTGTAGAAAAGCAGTGTAATTTTCCAGTTATTTATTGAAAAAGAGGTATTATTATTGTAAAAAAAGCGGTGTTATTATTCTCGATATTTTTTGAAAAAGGGGTGTAATTTTGGTAGAAAAGAGGTCTAATTATTCGCGTTTTTTTTTTTGGAAAAAGGGTTTTATTCTTGTAGAAATGCGGTTATATTATTCGCGTTATGTTTTTGGTAAAGAGGTTTTATTATTGTAAAAAAGAGGTGTTATTATTCTCCATATTATTTGGAAAAGGCTTGTAATTTTGATAGGAATAAGAGGTGTTATTATTCGCATTATGTTTTTGGAAAAAGGGTTTAATTCTTGTAGGATACCAGTGTTATTATTCCAGTTATTTTATTTTGAAAATGGGTTTTATTTTAGTAAATAAGTGGTGTTATTATTCTCCTTATTATTTGGAAAAGGGGTGTAATTTTGGTAGAAAAGAGGTGTTATGATTTGCGTTAATTTTGATAGAAAAGAGTTGTTAATAATCGAGTTATTTTTTTGGAAAAAGGGTTTTATTCTTGTAGAAAAGCAGTGTTATTATTCCAGTGTTATATTTAGAAAAGGGGTGTAATTTTGGTAGAAAAGAGGTGTAATTTTTCGCTTTATTTTTATGAATAAGGAATAATTCTTGTAAAAAACAAGTGTTATTATTCCTGTTATTTTTTGGTAAAGAGGTATAATTATTTTAAAAAATGGTGTTATTATTCTCTTTATTATTTGGAAAAGGGGTGTAATTTTGGTAGGAAAGAGGTGTTATTATTCGCGTTATTTTTTTGGAATAGGGGTTTTATTCTTGTAGAAAAGCAGTGTTATTATTCCAGTTATTTTTTGGAAAAGAGGTATTATTATTGTAAAAAATAGGTGTTATTATTCGCGTTATGTTTTGAAAAAGAGAATAATTCTTGTAGAAATGCAGTGTTATAATTCCAGTTAATTAGTTAATCAGTCCATTCGTGTTATTTTTTTGGATAAAGGGTTTGATTCTTGTAGAAATGCGGTGTTATTATTCGCGTTATGTTTTTGGAAAAGAGTTATTACTTTTTGGACAAGGGTTGTAATTTTGATAGAAAAGTGGTGTTATTATTATGCAGGATAGAAAAATGTGGCGTTCGGTTCTCTCTGCCTACCCCGCAAGGGACATGGCGTGATGGTATGTATGTATGTATGTGTTATTATTCGCGTAATTTTTTTGGAAATGGGGTATTATTTTTGTAGAAAATCGGTGTTTTTATTCGCGTTAATAAGTGGTGTTCTTTTCGTAGAAAAACGGTTTTATTATTCGCGTATTTTTCAGGAAAATGGGTGTTTTTTTTTTGTAGAAAAGCAATTTTTTGTATTCGCGTTAGTTTTTGGAAAAGGAGTATTATTTTTGTAGAAAAGTGGTGTTATTATTCGCGTTATTTTTTGGAAAAAAGAAATTATTTTTTTTTAGAAAAGTGGTGTTATTATTTAGTAGAAGAGAGAAACGAAAATAAAAGTGAAGCGAAAAGTATTATTCGCGTTATTTTGTAGAAAAGGGTGTTATTTATATAGAAATGTGATATTATTATTAGCGTAATTTTTTTGGAAAAGGAGTATTATTCGCGTTATATTTTAGGAAAAGTGGTATTATTTTTGTAGAAAAGCAGTGTCATCGTCATCGGCTGGCTTAAGTGACCACTTTACGCGATTGCAACAATTTAGAATGCCTTTTTCTAGTGAGTTTTTCGTTGAGGCTAGTGGAAAATTGAGGCATGCAATAATTTTTAAGGATAAATTTTTATATACCTATGAATAAATATATTTTTTTTCTTGTGAATAAATAGATTAGTTTTTTTATTAAAAAAACTTTATTACTATTTATTGTTGGCAAGAAAAAAAATGTGGCTCCTTAAAAACTTTGAAATTTTGTAAATTGTTATATTTGACTCTTCCGACTCAAAACGTTGCCGACCCCTAGCCTATATCATTATTAATAATTAACAGACTTTTACAATATATATCGTACAACTTTCTATAATGTCTTGAGTTTCATTTTATTAATTCATAATTTAATTTATTTCACGGGTTTTTTTTATTCTCAAGAATGTTTTTATTCCGAAGAAAAATCAAATACTGTATGAATTTACTATCAAAATGGCGGCGTTGTATGTGCAAAACGCTTACTTTAAAAATATGTTAAACAATATTATCATTTTATTATTTATTTATTAGGAAGCTTGCCAGCTATAAAATATTTTATGTTTAATTATAAATATGCATACACAAAATAATCACCATGTTTTTCACTAAAACCTTAAGTCATACTTGAGTTCTTCTAACTTCTACATAAACAGATATTTGCGTGCAAAAATTACACTTTTTTGACACATTTGATTTTGATAATTTTCTATGAAAAAATATTTTTTGAAATATATTTAATAATTAAATATTTTTATCACATTTTTAACGTGACACTGCGTCAAGTATACTGGTACATGCACGCTGATAAATTAGATTTTTAGATGCTTTATATTTGTCAGAAGGCGTGAGACAAACAAACACACGCACGAACGTACTACCTAATTATTTCTGTCCCTGTATGTATTCAAGTGGAGAAAATAAATATTATTATTATTATTAACTGGTCAATGCCGACGACGCTATTATAGTAGCCGAAACTAACAATGACCTACAGACAATGCTGAACAGGTTACATAGCGCCTGTAAACAATACAACATGGCAATTTCAATTGATAAGACTAAATGTATGACATTCTCAAAAACACGCATAGCACGCAATCTGACTATAGACAACAACCCAATTTAACAGGTTAATACCTTTAGATACCTAGGAATTGACATAACAGAAGATGCTGACCTCTGCGAAGAAATTCAGAGCCAAGTCAATAAGGCAGCTGCAGTCTCGGGCGCCCTAAAATCCATTATTTGGAAAAATGAGGATATGGCCATTAAAAGCAAAGTGAGAATCTACAAAGCATGCGTAAGACCAGTGATGACATACGGTATAGAGGCACGAGCAGACACAGTCAGAAGCAAACAAATGTTGAGGACTTCAGAAATGAGGACATTGAGAGCAATTGCAGGCAAAACCCTGAGAGACCGAGTGAGGAACTCCAGAATAAGGGAACTATGTGAGGTTGACGATATCATCAGATGGAGCAGGCAGCGGAGGAGGGACTGGTATGGTCATGTCCAAAGGATGGACAGCACCAGACTTCCTCATATCGTGCTTCACAATCAGCCTCACGGAACCCGCCCTCGCGGTAGACCGCCAAAAAGATGGAGGGATAGCTGGGGGTCCACTTCGCAGGAAGAGCAGGCCTCTTAAAAAACAGACCTGAAGGTCTATTCAAAAGAAGAACTGGTCAAGACATTTTTGATTTTTTTTAGTATTTGTTTTTCAGCGAAGAACAGATACTAAGTCAAGTGTTAATTTATAACGCACCCGATAGCAACTTGTTACGTTCAAGAGACTTATGGATTTTCCATTGATCACAAGCTCGATAGCCCTGAGTGGGCCTACGCTGAATCTAGCAGCCTATTCCATTCCAGAGCTCGAGACATTTGGTTCAGCATATCTAACTAATCGAACCACGGAGGCAGTTATATTTAATCACAAAATATCAACATACGCAATATATCAAATCAAAATATCATTTTCGTATGAAACGCTTTCTCTCCTCACCGCAGCTCCATTGGGAGTTGACCCACGATCCCGGACCTCAAAAGTCAATCAAATTAACCATAAATCCTCGTCACTGGGCGGCAGGGCGGTCGGGGGAAAAAACAGACAAATAATACATAATACGCTTACGATTTCCTTTCAGCCCTCTCCCCTCCTCCTCGCTCTACCGTTGAATCCTCCTCATCACCCCCCCCCCTCTCGCCGTCCCTTTCAACGTAGATACCTTCCTCCTATTCACTCTGTCCTACCACCCGACAAATCCCAACGAACAAAAGTTCTGCCCCGTATACATAATACATTGACACAAATTCATCCTTTACACTACACTGTACTGTACACTATACCTACTACAGATAGGTACTGACTAGTCAAGTTTACCTGAAAGTCAGTAACGAATCGTCAAAATACTTAAGAGGGTGACTGCTGCCAACGTACCTAATTTTACAATTTGAATTTGCATCATTACTACAAAACGAATCATTTTGAAAAAAAAATGACTTAGTTATTTTGGATATTAATAAAGAAAAATATACCTTAACTTTATAATTAAGTTCTGTATATATTCTTGTAGGAAAATAATAAGCATACCCCGATTTTTGACATTTATCTTAAATTTGTAAAAAAACTATAAGGTATAGAGCAATATATTTTGTTATAAATTAATGAAGAACAAAATATCTGGAAAAATATGATGTGACGTTGCATTAATGCATCAGGTTAAGTTAATAAACCAAAAAAAAACTTTTATTTCGCAATGGTACTGAATGGAAAATAAATGTTTTTTGTGTTTCTTTACTAAACCTGAAGCATTAATGCAACGTCACATCATATTTTTCTAGATATTTTTGTCTTCTTTAATTTAAAAAAATATATATTGAACTACGCCTTAAAGTTTATTAAAATATAAGATAAACGTTGAAAATCGGGGTATGCCATTATTTTTCTACAAGAATTTATACAGAACATTATCAAAAAGCAAAGATATATTTTTCTTTATTAATACCCAAACTATCTAAATTGTTTTTTTCAAAACGATTTGATAAGAAATAATGGTATATCAAATTGAAAAATAGGTACGTTGGCAGCAGTCCCCCCCCTTAATGTATGAGTTATTTGTTATTATTTATTTATTTATTTATTTATTTATTCATTTAGGAATACAAACAGTTACAGAAAATATGCATATAACTAATAGTAACATAGAATTCAAAGTTTATCTGCAACCTTACAGTATTCACAATATAAACATATGAAAGTGAAAATTTGCAAAGTAATACAATACTAATAAAAGACAAAACAAGTAAAGAAGAAAGAAAAAAAAAAATCAATTTAAATTAACATAAACGAAATGAAATAGATAAGAAATTAATTATACAGAAATAAGTATTGAGGCGAGAAATAAATATTGAGGCGAGAAATAGAGAAACAAGAGTTATACATTAACATAATGATAAAAAAGAGAAAAAAAAACAAAAATACATAAAATAAAATTAAAATTAAGGAGCCATAATTCAATAAAAGAGATGGTGTAGTATGTTATGACAGATGATTAATATCTCAATAGAGTATGTGTATTATTATGTCATCGCGTGTTGTGGTGATGATTTTTGAATGTGTTTTATTTCGTGTTTGAATGCTGTGTATGATTTGGAGAAGATGTGTGTGTCTGGAAAGGTTTTGTTGTATTCATTGCACATTCTGTTGGTTGGTTTCCTAAATCCTGCATTTGTGTTTGAAGTTGACGGGAGGAAGAGCAAGTTGTTTCTTAGGCATCTGAGTGGTGCATGTATGTTAATTGAGCTAACGAGTGCTGGACAGTCAAACGTGCTATTGATTATTTTGTGTAGTGTTGTCATGTCAAATAGGGTACGTCTCTCTTTTAGTGTGCATAGATTGTAATTATTAAGTAGGTCAGTGTATGGTAGTCGGGGATTCTGTGTTCTGTATTGCATAGTCTTGAGGTATTTTTTCTGAATTGTTTCAATTTTTTCGGCGTATATGTTGTAATGTGGATTCCATATTTGAGAGCAGTATTCGAGTTGTGAGCGGATTAACGTATTATATAATATTAAATATGAGCTGGTTTTTTTGAATTCTTTAGTCAATCTCATCACAAAACCCATCATTTTATATGCTTTGTTGATTATGTTTTCCACATGGATGTCAAAATGAAGTTTGCTATCAAACACAACTCCTAGATCCCGAATATTGTTGACTTTGTCAAGTGGATGAGTGTCGATGTAGTAATTATGTTGGATAATATTTTTATTTTTTGTAAATGTGATAGTCTTGCATTTAGCTAAATTAAGATATAGTTTATTTCGCTGACAGTAATCGTTTAATCTATTTAGGTCGTCCTGGAGAGCTGTGCAATCGTGTACATGTTTAATTTTAAGGAAAATTTTTAAATCGTCAGCAAATATTAAAAAATTACTATTTATGAAACATGAGTTGATATCGTTAATTAATATCGTGAAGAGTAGTGGGCCAAGGATTGAACCTTGAGGTACTCCAGATGTTATTTTTACTTTATTGGAGGAATGGCCATTTTTGTTGATATAATAAGAACTAATTCATCACTCAATAAGTTCGTAAGATAATAATAATAATAAAATTATTTTATAATGCAATTTTTTACTCCTCACTAACCCAAGGGTATATTTATTTATTTATTAACCTTTTATCACACCATATTTAAAATGACAACAATAAGTAGATTACTGCTGCCCAACTAGGAAATCCTGTTCTAGGGCTAGTAAGTAGTTTACAATTTTTATTGACAATTATATGCAATTATGAACCAAGTGATTGTTCCCGTTCCACACTAAATATGTACACAATCTCAACTTCACTATTTTTTTATTGCAGATTATCAACTAGTATCATGCTGAGATTGTATTCTGAAAGTTTCATTACGATGTATCTGTGTGTGTGTGCTATGTACGGCGTGTTTATTTTACTTTATCGATTATAGACTAAAGTACTCATTCGATTCTTTTCAAATTTTGCAAATATGTATATCTAATACTCGCTTAGACTCAATTATTTTAACAGTCAAATATTTGAAAGGGACCCCAAGCTCAGACAAACTAAAAAAAATATAAATTGAAGTTTCAAATTGGTAATAAGACACACCACCAAAATGGCATTGAAGAGATATCAAGTTTTTATAATAAAATATTTAATATAACAAACTCATTTCATGAAAATGCTGAATATTTTCCATACAAAATTTGAATACTTTATGGAATGACTTGTTACTTACCGTTTTTTCATAATTCTAGTTGATTATGGACAGTTTCAAACGTTGAAAAAAAATAATAATGAATATGTATGTCCTTAAAATAAGTACATATACATTCTCATAACAAAGCATAAGTTCTTGTACTAATAGGTGAACGAAATCAGTTATGGCAGTATTCGAACTCGCGACCTCTGGATTACTAACTCAGCGCGCTAACCTCTCTGCCACCACCCATCTACCAAAATCAGATCCTAGTTTAGTATGCGACCTAAAAATGCCAATTTGACACTTGATATTTTTATTGGTGTTTTTGTTTCACTAGTTTCCGAGCTAACCGTTCCCTCATCAGACCATTTACAAACTTGTCAATGTGTGTATGTATGAAGATTATAATATATTATTCATTCGAGGAAAAATCTTGGGGGCCCTAAATCTTAGGGGTATAATACTCCGTATTCAGTAACTATTGTAACTAAATTAGGAACGTTCTAAAATTGTATATTTTAGATTTACGGTATTATTTCAGCGTTGTAAAATATCAAGTTGGGACTAAATAGAATAGGAACGTACCTATTTTGGCCGTAAAGTTCTTAAAAAGTTACTGAATCAGACGTATTATGAAAAATTATGAAATTTTCATCATTTTCATAATTATTCAAAATACGTCTAATTCAGTAACTTTTTAAGAATGTTCCGGCCAATATAGGTACCTATGTTCCTATTCCATTTAGTCCAAGTTGATATTTTATAACGCTGAAATAAGACCGTAAATCTAAAATGTACAATTTTAGTATGTTCCTATTTAGTTACAATAGCTGTTACTGAATAGGGGGTAACGTAGACTCTAGACCTAGACACTGCAATAAGTGTAGGTAGATATAATATTCATGAAGTTGCCACTGAAGATAGCGGGGCAAGTCTGAAGGGGTAAATTGCCCATTAGGTATATTGCACCGTCCCCGCAGTGTATAGTCTGTGTATACACTAGCTGTATCACACGCACCCTCAATGTCTTAAAGAGAAAAGCTTTTTGTTCTCTATAACCAACGTATATCTGCATAAAAATATACAGGTGTACAATATATCTATCTATAGATCTTCAGACCATGTATTTCTAGAAAGTTTTCCTTAAGGACCCATAGGCAATCGAATGAGATTACCCAAGGCAATCAAGAAATTTACCCAAGAATGAGACTAAAACACTTGTAAATTCTTTCTTTGTGTCTCGGCTTGATTACTGCAACGGCATTTATGCTGGATTGCCGAAGTATCACCTCGATAGACTACAGATGGTATTTAACACAGCGGCAAGACTTATTTTCGGTGCAGAAAAACGATGTCACATAATTCCACTACTAAACGAATTACACTGGTTGAAGTGTCCAGACCGAATTGATTACAAAATTTGTTTGACAGTACATATATAATGCTTTGAACAACCTGGCACCAAAATATATACAAGAGCTGTGTCAGAGAAGAGATCTCTCTGGGAGGCATCTCACACTCAGGTCGTCTGGATCACAGAGTAACAATTCCTTAAAGGAGTTGGACAGAGTTAACAAAGCGGCTTACTATGACCGATGCTTTAGTGTAAGTGGTCCTATTAAGTGGAATTCACTGCCTCTAGATGTCCTGAAGAGCACTTTCACTAAAGGACTAAAAACAGCTTTGTTTCAGAGAGCAACACAACATTAAACTATCAACGCCCTTGGTATGATCTCGAATCATTAAACGGCGCTATACAAATGACTTATTATTATTATTATTAGTTGTGATGTGTGGCGTTTCCTCATTTACTAAGCCAATATGGACATATATGGGCAGGTGTGAATTACATTATAAAAGGAAACACGACACATGCGTGTATACACACACACACACACACACACACACACACTAGTCACGTCTCTCACCTAAAAAGGAAACCTAACCTCATTGCCGAACTATGTGAGATGTTATTTTACATGTATTTTTTATAACCCGGCTCTTATGGGACACCTGAAAACGATAATAATGTGGGTGGAAGCACAATTCTTAGGCGGTGCTTCGCAGTAGAAAAAGAAAATAATAAATAAAATATGCCGTAAAGTTGAAATTTTAATGAAAAAAAAATGGACGATAAGCTCACTAAAGCGACCTTCAATAGGTACGATATTCTTAAGGTTTTTATATTCGAGTTCTAAGCCAACATTTTATTGAAAGACCCTAAGCCATATTATATTTTGATACGAGAAAAATATATTGAAGTTAGGGCCAAAATATTAAATATTTAATACCATGTTGTGTGTTGCGCTTTTCTAATACGATAAAATACAAATCGAATAGACGAAAAGGGAATAATCCTATTGTAGCCAGAAAAGGTTTTTCCTTATATTTTTTCTTCGCAAAAACGAAATTACATACATACGTAAATAATAAATTTATCGCAGAAAACCAAAATGCCATTTTTATAGAAAAAATTCTCTGAAAAAAATGCTAGCGAGACACTAATATAACAATCTAATTTAAATCAAATAATTTATATTGGAGATAGTATGTTTATAGTTTAAGAATTAAAAAGAAAGAAATAATTAATAAATAAAAAAATATGTTTATGTAGGTATTACTTTTTTTACATAAGTGAAAACATGTATTTAGGCATGAAACTGTATATATCATTTTTGTTATTATTATTATTATTATGTATGCTGTATGTTTTCTGATTAAAATAAAATAAAAAAATAATATAAAATAAAATACGTAAAAATTCATTTATAAATATTAATAAATATTGAATAGGTATATTTAAAATTTTTGTTCTCCTATACAAAACATACCTATCATGATAGGATAGTATGGAGTTCAGTCCTGTTTTCCAACACCGAATAGGAATATAAAATATTTGTAGGCCTATAAATTATAGGCCGAAAACAGGACTGACGTCTGCCTTGCTCTTCCACGAGTATGATTAGAGTGTCGACCTGCTACCCAGACTTTCAGGATGGGGAATAACTCCCAACGGGCTGGGCCCCTATGGCCACAACCCAGTCCAAAAGATGTTCATTTACAAAATTCTTATTATTTTCTTTAGATAAATCTACGGTTCCTTAGATTATGAAGTCCAACTGTTCCTCAATTTTAATTATCGACGAAATTTTTATTTGGTAGAATTCCATTATAAGTTATATCATTATTATTATTTTTTTTATAACAAATACCAAAAATTAGTACATAATTAAGAGGGTGACCGCTGCCAACGTACCTATTTATTCAATTTGATATACCATCATTATTACGAAACGAATCATTTTGAAAAAAATAACCTAGTTAGTTTGGATATTAATAAAGAGAAATATACCTTAATTATGTTCTGTATATATTCTTGTAGGAAAATAATAAGCATACCCCGATTTTAGACATTTATCTTAAATTTCTAAAAAAATATAAGGTATAGAGCAATATTTTTTTTTATAAATTAAAGAAGAACAAAATACCTGGAAAAATATGATATGACGTTGCATTAACGCATCAGGTTAAGTAAATAAATCAAAAAAACTTTTATTACGCAATGGCGCTGAATGGAAAATAAATGTTTTTTAGGTTTATTTACTAAACCTGAAGCATTAATGCAACGTCACATCATATTTTTCTAGATATTTTTGTCTTCTTTAATTAAAAAAAATATATTACTCTACGCCTTATAGTTTATTAAAAATATATTATAAACGTTGAAAATCGGGGTATGCCATTATTTTTCTACAAGAATTTATACAGAACATTATCAAAAAGTTAAGGTATATTTTTGTTTATTAATACCCAAACTATCTAAATTATTTTTTTCAAAACGATTTGATAAGAAATAATGATGGTATATCAAATTGAAAAATAGGTACGTTGGCAGCAGTCCCCCCCTTAAGCAATTTAACAAATAAATTGGGTTGGTTTGATTAACCACCTCACTAGGCCAGGCCTGTTCCGAGGTGGTAGTTATTGAAGTGTGATATGCGATTCGACGACGGCTCTTTTTAAGGTACCATTAGAAGTGCCCTATATTCCAATGGAAAATATCTATCTCGTCCGAAAGCGAGTTCAATTTTCCCATAATACGCACCAGGGTGCTGCGGGCCACTATATCTAGATCTCATTATTGATACCAAAGTTTTTTTTTTTGGCTCTTCACCCGTTAAGAGGCATATTTAAAACTTTGAACTGGGAAGACAAGGGAATAAAAATAAATGGAACAAACTTAAACCACCTCCGTTTTGCAGATGACATAGTGCTTATAAGTGATGATCTGGAAGAACTTCATATTATGAAATTAATATTAACAAAACAAAAATCATGAGTCCATCTAACAGCACTATCACAATTGATAATAAAATAATTGAAGCTGTTGAAGAATATATATATATATACCTTGGACACAAGATAAAATTAGGAAAGGATAACCAGACAGCAGAAATACCCAGAAGGATCGGACTAGGTTGGGCAGCCTTTGGGAAACTTAAACATGTCCTAAAAAACAGAGATATTCCCACATGTCTGAAAAGAAAAGTGTTTGAAACATGTATCCTGCCAGTGCTTACGTATGGTCTGGAAACTATCACGCTAACTGCGAGGACCATACATAAGCTAAAATGCACTCAGAGATCCATGGAAAGGCAAATGATAGGCGTAAGTCTAAGAGACAAAATTAGAAATGAAGAAATCAGACGCCAGACAAAAGTTGTTGATGTCATGGATCGAGTTGCAAAACTTAAATGGCAATGGGCAGGTCATGTTGCCAGACAGGGTACGGACAGATGGGCACCCAGAATTCTAAATTGGAGACCATGGGATATGAAAAGGGGAATAGGCCGGCCCCAGAAAAGGTGGGCCGATGATATTGTCCCTGTCGCTGGAAGCGGATGGGTTCGAAAAGCCCAGAAAAAAGACGAGTGGAAGATTTTAGAAGAGGCCTACATCCAGCAGTGGAGAGATGGCTGAGAAAGAAGAAGAAGACCCGTTAAGAGTGTTCACAGCTATTTAAGTTAAAATATTAAATTGTCAAAATAGAGAGAAACCTAAATTATTTTTGTATATTTATTTTACTTCAATCAATTTCAAATTTATGTACAGAGTTAAGTTTTAATGTCATTAATTTTGATGAATTTTTTGAACAAAATGTTCACCTGTTTGGAATTGTAGCTCAACAATGTCCTCACATTTGTTGGCATTGGAACCCCAATATCTGTGAGGTCGGTAAAAAAGGACGGATACCTATCGTTTATGGGGCATTCAAGAAACAAATGATCCAGTGTCTCATCACCAATCATACATTCGCAGAGACTGCTATAAATGATCCCTATTTTTTTTAAATGCTCTCTGGTACAACAGTGTCCCATGCGGATACGACACATAACGCTGATGGAATGTTTGTCAAAAGCTTTATCATGGAACCATGACTTATTGACAATTGTTTGTTGGGTCATTTTGTAAAGTCTACCCTTTTTCAGTGAGGTTGTGTCCCAATATGACTGCCATTTATTCAACAGACGGTATTTTGCGATTGGTAGGAGATCGTTTTGTGTAATATTGGAATGTGTCCGTGTGTTTCCATGTGTTGCTCTCTTAGCCAATTCATCCGCTTTCTCGTTTCCTGGTATACCACAGTGACTTGGTATCCATGCCAGACAAAGTTTTCTGTTTTGGTTGCATATTTCTTTAACCAAAAAGTTAAGAATGGAGATTTACGTACACATCACACGTTCATTAAGTTGTATTTTTTTAAATGAATATGTCCTTGTTAAACCCTTGGTATAGTATACAGTGGATGCTAAATTACAATAAAACATTCCCTCACCTTAGTATCTATGTCGTGCAGCGGCACCGCTAGCCACGGCATCGATCTGAGACTGGCCGCGAAGGATGCAGAATAATCCAATACTAGGTCCGAGAGGGCCCACAGCACCACCTGCACCACCTCCAGCCTCGGAGCACCGCCGTCTCCCTCCGCGTTGTGCCGCTCGTAGAAGCGCACCAGCTCGCCCGTGTAGGGGTCGCTGTCGGCGCTGATGTTGGCGAACGAGAAGTAGACGGCGATAGGGCAGGGGGCGGGAGGCAGGGCAACGGACGAGTCCTCGAGCGCCCCCGTGCGGCACCGCACCAGCTGGGCGCCAAACAGACGGGAGCGCCACTCCTCGCAGACGGAGGTCTCCATGACCTCGCTAGGTCGCCACTCACCGACGGGACATCTCTCGGTACCGCGGATACTTCGCAATCTGAAACATCAGACATTAATCTAATCTTATTATTGCTAGTGGTTAAGGAAAGTCTATAGACAGTATAAATGAATTTTCGAGAACGAAACTTACAAATAAATAAATGATTTTGCAAATATTCCATTATTATTCGATTACAAATAAATAAATAAATAAATTACCAATGTAGTTTAAGTTAGTCATTTCAATATTTTAAAAATATTTGAGAGCCCTTCTGATTTTTGGACGAGGGCCTAAAAATACGTTAGAGGGCACTTTTGATTGTTTTTACATGGGGGGCCATACTTTCTAGCTACGCCACTTATAACATGGGTATAAAAAACACAGCTATCTCTAACTAGGATCGATTATATGTGACAAACAATAGTATATTAGTAGTAAGTGGTAGATGTTAGACTATTAATTCAGTTTGTGATCTTAGATTATCAACAGATAAAAATATGTTTATGTACCTACAGAAGAATACAATTAATAGAAAGGAAAAAATAACAAAAAAATATGTAAATGTGCTCATTAGGAAGGTAAAGGAATGGAAGGAAGTGGGAAATCAGAATCACTGCAACGTTATCAACCCCTCATCAACGACTCGAAAACTTGACACATGATCGACCCCTCATCAATGACTCGAAAACTTGACACATGATCGACCCCTCATCAATGACTCGAAAACTTGACACATGATCGACCCCTCATCAATGACTCGAAAACTTGACATTATCAACCCCTCATCAATGACTCGAAAACTCGACATTATCAACCCCTCATAAATGACTCGAAAACTCGACATTATCAACCCCTCATCAATGACTCGACATTATCAACCCCTCATCAATGACTCGAAAATTTGACATTGTCAACCCCTCATCAAGGACTCGAAAACTTGACATTATCAATCCCTCATCAATGACAAGAAAACCTGACATTATCAACCATGACTCGTAAACTTGACATTATCAACCCCTCATCAATGACTCGAAAACTTGACATTATCAACCCCTCATCAATGTCCTTTGCACCAAAAATGAATTATAATTACTGCAAACTAGTTGTATGTATGAATTTTGGCAATAGTTTGTTGTAAATTATGGAAGCCTAAATGTGGAAGTAGTTCTTGTTCGTCTCAGAGGTCAATTAAAGTAAATCTTTTGGAGATGTTATTGTGTTATTTGAAAACTATTATGATATTTAAAAATTATTTAAAAGCTTAAATATTCATGGAGCCGCTTTATAAGCTATACGCAATTCCCGTAAAAAATGTACTCAGTGATCTAGACGATGTCAATGTTAGACGTAATTCTGATGGCATGTTATTTTAAGAAAGTTCTTGAATGTAGTGCAGAGCCAAGTCACGGAGAGTCTTTATAGTCCACTCGGTTACAAATTTATAGGAATGTGTGCCGTTCGGTACTCCCTGCCTACCCTCGTCAGGACTTGGCGTGACGCTATGTATATTTATAGCCTCATTTGGTAACCAGATGTGAATAAAAAATCTTAGGTAAGTATGTACGGTACTGTTTAAATATTGATGGCTGCACGCCAATGGGTAGTGGGTATTACTGACCGGTAAATTACAGACAGACGATACATCATAGCATACCAGCACGTGCGGTAGTGTTGCAGACACCATAAATGTGGGATTTACCTTGACTCCTGGCAACAGAAGTAATCATTACTTCTGAAAAATACAGCGCCGATATTTGGATGCATTCTATTCTCATCGTTATTTTTGAAATAATTTAAGACATCTCAATAAAGCATCTATCATATCTGGGTGTTTGAAAAATATGATCTGGAAACATAATAATTCATTCATTCATTCATACCATCACGGCATATACCACAATGTGGGGTAACCAGCGAAAGGTGTGCGGGTGTGCATTGCCTAATAAAAGGGAGCACAACATATCTATGTATACCCACACACCAGTCTCGTCTCACCTAAAAAGGCACTATATTCAGAATGGGTGGTGAACCTCATTGCTGAACTATGTAGTAAGATGTTATTATTGCCTGTTGTATTTTCGATTACCCGGCTCTTACGGGACACTCGAAAACAATAATAGAAAAGAGTGGAAGCACTATTCTAAGCCGGTGCCTCACAATAATAATAATAATATTATATTAAAAAAAAAATTGTATTAATTTAAATATTTGTACTATGTGTATGTTCATATTATGTTACTCAATAAAAAAAATATATATTTATTTAACATAAGAAAAGAAAACTTACAGAAACAATACACCACAGAGACCACTCAGTATTTACATAAAAACAAACAAAAAATATACAAAACAAAAAACATGATAAACAAAATAATAATAATAATAATAAAAAACCATGGGTGCTCCCTGATTGGCATCATTCCATCACTTTACATACATAATGTCTATCTAACTAGGAATAATTACTGTTTTAAGTAAGGACAATTTCAATGTATTTTCACTACGCTTTTACATCATGCGATAGAAATTTCAATCGATTGAATTAAAAAAGAACATTAACAAAATATAAAATAAAGCATTATGGAAAAGAATGACAGCAGAACTAAAACATTACCTAAATAAGTATGTTTGTTAACTTATATTCCGATTGCGATCGACCTATACTCAGCAACCACCTATGTATTTACAAACTTTTTCAGAACATTCACACTCATTGTGTGGCAAATGCTAAATGTAAGGTATTGTAAATTTTCGGACCAAGAAAGGAGTAGTGTTTTTGGGCGTACGTCTTACGGACTTTCCCTATATTTAAAAATACCCTGCTTCCACATCTTGTTCCATGTATACTGTTTCTGACTGTAAATTCTAAATTTAAGCGCTTGTGCACATAAATAATTAACCTTTGCATATAAAGTTGTCGCACATCCAAAACACCGAATTCCCCGAATAACAAATCACTCAAACACATGCGTATTGACAATAAGGTCAGAATATATAAGACATGCGACGATGCGACCGATCATGACGTATGCTTTGGAAACGCGAGCAGACACTGTACGAACCAAGGAGCACCGGACAACGGAGATGAAGGTCCTATGGTCAATCACTGGTAAAACTCTCCGAGATCGTGTTCGCAATGTTCAAATAAGGAAAACATGTGGAATGAGGACATAGTTCGGTGGAGTAGATCCAGAAGAAGACATTGGAGGGACCACGTTGCCAGGATGGACAGTGATAGACTTGCATATATAACGGCGAATGAAATTCCTTCTGGCCGCCGCCTACCCGGAAGACCACCCAAGAGATGGAAGGATGGCTGGACTTCGTCATCCCAGGAGGCATAGTTTCTGAAGAACAGACCATCTAGGTCTACTAAATGAAGAAGAAGAATTTAAGACATCTCCGTAATTGGCTTTGATGTGTGTAATGTTTTTAAGGAATTTATGAAATAGCTGTTGAGATTAAATAAAATACAATTTTTTTATAAAATCAGAGAGCCAGTAGAACGTTTATAATTATATCTGTGGCAGCTTCAAAGTCGCGTCAATCAGCAAAAAACTAAATGAATACAGACAGAGATTGTATGGGACTGACCCAGGATAATAATATTATGATAAAAAGAACGTTACATATAGACAATTTTTTAACATCTTAATAGAGACGTAGTTGGAGTATTATAGGAGAACCAGGAACTCAAGGCACCTACAGTTCTTACTACCTGTCATCGGCTGGTTGGCGTGACCACTTTATGCGCTTGCGCAACGTTCACCAATTATGCCTTCTTATTGAGTTCCCGTATTAATGTATTTTTTGGAAGTTCTATATATTTGAATAATATGTAACAATTTACCTGAAAATAAGACATTACTACTATTGCCACCTATGAAGTAACGACGAAACCTTTTTTAACGCCATATATTGAGAAATTGGTTTATTTGTAAACAATGAAAGCAACAGTCCTTATAAATGAGGTGACGGTGTTCTCGCATAGATATCACCCCAGAACTGCGCCAGAAATATTTTTGTAAAATCCTATGTTTGCATATATGTAAAGATTGGATATTTTCCCCTGTCGGGAGTCAAATGATGTTTTTATCGACAAACATTTTAACATCTCAATAGAGACGAAGTTGGAATAAACCAGGAACTCAAGGCACCTATAGGGCTTACGATCTGTCATCAGCTGGTTTACGTGATCACTTTATGTGCTTGCGCAACGTTCACCAACTATGCCTTCTTATTGAGTTCCCATATCAATACAATTTTTGAAAGTTCTATAATATTTTAATAATGAAAAACTGATAATGGATTTAAATAATGAGGTTTCTTCGTTACTTCATAGAAGGCGATAGTAAAACCAGCTTATTCAGAAACTGATCGTTGGAAACTGATCATTATTAAAATATATAGAACATTCAAAAATTACATTTTGATAAGGGTATAAATATGTGCCGGCTGAGAATAAGTCACGGGCGGATAACCACATACATAAGATATTATACATACAAAAGGCCTCAAACAAGGTGGTCTGATGATATCAGGCGAGTGGCTGGAGGAGGTTGGATGCGGTCTGCCCAGGATAGGGAGCTGCGGAGGTCTCAGAGGGAGGCCTATGTCCATTACTGGACGAATGAGGACTGAAAAAGACATACACGCCTTGTCCCCGACGGGGCAGGCAGACTACCGCAATATCGACAGAAAGGACACACGCAAAGAATTAAAAACTAGGGAATCTGGTAAAGGCTATACCTACTCCTCTAATTACCAAAACACAAATGTGTCAGAATCGCGGTCCAAGTTTGCAAGTTGTGTGGAATTTTTCAAATATCTATTACAAAGGTTTTCAACTGTTTAATGATTTGCCAGAATGTGTGAAGGAAGCATCTGGTCTAGCCGCTTTTCGTCGCCTTTAGGTGTTGAATACATAAAGGAAAAGTTCTTTTAAGATATTGTGTGCTTCCTTTGTATTTTTGTGTAAATTGGAATCTGACAAAACCCCTTAAAAGGGGAAAAGTGACGGAAGGTCCTGTGTACACTTACAAAATGACTGATATAGGTTATTGGATGTGACGCTCTTCGCTTTTTAGAACAAGCGAAGAGCTTCAAGGCAAGGATTTCTAGACGTCTAATTTTGATCAAATAAATGAGGTGTATTTTCTAATGAGTCACTCAATATCTCTGCAAAAGTTGATGATCGTAGGACAAAAGGGAAAAAGTTCGTGTATATATATGTTCCGCAAGTTTTTCGTAGGGACGGTATTTAAATATAGGTAAAATTTTCGGGTACAATTTTTGTATGGGAATTTTAGTTTAGGTATTTGAGTACAGGTGAAAGGTGGTTTGGACTTGCGTCACGGGCCCTTACTAACGTGGGCCTATGATATTTTCTTGTTTTTTGTTGTTTTTATATAAATTATTTCATACTGTATAAATTTGTTATTTTTTCAACTTGGTAATATTCTTTTGGTTATACTACATGTAAGATTATGTATTTAAATAAAATATGCATGCATATAATCGATGAGATTCTAGAATAGCAATCTTAGGTCGCAGGGCCCGTGGCACTAGCCCAGAGTAGCCTGAATAAAATCATTTTTTAAACTTCTTAGTATATCAAAAACTATTTTGAATACTGTTGAAATAATGTAAGGTATATAAAAATATGAATTTAAAACAATAACTAAACAAATTAATTAATGATAATTAAATGTTACAGTCATAATTACTTAATCGTTAACATTAAAATACAATGTTTAAATAAGCCGGTGAAACGTACCTTTACTTATGTAGACACAACACAGTTAATAATTCAGTAAACAAACTGATCAACACAAACACATTTGATGGATATAATATATGAATCACATAAACAAGACAATGTTTATTATACCGGCATGTGTTTCATGAACGAGGAAAAACGCTTGATTATTAATTTAAAAATAAATTTAAACACGGTCGAAATTGTCCAAAGCAAAACACATAACCTCACTAGCGGATTGATATAATAATTCAAATTTTGAACAATGTCCTCGCAGTTTGACGCGAAAAAACTTCTGTGTTTTATTATTTAACCCGAATAATTACGATATACTGTTGATATGGGATGTTTTCAATATAAACACAGGTGAAATATACATCGAATATAAATAAATCGACGAAACACAAGACACGACCGGTCCCCGTCGGTCAACGTTCGGCAGGAAACTGCACAAAATTTCGGTATGACAGCTCTCATCATGGCGGCTGATAAATGACAGAAGGCCAACAAGTCAAAAGAGTAATCGCATCAACTATGAATTGAATATTTATCAAAATACGCGGAATGCTTGCCGATGAAGTGCCTTCTAAATCTACAAAGGCGGGCGAGAGGGGGTGCGTTCGATATTTTAAATGAGATCATAAAACTCCCCTTGTTCTGTGGTATCTGTTCTCACCCCTAGTTTTGATAATTATCAAATGAAAAACAAATTACCTACTAATTATTTAATCAATAATTAAGTTTCATGATTTCTTACATAACAAATGAAGATTTAATAGGTATATTATATCAGTGATATGTTATGGACCATATCACTGGATTGTATTCATATTTTAATACATATACACCATGCCCTTTCTTAATCGAGCCATTCATTCTCTCTTTTTATTTGACACACTGCTCTGCTTTCACTCTTGTCAAATACCATTGCCTTTGATTTGCTGGCATTCATCCTCAGTCCATTCTCTGTACTACAAGATACTGTAACTCTTCCATACCCTCTACTAACAATACTTTATAGTCTGCATACATTGAATCACGCACCGTTACAGTACTCAGTTTCAGACACTTTCATCCCTAAGGCCTCTTATGCATCAGTCAATGTACAGATCGAAAAGCCATGGTAACAGCATGCACCCCCTGTCTAGTGCCATTATTTATGAATACCACATTGTTACTGTGTTGTTGACACAAACACATGCCTCGCTGTTCTCATATAATGACGTATCAGATTGCTCTTCACTCCGTACACCGATAGTATCCCATAGGCCTTTTCTAGGTCCATAAAGGCACAGAAAAGATTCTAGTTTTTATACATCCTCTGCTGCCCACAAACTTGCTCTCTGTTCTCTTTCATACTCTTTGATCCAGAATTCTTGCATACATCTTACCAACTGACCTTAGCAAACCTATGGCTCTATAGTTTTGCAGTCAAGCTTCGATCATTTACCTTTATACAAAGGGACCACGACTGCGATATAAAAAATTAACAATATATACTTACCGTGTCCAAGATCATCAACCTATATTATGTACCTCCAGTAGTTTGCAGCGATAATTGCATCTTCATTTCATTAACAATTAAAATAAAGAACAATCTTAGCAATATGGAAAGAAAAGAACGAAAATCATTGGATGAATTATTTGACAAATATAATTTCATTAGGATAAGATATTTTCATGGATTACAACATGAAATCAGTACTTAAGTTATTCCATAATCTTGCCGATTGTACGTGAAAAGAATAACTAAGAAACCCAATAGTAATGGAAGAAACAGTAATAGCAAGTATGCTAAGTTCAGCAGAGCAAAGAGACAGGACATTATGGTATTAAATGAGGTACATAAATAAAACAAATTATAAATGTTTTCCTAATATATTCATAGAAATATTTTCTTATATGTTGATCATTTTCTTACTTTGAACATAATAATTTTCTTCAAATTTGAATTAAATAAGTCTGTGAACACTTTTTTTTTTTTTATTAACACAACAGCTTTGAGCTTACAGTACGACAACTTTTTGTTATCGTATTGAATATATTTTTTGAATCACTGAACGCCCCAAAAGAAGACGTCGGCTTCATAATAACACAGAAATTCGTACCAGTGTGTTGCGTGCAACCCCATTTGTACGAGCGGGGTCATGAAATAAATGGGAGTTCAGTTCTCTCAACTCTCATGTAGTTCAGTGAAGCGTAAAGACCTAAATGCTCAAGTAAGACTGGGCAGTCTATAAAAGATGTATATATTTTTAACTAAGACGTACTTGTTTTGGCAGTACATATACAAAAATTGAAACGATACTGACATTTATACAAAAAATATTGCAATACGCTAGAGAATAAAAATTCTTCATTTCTATAAAAAAATAACCATGATCTTATTATACTTAATCAAATTTACAGTTTAATTGTATTCAATTAAATTTACAGTTTTATTGTACTCAATCAAATTTACAGTTTTATTGTACTCAGTCAAATCTTACTAATCATACTGTACATATATTTAACGGTGTTGCAATATCACGCTAATAATTGGTTTCCATCGGTTGCTGTGTAATATGTGAACAGCTTCTTTGCCAGTTCTGGTCCGAGACGTTTGGTAGCCGCCAGGGGGCCCGCTGCCCGCCGCACGGGAATGTCAGACAGCATTGATATAATGGAGCTAGACTCACTGCCCTCCAGTTCCTGGAATTGAAAATATAACCTATATTCATCATATTTGTTGCTAGAAAAAGGGAATGAAGACCAATGATGATTTCATTTTGTCAACAAGATTTGTTTTAGACTATTTTTGGGTTGTATAATATATAAGGAAGAAGTAATCGCTTTGAAACTGGTTGTATCAAATAACTCATTTGTGGTTTGAAATTAGCTGTATCAAATAACTCATTCGTGGTCAAAACTGGTTGTATCAAATAACTCATTCGTGGTTTGAAACTGGTTGAATCAAATAACACATTTGTGGTTTGAAACTAGCTGTATCAAATAAATCATTCGTTGTCAAAACTGGTTGTATCAAATAAATCATTCGTGGTTTGAAACTGGTTGAATCAAATAACTCATTTGTGGTTTGAAACTAGCTGTATCAAATAACTCATTTGTGGTTTGAAACTAGCTGTATCAAATAACTCATTCGTTGTTTGAAACTGGTTGTATCAAATAACTCGTTCGTTGTCAAAACTGGTTGAATCAAATAACTCATTCGGTGTCAAAACTGGTTGTACCAAATAACTCATTCGTGTTTTGAAACTGGTTGTATCAAATAACTCATTCGTGGTTTGAAACTGGTTAAATCAAATAACTCATTTGTGGTTTAAAACAAAGTGAAAACGACTACATATGTGCCACAAAGTCAAATATAATTTTATCATACAGTTAAAAAAAAGTTACTTGTTACCTGCATGAGACTAGCAGGAGATGGGAAACGTTGACAGAGAGCCTGCGCTATGTCCAATCCAGCCAAAGGGAACTTGGTGATGGACTGACTCCATAACCTCAGGAGACCGACACCTGGAAAAGGTTTTATCACTATTACTAATAATATATAAAAACAGACTTCCTCAATTGTCCAGACAGTGACAGTACTTAATTGAAAACATTCCTATAGTCATTAATGAAGTAACACATGTATATTTTACATACCTACTCATACGTCTCATACGTGAACTTGGTAGCATCCTCCAGTTAAGAAGCCACGTGATCTCCTAACTTAAGTGAGCAACTGTGCAATGAAAACATGGTTAGTATTTAGATAGGACTCTGCATTTAGACCTAAGAGAGGGGGAGCCATTACACGCACTGTGCTGTCAAGGTTACCTACCAGTCTTCTGATAATCACTGGACATTCCGCATTATCCGTCTGCCAAGATTAGACCGTGTGTGTCGCGCCGTGTCTTACTTGTGAGTCCTTGAGTTTGAGTGCACATGAACACGGCCTTGAGAAGGGGGAAGAACGACTTCGTAATCAGGTGAGTCCTTTCCTCCTTTCTCCCTCATTTTGTTGTTTGTATCAACAATTTCAGACGGCTGATATGCGACAAGCAACGGCAGTCACAGTTTATTCATTTTTTAATATACGGTTCACCCTCATTAATTTTGTGTAACACAGTATTGTGAAAAACATTAATTGACCTTAAGACAAATCTAGTTGTAATAAAAATGCAGGAAAGTCTGTAACTAAAATGTGGATAAAACTGTATTATAACATAGGGCCTTACTATTCCATAAATATGTATGTAACATCTGCAGAAAATAGGACTAGAAGAAGACAAAGAGGGAGAAGATACATCACACCACCTCCTTATGGAGTATGATGTGACACAAATAAGAATGAGGAATTTGGGCAAGCCCCAAATAGATATTAACCCTCATTGAATCCCCTAGCTGAGAGGCTTGGGATTTCAGTAAGACCACATACATACAAACCATCATGGCATATCCCACAATGTGGGGACACCAGCGACAGGTGTGCGGGTGTGCATTACCTTAGTAAAGGAAGCAAGGCACATGCATCCACTAACACCAGTCTCGTTTCCCCAACAAAGGCACTAGATTTAGAATGCGTGATGGTGAACCTCATTGCTGAACTATGTGAGATGTTATTGATGCCTGATGTATTTTTGATTTCCCGGCTCTTATGAGACACCCGAAAACGATGATAATAAAAGAGTGGAAGCACTATTCTAAGGAGGTGCATCACATCATGTTGCACCATGACACAAACTAAATAAATAAATAAATAATAACCTTGTTTATCAACTTTGACAGTGTCACGATTGTCACCACGCATGTAGAAATTAGCTTCCATGTCCATGGCATGTTTCTCTTTTCTGAAAAAATACAATAAAGTGACAAACATAAAATACAAATTCATTCTGTTGTACCTAACCTAACTGTCGATATATTTATTGCATTGGATGATTTTGTAATGTTGGCCCATACACACAATACACATATGTATAACTGCACAGTTTTAAAGGACAAGTATGTGGTGGTCTAACATTTCCATTATTCAAGTAGCTGGTATGTGGCTTGAATCTACAATGTGTAAACAGTGTGTAAAATAAGAGTAGAGAACGAATGGCTCGAGAAAGTCGACTAATATGTATACTTCGGAAGCATATTTCAACGGAATGGACGACTCGATAAAGAGATCGAAAGAAGAGTTATGGCAGGAAACAGAGTGAATTGAGCACTAAAACCAATTATAAATCATCGCAACATATCAAAGGACGCCAAAGTTGCCATTCATAACCCCATAGTAGTGCAAACCTTGACGTATGCAAGTGAAACCTGGACATGGCAGAAGACGCATGAAAGCAGAATAAATGCAGTTACTAAGAAGAATTTGTAATAGAACAATGTATGACTGGGTAAGAAATGAGGACATAAGGAATCTAAGATTAAGAAAGTTGTCATTACTAGAATGAAAGTGAATACATTGAGATGGTTTGGTCACATGGGGAGAATGAATGAATGCGCCTGACGAAGAAAATATACAGAGCGGAAAGGAATGGAATGAGATGTCGGAGACGCCCAAGAAAGGGATGGCACGACCATGTGAACAAAATTTTGAAAGACGGAAATGTTAGAAGTGTGAGCAATAGATGAACATGTATGAGACGATGCATGAATGTAGACGAGGCGAGGGATGCGTGCCAGGATAGAAAAATGTGGCGTTCAGTTCTCTCTGCCTACCCCGCAATGGACATGGCGTGATGGTATGTATTTGAATATTTTTTTTAAAATAATGAATATGTCTCGAAACATATACATCCTTATACATTACCTAAACTAAGCATAAATGCTTGTACCATAGGAGGATTCGAACTCGCGACCACTGGATTACTAACCCAGTGCGCTAACCACTCTGCCACCACCCATTTATTAAAGTGTGTGGGAATACCCTGTAAGTGAAATGTCATGCTCTGGAGTCTTTTCTCTTTTCACACAAAACATGAAATCACAAAAATCTATGATTAAGTCACATGGTATTTTAAAATTATTATTACTACGTCGATAACTGTAAAAACAGTGTTGTATTTATAATTTTTTTTTATAGTGTAATGTATCTTTCCTTTGTTTTTTTTATAGTGTAATGTATCTTTCCTTTGTTTTTTTTATAGTGTAATGTATCTTTCCTTTGTTTTTTTTATAGTGTAATGTATCTTTCCTTTGTTTTTTTTATAGTGTAATGTATCTTTCCTTTGTTTTTTTTATAGTGTAATGTATCTTTCCTTTGTTTTTTTTATAGTGTAATGTATCTTTCCTTTGTTTTTTTATAGTGTAATGTATCTTTCCTTTGTTTTTTTTATAGTGTAATGTATCTTTCCTTTGTTTTTTTTATAGTGTAATGTATCTTTCCTTTGTTTTTTTTATAGTGTAATGTATCTTTCCTTTGTTTTTTTTATAGTGTAATGTATCTTTCCTTTGTTTTTTTTTTTCGCATTCCTTTTCCCAGTTCTTTCGTTGATGTAGACATAAAATTTTGTCATACTTTTGGTTGACTGGTAGAAATTGCCAACGGGCAATAAGTCTGCCAAATTATGTAAAAAATATTGTTTGCGTAATGAAAGGATTTTATTATTATTATTATGCTTTGTAATCTGGTTGGTTGGAAGAAATGCTTAATGGCAATAATCTCGCCAGTGTGTATTATATTATGTACAAAAAGATAAATAAATATTGTCCATAGATTATGCTATGCATATATTGAAGTTATTTCCCAAGGAGTGTGTATTATAGATCATGACGTGAGGAATGTCCATAATCCACCACTTATTAACATCTTCATTACATTTTATTTTCATTATTTGTTCTTTATTGTATGTAACATTATGTACTCCCCCTGCTCATTAAATGGAATTAAAATGTACACATTGCGGTTTACCTGTACAGGTGATAACAGTTATACTTTGTGTGTATGGCCAGCTTTAGATAGCCTTTATACTACGAAGGCCAAATATTAATGTTTACAATTTGTATCCTGATAATGTAATATGCTAAACTCATATATTAATACAGTTTGTACTGAGTACAATAGAAATTGTTTGAGTTTTCCGGAATAGGATATGTTTACATCAAGTTTATATACCTATATTTGAAAAAATATGTGAATTTGTTGAATATTTAATCTGTGTTCTGTTTTGTTGTGCGCATCTTTAACTTTTTAATTGTGCCCCTTTAACTTAATTTTAATTTATTATTATTCATACATTGAGACACGTGAGGTATAAATCATAATATGAGTTTCTAGTGGTCGATGCTTCCCCCCACTCCCCTCCCAACCTCTCTCCTTTCCCATCCGGTTTTCAAAATTGTTAACAAATATGTATGTAATATATTTTAGAATACTATAATTGGCAATATAAAAATTATCTTTGTATATTTGTATATATTTGTATATATTTTAATGCTTGCTGTTGTATTCTATGAAATAAATAAAAATAAGTGTTATGTATGTTATGTACTTGAATGGTGCCTCAGCGATGGCCTTAGTAAACTGCATTAATATACGACCCAATCCCTCGGGATTCTCAGCACGGCTCACACTTATTGACTTTTCAAACAGCAACTCTGGAAACAAAGCAACATTATATCTTTATATTAATACTAGTGAAGCAAAAAAAATTGACCCTAATTAAAGCAAACTAAGCGCATGGAGCAGTTTGAGATTTGGCATAGTTAAAAGTTTGTATGGAGAAGTACAAAAAGCTAAAATTTATACATAATATGTGTTACAAATATATTTCACGTCAAATCATATTCATTAAGTTTAATGTTGTTTCGTTTACAGAGTGGAAGTTCATAATGAAATTATTACGAATATAAACCATAGTTTTAATCCACAAATTGAGTTAAAATTAGCCTGAGCGCTTTCGATAGTTACACCATCATCCTCGGAGGCGACAATCAAAACTTTTGATTGTCGCCTCCGAGGATAATGGTGTAACCATCGAAAGCGCTCAGGCTAATTTTAACTCAATTTGTGGATTAAGACTATGGTTTATATTCGTAATAATTTCAAATCATATTGTTTATTTTCATACTGCCAATGTCAATCGCAGTTGTTTTAAATTCAAATACAGTACATGTTAAGAGAAATACATTATCTACTGTGAAACAATATATCGTCTGCTGACAGGATAAGTCACTAACTGCCTATTTTGGCAAAATTGAGTTAACTATGCTATCATATTCACCAAAACACACTTTACATCTGGAAAAAAAAATTATCTTCATATCAGGTCCTGTTGCGGAGATTTTTCGGGAAAATATTCATTATCTGCATTTTTTTTCAATTATGCCGTCTGGAAAAAGTCATTATCGTTGTAATGAAGTCTTTTTTTACATATTTTTGTATTTAACTACCAACATTTGAAAATTTTAACACATTAACTAAAAATAATAATTTTCGATAAATACATAGCATCACATCCTAACTGGGTAGGCAAAGAGAAAAGAAAGCCATTGTTTTCTATCCCGGATTGCATTAATCACCTTATTTATATTGATACATCATCTCAACATTTTAGTCTGTTATTCTCATACATCAACCCATGCATGTCCCTAACGGGGTAGGCAGAGAGAACCAAACACTATATTTTTATATCCTGGAACACATACATCGCATCATCAATATTATACATCATTATTACATGTTCATCTTTTTTTGTGTTTGCCTGACACTGTTCATTTACAGCACAAGTTGGGTATTATGAGGATGCATAAATGTACCTACTTGTTAAACGAACATATTCGTTCTTTAAAAAAAAAACAAAAAAAAAACTATATTTTTACATGTATTGTTGATGTTGACGGTATTTAAGGTTTAGAATTCATAATATGATTTAGAACAAACCCAGGTTTAATATTGGTTAATTCATAAAAAAAATATATAAGACAGAAAATAGAAGTTGATCTGAATATCTTCTAAAAATGTGAGTAAATACCTAAATTTCTATTAATTTTAAAGTCATGAAAAAAATTTAGAGGTCCTGGGCACAATAGGTATGTACCTTTCATTTGAAACATCTGAAATATTCATGATAGGTACTAATAAAATTAGAATATTAGAAGAATACGAAAAGTTTGGAAGAAATTGCAAAATGGCAATAAACTCGCCACTTGTGCAGGTTGCAAAGAAGTAATTAAAATTTGAAATTTTTTAAGAAAGCATTATAATGAATTTTGCCACATAGAAATATTACATACAATCTCACACAGTATGGCAGATGAGCCGTCAGGAAAATATCATTATATGCAATTTTGTGTTTTTTTTCATTCCCTATGAGTTTTTGTCAAATTTGAACATCAAATATAGTTAGATTAGCTACTTTTTATATATGTTGAAAAATTCATGACAATCTATAAACAATTAAAGAAGTTATGAGAGTTAATATTGCCGAAAAACTTTGACAGCCATTATCTCGAAAACATGTTTGTTGCAGTTAGTGACTTTTTCCTATCAGCAGACGATATGTAAATGGTACTTTACACTTTGGATTATGTATGTGTAAAGAAAACTTTTGTATCCCTTGATGAATACATGATATTTTATTTATCATAGATCAGGTCCTCTGCATAAATTGCTCAAGAATCAAGCTGGTGTGCAGATTACACTCGCATGGATGGGTGGTGGCAGAGAGGTTAGCACGCTGGATTTGTAATCCAGTGGTCATAAGTTTGAATCCTGCCACAACTGATTTCCTTCACCTATAGCACAAGTAGGTACTTATGCTTAAATCAGGGAATGTATGAGGACGTATATTTACTCGTTAATACAAGGACATATTCATTATTTTTTTTTAAATAAAAAAATGGCATCAGCGAGTATTTGGCATTGGACCTTTAACACACACCCAATAACAAGTTGCCACATTCTGGAGACTTACAATATTTATCGTCTCACAGATCCAGACTGAAAACACAATTAAAAACTGTGTCTCCACCGGCGATCGAACCCGGGACCTTTTGCTCAGTAGTCAGATGTCTAACCAACTGAGTCACGAATGCCAACTATCATAAATAAATAAATAATGAACATTTCCTTGCACCCTGCACAAGTGGCGAGTTTATTGCCGTATGGCAATTTCTTCAAACTAACCGTGGTGTTCCCAGCCCATAGAAGCAATATTTGCGTGAGAAATGAATTCAAATAAATTTCTCCTCTGCTGGGAATCGAACCCAGGACGCCCGCACAGAAACCGATTATATTGTAGAATCAAAAACTTAGTGGTTTAATTTTAAAGTAAAAAATAAATAATTGTTACAAGGACATATTCATTCTCTTTAAAAAAAAACTAAATTTGTTCTTACTTGTCAAATAATACTCTAGATCGTTCTCCGTAACCAGTCGGCGCGGGGCATCTGAGGATATTCCCTGAACGTCTTTTTTCCATTGTCTGTTCTGATGACTCTTCACATTTCTAAAAATTAACAACAATACACTGAGTATAACATTCAATTGGAATGTCTAAGACATCCACCGTACTCTCCGGACCTTGCCCCAACAGATTACCATTTTTTTCGAAATTTGGATAACTTCTTGCAAGGGAAAAAATTCAACTCCGATGGGGCAGTCCAAACCGCCTTCAAAGATTTTATTGATTCCCGTCCGAATGTTTTTTTTAGTAAAGGGATCGATGAACTACCTATGAGATGGCATAAGTGCATAGATAGCAATGGTACATACTTTGATTAAATAAATATATTATATTGAAAAAAAATATCGACTTTATGTTCCTCTCATACAAAACGCCAATTTCATATGTAAGGCGTAAGGTATAAGTGGCGCCCCCCCAATACCTACTGAATACCCTCGATGCTGTCCAAAGGCGTGCTATACGTTTGATTGATGATCCATCACTGACTGATGGATTGCAATCACTAGAACACAGACGCAATGTCGGCATTTTAAGTTTATTCTATAGATACTACCACGGGAATTGCTCAGAAGAACTTGCATCTTTGGTCCCTCCTCCACCCAATCTCAACAGAGTCACTCGCTTCACTCAATCGCAGCACCCATTCACAGTGGACCTTCAACATATACGAACAAGTCGCTTCTCGAACTCCTTTATTAATACAGCAGCCCGACTGTGGAACCATCTTCCGAATTCTGTGTTTCCACCTTCGTACAACCCGGCCGTCTTTTTAAAATCCGAATTAATAAACTCTTTTCTAGATTGCAAACCCCTCCCAACGCTACGTAGTGCGCTTCTTCGGAAGAGTAAAATGGACTCAAATCCTAATAGCTGGCGTCCCCTACGTGGACATGTTAAAAAATAAAAAAAAGGACCTCATAGAAGGTTCAATGTAAAAGAGAGACTGGTTTCTAGTTCTTCTGGGTGGACAGTGAAAACGGAAAAAAAACTCTTCATTCTATCATAAGTTCTGTCGCATACTCTAATTAATAATCTCATATATTCCACCTTTATGAGTCTGTTGCCAAGTATAAGTTTCACTAGAATGCGATAGCTTCGCAAAAGATAAATTGTAGTAAGTATGTATATTTGATTGATTGACCTACTTGAAATATGTATTCCATCCGAGCAATACAATCGTAACCGAGGGTTGTGTGTGATATTCCCTGTCGACTTGTAATATCTGTTCCATGTGATTGTTCAAGGCTCTGTGTTCCACCAGATGTACCATCTCCTCTATAGCCATTATCACAACGGTGCCAGGCTCTCTGACGCCGTCTACCGATATGCCCAACTGGAAATACAAACTAGAAACTAATCTATCAAGAAAGATAGGTGGAAGTAATTTACATTCGGCAATCAATTTGTCACTTGTAGAGGATACAGAGAAGCATGCATCATCGCCAGCAAGAATGAAATGTTCAGGGAAAAGTTCTATGGCCTTAATATGATAATTTTGTATGATTAAGATAAATAAATTGAAACATAAAACATAATGAGTGTTTAGTTTGTCGATCGACAATTCTTGATAGAACTCCATTGTACGTTGATATGTTATAAAAAATATAAAAATACTTGGTAATTGTTCTATTGTGTTTATTTGATTATTGACGCGTTTCGTGCAAAGCACATCGTCAGAATAATGACGATGTGCTTTGCACGAAATTATTCTGACGATGTGCTTTGCACGAAACGCGTCAATAATCAAATAAACACAATAGAACAATTACCAAGTATTTTTATATTTTTTATAACATATCAACATAATGAGTGTGTTGTAGTCAACACATGTTGAAAAGATGACAATCTCTAAATGCATTTTTATGAAGTACATTTCTATTAGATACTTTAACAAATATAAGATTCCTAGAGGACAAAAGTTTTCACAATACACCATACACACAAAAACATTGTCACAAAACTCATATTATGCACTTTCTACGTGACATCTGTTGAGATTTTATGTAAAAAATGCATTACTAGCAAGATGAGCATGTATGAGACAGTGTATCAATGTTGATGATGCGATGTATATGTGTCAACATAGAAGAATGCGGTGTTCGGTTCTCACTGCCTACCCCTTGAGGAAGATAGAAGCGGAAAGTAAAAATAAACTTGTCTATAGAGACACATACAATATCAATATGAAGTTGATCACTCAATTTAACCCAGATAATCCTATTGTACGATTTTTCGAACACTTGCAGTGTCACACGTTAAATTGACAATACTCTTAGTTTATTTTTTTATCGGTGATGTTTCTAGTGTATTTCTAATGCTAAGACAATACTTTCTCACTTACAACAGTTTGCAACAGGTTATCGCTGTTAATTTCCGTGTTTTTGGAGTTTATTTTATTGATACTTATTTTGCAAAGATGTCGATACCACCTTCTGTTCATAAAAGGTAAATAATTTTTAAAATGTTACAATTATAAACTTCATTTTTGTAATGTATATATGAAAATGATTAATTAATATTACTGTATGATTAAAATTAACTTCGCTTACAGATTAGGGTAGTTATAACTTCTGAAACAATAGTGTATGTTTAAACGTACAATAGGATAATACACAGTACAAACAGTGGTGTATACAGTACAAACGTGAAATGTGTCAAATGGATAATACACAGTACAATAGGATAATACACAGTACAAACAGTGGTGTATACAGTACAAACGTGAAATGTGTCAAATGGATAATACACAGTACAATAGGATAATACACAGTACAAACAGTGGTGTATACAGTACAAACGTGAAATGTGTCAAATGGATAATACACAGTACAATAGGATAATACACAGTACAAACAGTGGTGTATACAGTAGAAACGTGAAATGTGTCAAATGGATAATACACAGTACAATAGGATAATACACAGTACAAACAGTGGTGTATACAGTACAAACGTGAAATGTGTCAAATGGATAATACACAGTACAATAGGATAATACACAGTACAAACAGTGGTGTATACAGTACAAACGTGAAATGTGTCAAATGGATAATACACAGTACAATAGGATAATACACAGTACAAACAGTGGTGTATACAGTACAAACGTGAAATGTGTCAAATGGATAATACACAGTACAATAGGATAATACACAGTACAAACAGTGGTGTATACAGTACAAACGTGAAATGTGTCAAATGGATAATACACAGTACAATAGGATAATACACAGTACAAACAGTGGTGTATACAGTACAAACGTGAAATGTGTCAAATGGATAATACACAGTACAATAGGATAATACACAGTACAAACAGTGGTGTATACAGTACAAACGTGAAATGTGTCAAATGTTGGATATATATATTTTTTTGCTATTATAATTTCGTTTATAATTAATATTTTTTTTCATAAATAATATTTTTTCAACCTATATTTTTTTTATTTTTACATCATCATTAACTGTTGATGAAATATTGACACTCTTAGAAGAGGATGACGAAGAAATTGAGAAGGAAAGATGTGTCGATATATTAATGCTCCCTCCAGAAAATCTGTGTGATTATATTACTGATGAAGATTCAGGGGATGAAGAACAAATGTCTCCATATCAGTTACCGGGATCTCAGTTAAGAGCTCCAGCAGAAATGGTGATTCGTCAAAATTCTGATGAAATAGAAGATGTTATTGGAACAACTAGTGACGATGTTCAAGAGCCACGTTCATTACATGTAAGAAAGAATGAGTCATATTTATGGAGAAATAGAGAATTTCAACCTGAGACAATGGAATCTTGGCCACCACTTACATTAGTTCACAACGAATAAAGTCCAGCAGAACTATTTGAACATTTCTTTGACAACAATTTGATGGAAATGTTACTAAATTTTACTAATAAATATGCATTTCAAAAAAATAAAGAAGCCAATATCACCAAAGAGGAACTCAAATCGTTTTTTAGAATTCTTTTTCTGAGTGGCTATGTGACATTACCTAGAAGACGCCTTTATTGGGAAAATACACCTGATACAAAAAATGATCTCGTAGCAGCAGCTCCAACTGAAGAGATTTACCGACCATTAGGTCTTGGCCCCTGTGTAGTACTAACCTACACAGATATAATACAAAATATAGCGAAATACCCGTATCATATATTTTGTGATAATTATTTTACCACAATTCCACTCGTTGAGGAGCTGACAGCAAGAGGCATCAGAGTAACCGGGACAATAGGCTGTCGAAGTGTCCATTAAAATCAATTAAAGATATGAAGAATGAATCACGTGGTGCATCTGATCAAAAGGTTACTCTCGGTAGATCCATATCAGTAACTCGTTAGCACGACAATAATGTTGTCACAGTCGCATCAAATACTGTAGCAAGTGACCCATTCCACATGGTTTCAAGATATTCCCAAGCGCATAAAAAGAAAATAACTGTGAAACAACCAAATGCAGTTTATGTTTATATAAAGGAATGGGGGGAGTAGACAGACGTGACCAAAATATAGGTTTATACAGGATTGGTATACGTGGAAAGAAGTGGTATTATTGTCTAATAACTTTCCTGCTTGATGTTTCGATACAAAATGCTTGGCAACTCCATCGATACAAAGGTGGAAAATTGGAAGCAGAATAAAGCAACACGATGTAGAGTATGTCAAAAAAACATCGTTCTATAAGTGTAGAAAATGTGATGTGGCATTACACGTTGATTGTTTTATGAAAAAGAAGAATAATTTTTATTTTTCTTTTTTCTGTTTTTCGCTATAATTCTTTTGTACCTACATATAAGAATAATTTTGTAATACTTTGTAATCTGGTTGGTTGGAGAAGAAGAAATTGCCTAATGGCAATAAGTTCGCCAGTGTCCAATATATTTGTTTATTTTATATCTAAAAAAAAAAACTTAACGAGACGCTCAACTTTTTCATGATGAATACTGTAATAGGTGGTTTATGTTCCTAATGTTCGAATAATCGTACACTTTTCTTTTTGCAATAAAATAAAAAAAAAAAAACATTTTTGTTTTTCTTCTTCTAGGACCTTATTTTTTTATTACAAATTACCATATATTCGAAAATCAAGAATTTTTGAACAAAAAAAAGTTTCAGGATTATCTGGGTTAACAGACCAATACAGAAGCTATTTTACTTCTGTTATATACATTTAGGATATCAATATGTAGTCAAACAGTCTTATAGTTTGGGCTGTAGAGAGGTCACAAAAAAAACAACGTAAATAATGAATTCATAGAGAAGAAATCAAAAGTTGTATATTATCTACCTGTCCTATATTGTTATTGGTGTACTTTCTACGTGACCACATGATGCAAGATTTGGGATGCGGAGGAGCAGCTCCTACAACAGACACTCCCGCCTTCCCAATCACATCCAGCACTTCTCCCACCCATTAGTGTATGTATATTATCTACCTGTCCTATATTGTTATTGGTGTACTTTCTACGTGACCACATGATGCAAGATTTGGGATGCGGAGGAGCAGCTCCTACAACAGACACTCCCGCCTTCCCAATCACATCCAGCACTTCTCCCACCCATTAGTGTATGTATATTATCTACCTGTCCTATATTGTTATTGGTGTACTTTCTACGTGACCACATGATGCAAGATTTGGGATGCGGAGGAGCAGCTCCTACAACAGACACTCCCGCCTTCCCAATCACATCCAGCACTTCTCCCACCCATTAGTGTATGTATATTATCTACCTGTCCTATATTGTTATTGGTGTACTTTCTACGTGACCACATGATGCAAGATTTGGGATGCGGAGGAGCAGCTCCTACAACAGACACTCCCGCCTTCCCAATCACATCCAGCACTTCTCCCACCCATTAGTGTATGTATATTATCTACCTGTCCTATATTGTTATTGGTGTACTTTCTACGTGACCACATGATGCAAGATTTGGGATGCGGAGGAGCAGCTCCTACAACAGACACTCCCGCCTTCCCAATCACATCCAGCACTTCTCCCACCCATTAGTGTATGTATATTATCTACCTGTCCTATATTGTTATTGGTGTACTTTCTACGTGACCACATGATGCAAGATTTGGGATGTGGAGGAGCAGCTCCTACAACAGACACTCCCGCCTTCCCAATCACATCCAGCACTTCTCCCACCCATTAGTGTATGTATATTATCTACCTGTCCTATATTGTTATTGGTGTACTTTCTACGTGACCACATGATGCAAGATTTGGGATGTGGAGGAGCAGCTCCTACAACAGACACTCGCGCCTTCCCAATCACATCCAGCACTTCTCCCACCCATTAGTGTATGTATATTATCTACCTGTCCTATATTGTTATTGGTGTACTTTCTACGTGACCACATGATGCAAGATTTGGGATGTGGAGGAGCAGCTCCTACAACAGACACTCCCGCCTTCCCAATCACATCCAGCACTTCTCCCACCCATTCGTTGTACATCAGGTCATTGCTCAACTCCATTATCATGTACTGAAAAAAAAAAAGATTGCAACATTATTTCATCAAAAATAATATATATTTAAGGTTAATTTGATGTTTTGCCTTATTCAAATGAGTAGCTGTACATGTATTTAGTCCATGGACAGCCAGGAGAACAAATGGACCCATTGCTAGGAGAGAACCAGATTTCCTCTAAAAGCTTGTTATGATGGGCATGAGATGTAGATGGACGAAGATCTCATGGTCATCTGTATTTGGGTCTTTAGTGACAGATGCTCTATGTTCTGCACAGAACAGATTATTGCACAAAGAGCGATTCGATTACAACCACCATCCTTATTCACGAGGATCAGGACGCGAGAGTCCGTGTGCAAGTATGTAGTCCAATTTAGTCAGTGTGCATGTACATTTAAACAGATAATAAGAATAAATTCACGTAAAAAATAAATAAATAAAGCTAGAAAAATCGACATGTATATTATATGAGACGATGCATGGATGTAAAGGAAGCTAGGAATGTGTGCTGAAATAGAGGAGTATGGTGCTCGGTTCTCTCTGCTTACCCCGAAAGGGATATGGCGTGATAGTATGTATAATTCATGTTCTGTGACATAGTCCTGGCTGTGTTGTTAGTTAAAACAGAAAAAAAATATGTTTAGATGGTTAGACTGTGCCTGAGGTAAATATCTGGAGGAGAAAACCCATCAACAAATGTACTTAAATGCCGACCGCCATGGCGCAGTTGGTAAGCTGTTCGGTTTCTGTGCGGGCGTCCTGGGTTCGATTCCCAGCAGAGAAGAAATTTATTTAAATTCATTTCTCACGCAAATATTGCTTCACTGGTTAGTTGAAATAAATTTCCATACGGCAATAAACTCGCCACTTGCACAGGGTGCAATGGAGTGTTCATTATTATTATTACTTTTTAAAATACTGAGAATTTAGTGAAAAACAATGATGCTGTATACCTTAATACATTCTCCTGGTTTGAGATTCTTACTGTAGAGTGTTCTGCCGTCCTTTTGTACAGTTTCTCCCTTGTTATCGACTTCATTTCTTTTCCTTTTAACTCCTCCACAACTTGTACCAGCTATACCGTCTCCTTCTGTATTTATATCTGGAAAGACACCTATTCAAAAATAATAATAGCAAGGTATTAGAAAATTGATACAAAGAAATTAGCCCATAAATAAAAATCAGTAACGGTGGCAAAATATACATACATACCATCACTCCTTCCAACCACTATGACACCCTCATCTTGATCTTCTGTTTAATTTATTTCTCACTAAATAAGTATTGTACCAATTTAACTTAGAGATTTCACGTTGCTCGGGTTGGTTGGAAGAAATTGCCTTATGGCAATAAACCTGCCTTTGTACACATGTGCATAAATTATAAAATAAAATAAAATAAATAACTCTTCTTTCAATATCTTTAATAAATATGCATAAATAAAATACATTAAGATGAAATAAAAAATAAGTTATGCCTATAATGTGTCATATGCTTGATATTTTGGTATAAGTTTGAGCTGAAATATCTGCCTTTATGAAATATGATAAAGATTACACCTCGGTACAGGCTATGCCAAGTGAGGTAGATATGTATTTATGTATAAAATAAAAAAAAGAGAACTAAATCGTAGGTATACGAAAAATACACAGAAATGTCATAAACTCAAAATTATTATTGTTGATTGATTCGGAATGGCCATTTGGTAACATACCTAATTGTATAGTTAATTTTTTTTCAGGTATTTTTTCTTTTACTTTATGTTATATTTTTGTATTTTGATATAAGTTAAGTATGTACCTATATGAAAGAGAGAATCTGTTCTACTAAAACACTGATATATAATTTGGCAGGAGAATATGAATGTAAATATTTTTGTATTTTGATATAAGTTAAGTATGTACCTATATGAAAGAGAGAATCTGTTCTACTAAAACACTGATATATAATTTGGCAGGAGAATATGAATGTAAATATTTTTGTATTTTGATATAAGTTAAGTATGTACCTATATGAAAGAGAGAATCTGTTCTACTAAAACACTGATATATAATTTGGCAGGAGAATATGAATGTAAATATTTTTGTATTTTGATATAAGTTAAGTATGTACCTATATGAAAGAGAGAATCTGTTCTACTAAAACACTGATATATAATTTGGCAGGAGAATATGAATGTAAATATTTTTGTATTTTGATATAAGTTAAGTATGTACCTATATGAAAGAGAGAATCTGTTCTACTAAAACACTGATATATAATTTGGCAGGAGAATATGAATGTAAATATTTTTTATTAAAAAAAAATCAAGTAATCGTAGATTAACAAAAGAATAATTAAAGCATACATAATATAATCGGGGATAAGTAAAGAAGTCATGCATATATAAAATAATCAGATAAATAAATAAAGAAGTCATGCATATATAAAATAATCAAAGATAAATAAAGAAGAAGTCATGCATATATAAAATAATCAGAGATAAATAAAGAAGAAGTCATGCATATATAAAATAATCAGAGATAAATAAAGAAGTCATGCATATATAAAATAATCAGAAATAAATAAAGAAGTCATGGATATATAAAATAATCAAAGATAAATAAAGAAGTCGTGCATATATAAAATAATCAAAGATAAATAAAGAAGTCATGCACATATAAAATAATCAAAGATAAATAAAGAAGAAGTCATGCATATATAAAATAATCAGAGATAAATAAAGAAGTCGTGCATATATAAAATAATCAAAGATAAATAAAAAAGTCATGCACATATAAAATAATCAAAGATAAATAAAGAAGAAGTCATGCATATATAAAATAATCAGAGATAAATAAAGAAGTCATGCATATATAAAATAATCAGAGATAAATAAAGAAGTCATGGATATATAAAATAATCAAAGATAAATAAAGAAGAAGTCATGCATATATAAAAAAATCAAAGATAAATAAAGAAGTCATGCATATATAAAAAAATCAAAGACAAATAAAGAAGAAGTCATGCATATATAATATAATCAGAGATAAATAAAGAAGTCATGCATATATAAAATAATCAAAGATAAATAAAGAAGAAGTCATGCATATATAAAATAATCAGAGATAAATAAAGAAAAAATGGACATTTTATGAAGTCTGACAACATTAATTATAGAAGCTAAATTTGCACGAGAAAGAATCTTTCCTCTAGTGGGAATTGAATGTAGGACGCCGGCACAAAAGCCGAACGGCTTACCACTTGTGCTACAACGGTTGAATTCAATAAGTAATGAATTAGATATTTCTAAGGAATCAGAGATTGACTCACTCGGTGTATTACAAGACTCCTTTGAAGCCAGTCCAATGTTGTTTGTAATCTCTTCATCGACAGCATCCCACTGTGGACTTAGTGGTTCCGAATGAATGCTGAATTTCTCATCAACGAGATATTCGATGGGCGACACTGAAGTCGCCCCATTGAGCCGTCGTCCTTCGTCTTCGGTGAGACTCTCCCTAGATGGTGGCAGAGGTGTACTGGGGACAATCTCATCATTCGAGTCGTCAGATAATAAAGACACTTCAAAAGTGGGAGTAGGAGCTGAAAAACCATACTAATTAATCATTAAACTATGGATATTGACAAAAGGGTCAATACACGTCAAATCATCCAGCCAAAACAAGAACAGTTCCTGGGACGTAAAGCTTTAACCACTTTGTATCACAATCTGAAGATATTTTGTATTTGTTATTCGAAACATGAAAAGGAAGGTGAAAAATATGAAAAGGAAAAAGACAGAAAAAACAAAATTATACAAAATGAGTCCATTATTGTCGATCTTAAATATATTAAAGTCCATCTAGAATGGACATATTTGTTCTCTTGGCTGTCTATAGAATGCGTTTACATCAGTGTGTTTATATTCCGCTCGCTAGACATGGGTAACTCAACAAAATTCCTTGCGTCAACCCGCAGTGTGCCGCGCAGCTCACTGAGTTAACCCATAATTGGGTCATGACGCAACAAAATGATTACGCCGAGTGAGATGTGTACCGCGCACCATCTACATGACACATTCAACAACTCACAGGCTCTTAAGTACTTACATACAGCGCATGAATGAACTGCGTTGACTTGAGTCAGTGAGTGAGTTTAAATGAGAATAACGAATAATATGGATATTTTTGAAAGTGACGTCAGTGTTTCACATATTACCATTTATTTAAAGTGTTTAAAGGTAATAATAATTTATTTACTTTGCTGGTACAACACCTTTCCATGCAACTCAGTATCGGTGCAGCTCACAATTCACTGCGCCGGGGCATTAGGCTAGTAAAAAAATAATAATAAAAGTATAATATGTAGGTATTGTATTTTATATAAGTAAAGATTATTATTATATTCATTATATTTCATGTACATGTTTAAAAATATCACAACTTTCCAGATTCTACTTTTAAAAGTAGAATCGGGAAAGTAACTCAATAACTCAATATCCTAACACTGTTCGCATTCTCCCGGTCTAGCACTCACGACTCACTGCGCCGTGAGCCAATACATATCGAAGGAGTGGGTTAACGCGCAGTGAACTGGGTCGACGCAACTGAGCGGCGCAACGTAGCGTTACACATGTCTACCGCTCGCTAACGTCGGATACCATAAAAAAATATTGAATGTAAAATATATTTTTATTTTCTCTATATTGATACTATTATACTCCATTTTAGGGTTTTACACAAATCAAATCACGAAATCACTCAATTAGGTTGTAATAATATGTTCCCTTTACGTTATTTAACGTCATAAACTTAGATTATATATGATACAGATACATAGTCAGCGCAATGAATGTATGCCAACTAAAACTACGATGAAACAGACGAATTTCTAGTATACGTACACCTACCGATACGCACACCTACATAAAACGTAGACCAACCGATCTACCGCCTCACACACACATGTAAAAAAAACTTGGCATACATTTGAATTCGAAATTTGTACTAGACGTGGCTTCTGTACATTATAATTCTATGGTCATAAATATTTGTAGGGTAATCAAAATGTGGTCATCTGGATACAATCACATAGTACTATCAAATAATCTTCACGGTGATAATACACAGCCTTGCCGTACATTTAATATTCTGAATGAAAAGAAAATATGTTACTTGAATGAAGCAGGCTACCAACGAAGTCAATATCTTCTACTTTTTTTGAGACACTAGGTTTAGGGAAATCGTCGCTACCGCTGGACAAATCCACTATTTCAATATCCATAATTTCAATTACTCATTTATAAAGTTAGTGAATCAAAAGTACAATAATTAAACTTTAAGTATAATGAATTTGATACAAAAAAAACGTAAAAATACTTTATCAAAAATTAAAACCAATTAAAACTAAATAAAAATATAAAAAAAGGACAGAAAAACAAAAGAAAACAAATTCAAATGTCAAAATTCAAATTCGTGAAACATTACAGAACCATAGACGACCGTAGACACTGCTTAATGCTCTTTTCATTAATGGCGATATTTATGTAATGTTTTTAGCCAGTTAATATAATATATAATATTATGTCCAAAGTCATGCAAAATGAGCCTTTTCTTCGTTTTTTTCACTTTATCAATCCAATTTTTTGCATTATTTTACCAATGGATATGTTATGACATTGTTATTTGAGAATATTGGCACCCATAAAAGCTTTCATTTCCGTTCATTCATTCATTTCCGTGTCCAGACCCTATATGCGCCCTCTCCAATATTTTGCGGCCGTCACAGCCTTGTCGTTTGCAGCCAGGAGGTCCGCCTCATTGCAAGACTCCCCCATGAGTGGGCATGCCAGCAGGTGCGCCGCATTCTGCTCTTCTCCACATTCGCACATCACATCCTGCTCATCATCCAGCAGTTCCCATCTCTGCATGTTGACCCTACATCTACTCACACCCGTTCTGAGTCTGTTCAGGGCTTTCCAAGTCCCGTATGGGAGTTGGTGTCCGGTTGGGAGGTATATGAGAATAGCAAAAACTAAATTAAAATTTTCTTGGTACAAGCCAATATTACTAAGACAAAAATATGATACAACATTATTGTTAATCAAATATCACCCATTAAATATTTTTTCAATATTCCACTAACTTGTCAATTAACAGAGTGCTCTGCCTTAACAAAACGTGTTTATAAAAATAACTTATAAAGTTGTTATCGCATATAACAAAGAAGAGCGTTGATAAAGGTGTTTACATGCCGGTTAGTCAATACAATAATTAAATATGGTGGAGACGAAAGAACGTGTTGAGCGTATAAAATAAAACAATGCTTAAATTGACAGAAATACACGCGTAATAGTAATTATCGGTTAATAAAAATTGCTGTAAAATTAAAAAGAAAATAAATTAGAAAAACCAGTGATGACGGCCGCTGAAAAGAATTATTAAATACAGGAAATACACGTGGAACAGAGAATAATAGTGCTGAAAAGAATAATCAAATACATGAAATGCACGTGTAATATTGATGACAATTTTGCTAAAATGAATTACGAAACGAAACGTTCAGAGCAAAGAAAACAAATAATAATAAATCAGAAAGATCTTACCAACCGCTGCTCTCGTTCCGGGTCTATAGATGAAACACTTACACTACATAATATCACTTTTTATTAATTGAAAATAACTTAAAACTATCTTAAATTCACCCCTCGTTGGATATATGGACCTGAAACACACTTATTCACTATTATACGATAATTTAAGTTATGTTTATTCTTAAAAGTTATTTTTAATAGTAACTTAAACTATCTTAAATTCACCCCTCGTTGGTTATGTATGGACCTGAAACACACTTATGCACTACCATGCAAATATGAAATTTAATGCTGAGCTTCAAGCAGACGCCTCGCAGAGATAAGATTTTCTCTTTCAACGTTCGCGGTCTACGTTTGTTTTAAAAAAAATATATAAGTTATCTTTCGTACGCGTGAGTTAAAATTCGTCTATCCCGACCAAGCGTCCACTCAAATACTGATTCAAACCAGCTATCGCGTCCACCGCTGTAGACGGGGGGGGGGGGGAGGAGCTACCCCACCGCGCGGCGGGGCGCGTTCTACCATCTACCAATAGGAAGCCTCCATTTCACCTACCAAGTTAGAAAGTATAAAGTTCCAGGAATATGCATTGAATATAAAATTATTAGAAATGACATATTTACAAAATATAAGCATTGTTTAAACACATTAAGGACCCAAAGACCCGTTAATATGATAAAACCATTATAAGAGAAAGTTTTCCAAGAATCAAGGTATTTTGTTGAAACAAAATAATAGATGTCTGGCTTCTATGCTACCATAACCCATGGTAATATTTTGATCATAATACCTATGTATATATCAATCGGCCCTCTTTTTTGATCAAGATATACCATGTGAAGAACAAAGAAACCAAACATAATGTAAGTAGACAAAAACTATTATGCCGGAGCTGAACGAATCTCATCGGCATGAACTTTAACAGGCTTCCCGCGACGTTCTACCCAGTAAACGTGTCCTCTTCCGATGGGCAATAAGATCCGATGCGGACCACTCCATTTAGGAGCAAATCCAGCGTGAAAACCGGTATTCATATCAGACTGAGGGTGTTCTCTAATTAAAACAGCCTGTCCTATATCGTATTTCGAAACCGTATCATTATCAGGTGCGTAACGTTGTCGATATTCCTCCTGAGACGCTCGTATTTCGTTATCTAACTGGGTACGCTCACGTGCTCCCGCTGTTGGGAAGATATCTCCATCGGGAGAATGAATCATCCATTCACCTGGACGGGGAATATCGTAACCTAATAATGCCGTGCTAGGAGATACGCCTGTTGACTCATTACGACGACCACGTAACGCATATAAAATAGTCGGTAAATGTTCATCCCAACGATTATGAGGTTGACCTTGTAAATAAATACGCAACGCTTTCTTAATTTCTTGGTTTCTACGTTCCGTAATATTCGCTCGTGGATGGTACACTGCCGTTGTCCAGTGCAAACATTGCCATCTATCTAGTGCGCTGGTCCACAAACGATTCTTAAAATTAGTGGCATTATCCGACAAGATCGCTTTTGGATATCCGTAACGAGAGAATACGTCATCTTCTAATATTTTAATTATAATCGGAGCTCTACTCGATCGTACCGCAAACGCTTCCACCCATCGTGTATATAAATCCGTAACTACTACAATAAAACGCTTGCCGTGTGTGGATATAGGATAGGGTCCCATCAAATCGACTGCGCATACGTCAAATGGTTTATGTACGTGAGTATTACCTAATGGGGCCGCAGGACGAGTCGGTACGGCTCTCGATAGAGCACACGTCATACACGCTCTCACATATTGCTCAACGTCAGTACGCATGTTCGGCCAAAAGAAATGGCGTGCCGCAGCCCGAGTCGTTTCTTTAGCTCCGGGATGACCTGCCACACGATTATCATGATACGTAGATATAACCTTCAAAACCATCGATCGGGGTACAAATAAACGCATATCATCATCCGCAAATTTTCTCCAAAGATAATCACCTAATAACGCATAATCACGTAAATATTGTTGTTCGTGACGTGCCGTCGATGTATTTGGTCGAGATAATAATATACGCAACCTATTTATACGTCGTTGTACGTCGGTATCTCTTTTCTGTCGTAACCGTATTTCTTCCGCAAGACTTACATCTACTACCTCAACATCGTCGGATGACTCAACCGCGTCCGGCTGGTCCTCCGTCACCGCATCATCTTCCGTTTGATGTACTTGTGCCGTTATCTCATTCGTTTCCGTTGATGGGTACATCATGCGACTTAAATCTTTTGTGTCTGCCTCCGTTACTATTGGGGACGATTCGGGATTTCGGGATAACGCATCAGGGAGTTCATTTTTACGACCGGGACAATGTTCAACTGTAAAATCAAATTCCTGTAAGAGGAGTGCCCATCTGATGAGCTTTGCCCTATCATTTTTCGCCGTATTCAACCACGTTAATGCTTTATTATCCGTGCGTAGCTTAAACGATCGTCCTTCTAAATACGGACGATATCTTTTAATGGCCCACACGGCCGCAAACGCTTCCTGCTCATTCGAATGCCATTTTTGTTCGGCCGGTGAAAAACGCATACTCGCATATGATATAACATCCCGTTCTCCGTCAGAGCGTGGATGATATAATACGGCCGCAATACCTAACTTACTCGCGTCTGTTTGTAAAATGAATTCGCGATTAAAATCGGGTCGTGACAATTTTAACGGTTGTGACATAGCCAACTTAATATTACGCATAGCGGTATCGGCTTGGCTATTCCACCGATACGGCCGATTAACTTTTAATAAATCGGTTAACGGAGCAGCAATCTCAGAGAATCGCGGTACATACTCTCGTAACCAATTACACAGTCCTAAGAAGCCACGTAGTTCTTTACGAGTTCGCGGAGCTGGTGCAGAGAAAATCTCCTTGCAATGAGACATTTGAGGATAATTTCCTTCCGCAGTAACAACATGTCCCAAATACTCTATTTCTGACGTGGCTAATTTACATTTATCAGGCGAGCATCTCAACCCGAACTGATCTAACCTTTCAAAAACCAGTCTTAAGTGATGAAGATGACTCTCCCAGTCAGAAGAATAGATTACAATATCGTCTATATATACAATGCAAAATTCTCTTAAATAACCGGCAAGAACCTGCTGACACATCGCTTTCTGAAAGCAGCTCGGGGCTCCCTTAAGTCCGAAGGGCATAACCTTAAATTGATATAACGCACCGTCAGGAGTAGAAAATGCCGTATATGGTTTAGAAGCAGGATCGAGAGGCACTTGCCAATACCCCTTTGTTAAATCTAACGTGGAAAATATCTTTGCGTTTCCGAGATCCTTTAATGTTTCGTGGATGACCGGTAAAGTGGAGACCTCGCCCTCAGTGACGTCATTTAACCGACGGAAGTCTACACAGATACGATAATCATTATCTCCCTTTTTCGGAGCCATCACGATAGGAAAACAATACGGAGATCTACTCGCTTCGATTACGTCATCAGTTAACATTTCTTCGATTTGTTTATGTAAATTACGTTTCTTAGCGTCTGATAAACGGTACGGTGGGATACGAATGGGTGTCTCATCTTTCAGCCGGATAACGTGCGGCTGCAAGCGAGCAGGGCCTGCATATGGGGTAAATAAAGCATTAAATTCTCGCAATATTTTATGTAATTCATTTTTTTTCGCATTAGATAAGTCGTTCGTAATATTTGGTAACTGTACGTTAGTTAAATTTGGTTGACGCTTCGTCGAATGAAAATATGCCGTAATCCTTTCCTTCTTGCCGAAATACAATGCTCCACGAATAAAATCAATCACGCCGTGTTCCGCTATTAGCCAATCTATACCTAATATTACGTCATCTCGTAGGCCGTCGACTACTAAAAATTCATTTTTCATCCTAACGTCTGCTATCGAGCAGTCTATTTCCGCTTTCGCTACTACCGTCATTTTGGCCGAAGCATGTGCAAGATTTAAACTCTTTACATCACAAAATTTTCTTCTATACTCGTGTACTAAATCTGCACGAATTAAACTGTGAGAGGCGGCAGAGTCTACTAACGCTACATAGAGACGATCCTCGATCGTCACGCTTATCCGTGGGAGGCTAACTTTACCAATCGCACATACACCGTCTACTTTATGTTCTAGTTCGCAAATTCCGTCACTGTACTCCTCTTCGTACCTACTCATCATTTTCGCCATCTCATTACTACCCAGCGCAACTACTGTCGTACCTAATTCGTGATCCGGCGCGACAACCGGTTTCCTCTCTTCGAACTCCTCTGACGCAACTACCAGCTTCTCATCATCCGACGTACCTGACGCAACTATCAACTCCCTATCGTTCAACATATCTACCAACTCTACCTCCGACGCGAATTTCGAACTATCTCGTATGTAACCTGCCTTCTCATTATTATCCTCCACGGTTTCAATACTCTCCTCATCATCTTCTCTATGCACATCAGCCTCTACCACCATCTCAGTAAAACCTACAGAGTTTTGATCGCCTTTTTCTACCATTACTTCATCAACAGATTCAATCTTTTCATTATTAGCCTCCACGGTCTCAATGCAATCCTCGTCATCATCCTCTCTATGCACGTCAGCCTCTACCAACATCACCGTAAAACCTACAGATCTTTGATCGTCTTTTTCTAAAACTACTTCATCAACAGACTCAATCATATTAATAGCCTCCCGTGAGGTAGAAAAATTTTCTATAACATTCTCATTATCAGTACAGGGCGCCAGTTCCACGTTTGTTAACCTGGTGGAACGCAGGTTTAATTTCTTCGGGAGCCCGCGACAGGTCGAGGTCCGTAATTTGTGTTCCTGTCGGGGCGGCGAGCGTTTCCCGATTTCGATGCGATAAACTCGTTTCTTTCCACGCAATCTTTATTAAAATGACGACCAGGGCAAAATTGACATTTTGGTAATTGCATTCTGTTTACCGGGCTATTATTGTTCGGGCGCGAATTTGCATTACGGCTGTTGTTTGGACGCATATTATAATTATCCTGCCGGTACGTTGGGGTATTATAGATAACACTGCTTTCGCGAGAATAATCATGTTGGGTATTTCTATTTTCATGACTACGTTCCGCAACTGGCTGAAATAACGTTTGTCGGGGGAAATCAATCATCATTACTTTTTCTTTAAGCGACGTGAACGTAAAATTTCCGAAAATCACTCCGACATCTAAAATGTTGCGATACGTGTCTCTCATCAGGTATATTAAGTCGGAGCATGAAGCATCCGACGGAGCCGTTCCAAAGAGCCGCATATGAACCGCTTCCTTCCGCTTAAGGAATGCGATTCCACCCTCATCCGCACGCTGACGGTCACCATAATAATTAGCCATAAGCGAAGACCGGGCAACGTCTATTCCGTATCTACCAATTAAAAAACCTTTGAATTCATTCCATGTCCATTTACCCTGCGCATGAGGAGACCACCAACGCTTGGCTTCTCCTCGCAACCTCTGAGATGCACGACCGACCATTGACGCAGGAGAACAAAACATGTGGCCGAAAAACGCTTCGCATGCCGTGATAAATAAAACAGGGTCTTCTTCTGGAAGACCGCTGAACGTATCTTCCAGTTCGCGACGTTGTAAATATGGGAATAAATGTTCAATTCCCGGGCTATCGTTTCTTGGGGGTTCTGGAAAATCGCGGCTAACATTATCATTTGTTCTTGCCCTAGTAACCCGTCTACTATCTCCTCCGCCGCCATCGTTTTCGCGCTCTACTACTCCGAAAATAAGATATTTGAATAAACGAAAAATAAGTTGAAATAACATTTTTTTTTTGTTAATACGAGAAAAAAACAAACGAAAAGTAAACGCTCAAAACCTCAGGGTGGTTCGATAAAAACTACTGTTTTTAAAAATGGCTACACGTTGGATAGCGCCAAATTGTTATCGCATATAACAAAGAAGAGCGTTGATAAAGGTGTTTACATGCCGGTTAGTCAATACAATAATTAAATATGGTGGAGACGAAAGAACGTGTTGAGCGTATAAAATAAAACAATGCTTAAATTGACAGAAATACACGCGTAATAGTAATTATCGGTTAATAAAAATTGCTGTAAAATTAAAAAGAAAATAAATTAGAAAAACCAGTGATGACGGCCGCTGAAAAGAATTATTAAATACAGGAAATACACGTGGAACAGAGAATAATAGTGCTGAAAAGAATAATCAAATACATGAAATGCACGTGTAATATTGATGACAATTTTGCTAAAATGAATTACGAAACGAAACGTTCAGAGCAAAGAAAACAAATAATAATAAATCAGAAAGATCTTACCAACCGCTGCTCTCGTTCCGGGTCTATAGATGAAACACTTACACTACATAATATCACTTTTTATTAATTGAAAATAACTTAAAACTATCTTAAATTCACCCCTCGTTGGATATATGGACCTGAAACACACTTATTCACTATTATACGATAATTTAAGTTATGTTTATTCTTAAAAGTTATTTTTAATAGTAACTTAAACTATCTTAAATTCACCCCTCGTTGGTTATGTATGGACCTGAAACACACTTATGCACTACCATGCAAATATGAAATTTAATGCTGAGCTTCAAGCAGACGCCTCGCAGAGATAAGATTTTCTCTTTCAACGTTCGCGGTCTACGTTTGTTTTAAAAAAAATATATAAGTTATCTTTCGTACGCGTGAGTTAAAATTCGTCTATCCCGACCAAGCGTCCACTCAAATACTGATTCAAACCAGCTATCGCGTCCACCGCTGTAGACGGGGGGGGGGGGGGAGGAGCTACCCCACCGCGCGGCGGGGCGCGTTCTACCATCTACCAATAGGAAGCCTCCATTTCACCTACCAAGTTAGAAAGTATAAAGTTCCAGGAATATGCATTGAATATAAAATTATTAGAAATGACATATTTACAAAATATAAGCATTGTTTAAACACATTAAGGACCCAAAGACCCGTTAATATGATAAAACCATTATAAGAGAAAGTTTTCCAAGAATCAAGGTATTTTGTTGAAACAAAATAATAGATGTCTGGCTTCTATGCTACCATAACCCATGGTAATATTTTGATCATAATACCTATGTATATATCAAAGTGACAGACAAATCAGTCGTTTATTATCAAACAGCGCTCAGAGCCTACTAATTTTTTATGGGAAAATCGAAAAAAAAAAACACTTTGTTGCCAAAAATATTGCATTTTATTATGAAAACTCATTTTTCTTTATTATCATTGATTCCTAAATGAATTGAATTTGAAAATAAATACTAATTGAAGATAATAAATCTAAAATTGTAAAAATATGTTTAAGTGTTTGGTACCATTTTTTTTAATAAAAACTAAAATTGACTTGTTGGCGTATTATTTATGATTTTCTGTAACTGAATGCGTTTCATTTGAAAAAATACGTAAAGCAAAAAAAATCATATCAGACAATGCCCCCAAGTCAAATTGAAAACGCTGTTCGTTTTCGCCAAGCGCTAATTTTTTTTGTATGGGATTTGACGTTTGTTGTAGAAATTTTTTCTACAATAACAAACAACAAACGTCAAATCCCATACAAAAAAAAATTAGCGCTTGGCGAAAACGAATAGCGTTTTCAATTTGACTTGGGGGCAATGTGACATCACACACACATAACAACCCTGAACGGCGGATCACTCGGCTCGTGGGTCGATGAAGAACGCAGAATTACTGAGCATTTATGTAGGTTATTAAATATTTTGTAAAAAAAATGATAAAAATTATAAAATTACTATCAGATTCTCAATAATCTCATTTAAGCTGACTATACATTATTAGGTGACAGACCCTATCAATTTAGTAGAGATGTTTCAAAAGAAAACATCACATCGAACAGAAATTGAAATTAATGTCAATTAATAATTTTCACTCTTTATTTGATTTCTAGTGGTCCCATAGATTTTCATGTAATATGAGTGGTCCAGATAAATTATCGATTTTCTCAATGTGCGTTTATCATTTGTCATGTTGTCGGCAATGTTGATAAGCGATTAAAATTGTCAGTGGGGCTGTCTATTGTCTATGATAACAAAGGGAGTTATGGAGGACGTGGCCCGTATGTGATATGTTTTTGTGTGTGATTTGAAAATTTAAATAAAATGTCCGACGCGGCTGCCGCTAAAAACCCACCGGCCCCGGGTGATCCGGAGATGAAAGGCTGGCTCTTTAAATGGACAAACTACCTCAAAGGATACCAGAGAAGATGGTTCGTCTTGTCCAACGGGGTCCTGTCATACTATAGGTACCAGATAAAATTACTGTTTTAATCGTTATTTTGTGCCAATATAATTACGTTCCGGGTGCGTTTTCGTCATGTTATGTAGCCTAAATAAAATATTCTTTAATTTTTTTACTTTTTTGGCCTTCATTTTGATTTTTTGTCGCGTGATGTCATTTCAGAGATGCAAGCTGTCAACATGTCATCGTAAACAAGTTATTGCATAATAATATCATTGGACGCCTTCTGTTTCAGTATTTGTAAATACTCAGCCCGGAAATAAATAATTATTTTTTTTTCAATAAGATTTATTTCTATTTGTGACCCGTATGTATTGTCATTCCACTTGTCTGTGAGTGGTGCCATGGGATGGGTTATAATATTGAAATGCTTGCCAACAAAATTAGAATTGATTATTTCTTTGTAAATATAGACAATAATCTTTGATTTAACGATTCTGCTTCGTGATTTAACGATTCTGCTTTTTTTAAATAATTATTTACTCAACAAAGATTGTATTCCCTTCAAAAGCAGACTTCACTTCAGTATATTAATACAAATCACTCTATTTTTTGTGAATTATGTGGTACGATCGGTTTCGAAGCGTCCTTTTCTTCATCAGGCTGTAATAATTTAAATTGTTTAAAATGTAGGTCTGAAAATATTGACAACATTTTTTTTTTAATTTTCGAATGATATTTATTTGTTGTATAAAATAATAGTCCTTTTATTTGTATAAATAAAAATATGTACAGTCTTTTCTATCATCATCATTCAAAATATTCCTACATATGCGTCTCGTCATGATTAATTTACACCATCAAGTCGAGACCCTCACTGCCCGGGAAGACAGAACTCAATACTATACATTCCTGTCCTGACGTACATTCATTGCTTTTTCTACATCCACGCATGCTCCCATATCATTCTATACCTATTTTATGGTTAGGTTGCATTAGTTTGTGCTTATTTATGACTCATGAGTGAGTTGTATTAAGAATTTAGTTTAAATATATTTTATACACTAAAAGATATTATAAATCTGATATTTATAATACCTAAATATCCAATATTTGATTTGGAAAAGTCAAAATACATAACTATGTAAAACCAAAATGTCAAATATTTGGCTTGGTAAAATTGTAAACTGTTAGCCCTAGAACAGGGTTACCTAGTTGGGCAGAAGTAATCTTCATAATAGTTTTGTGATAAAGGTGTGAAAAAATAAATATACAAATAAATAAGAAAATAATATAAGAAAAATAAGTAGGTAACTTTAATTCTGTAAGATGTTTAAACTGTCAAAGTGGTTAGGTAAATAATAAAATATGAGCTCGATTATTTCATGTTTATTTATATTATGAATAAAGTGTATGAAGGATGCCTGCAAAATGGACTGAGAATGAATGTTAGTAAATCTAAGATATTGGTATTTGAAAAGACTGAAAGTATAACTGCATGTATGATAAAAGTAGAGAACGAATGGCTAGAACAAGTTGAGGAATATTTATATTTGGGGAGTATGTTTGAACGGAATGGAAGACCCGATAAAGATATTGAAAGAAGAGTTATGGCAGGGAATAGAATAAACGGAGCACTTAGACCAGTAATAATAATAATAAGTCATTTGTATAGCGCCGTTTAATGATTCAAGATCATACCAAGGGCGCTGATAGTCTAATGTTGTGTTGCTCTTTGAAACAAAGCTGTTTTTAATCCTTTAGTGAAAGTGCTCTTGCTTTGAGCACTGCGGACATCTAGAGGCAGTGAATTCCACTTAATAGGACCACTCACACTAAAGCATCGGTCGTAGTAAGCCGCTTTGTTGACTCTGTCCAACTCCTTTAAGGAATTGTTACTCTGTGATCCAGACGACCTGAGTGTGAGATGCCTCCCAGAGAGATCTCTTCTCTGACACAGCTCTTGTATATATTTTGGTGCCAGGTTGTTCAAAGCATTATATACTGTCAAACAAATTTTGTAATCAATTCGCTCTGGACACTTCAACCAGTGTAATTCGTTTAGTAGTGGAGTTATGTGACATCGTTTTTCTGCACCGAAAATAAGTCTTGCCGCTGTGTTAAATACCATCTGTAGTCTATCGAGCTGATACTTCGGCAATCCAGCATAAATGCCGTTGCAGTAATCAAGCCGAGACACAACGAATGAATTTACAAGTGTTTTAGTCTCATTCTTAGGTAAATTTCGACGAATGTTTTTCAGTTGTCTGAGTTGAAAAAAACATGAACTCACCGTTTTTGAGATTTGAAGGTCAAGTGACAACTTATTGTCCAAGTGAATACCCAAGAATTTGACACTTGTAGCTGGCACGAGTGTTTCTCCGTTGATGTTGATAGGAGTACTCTCAATGAGGTTCTGTCGCCGTGGTGAAGCTACCCACATAAACTCTGTTTTAGTTGGGTTCAGTTTAAGCTTGTTGCTAGACATCCACGTGGCGACTTTTTCGATGCACTCAACAGTTTCTACTTCCAGACGATTTTTACATATGGGATTACAAAATTTGAATAGCAAGCGGTCATCGGCATAAGCAAATGAATTAAATCCTTGGTTTTGAATCAAGTCGTCAAGTCTTTTTATATACAAAATGAATAAAATAGGTCCGAGAACCGATCCTTGTGGCACTCCAAATTTTACAATTTCCGATAAGGACGTGTTGTTATTAACCCTAACAGACTGGCCGCCATACATGAAGTAATGTCCGACCCAAGCATCTCAAAGGAAGCCAAAATTGCAGTACACAATGCAATTGTGGTGCCTACTTTGACGTATGCTAGTGAAACATGGACCTGGCAAAGAACACATGAAAGTAGAATAAATGCTGTAGAAATGAGATTCACTAAGAAGAGTATGTAATAGAACGATATATGATTGAATATAAAATGAGGACATAAGGATAGAATGCAAGTTAAAGAAGGATATTATATGTAAAATGGAAGTGAATGCTTTAAGGTGGTTTGGACATATAGAAAGAATGAACGATGAACGACTCACCAAAAAAATATACATGGGTGTAATGATGGAGTGAATAGCAGAGGTCGCCCCAGAAAGGGATTCCATGACCATGTGAATGATATTTTGAAAGAAGGAAACATAAAAAGTTTGAAAAATCGACGAGCATGTATGAGACGATGCATGGGTGTAAAGGAAGCCAGAAATGTGTGCAAAAATAGAGAAGTATGGCGCTCGATTCTCTCTGCTTACCCCGTAAGGGACATGGCGTGATGGTATGTATGTATGTATATTATTAAAAAAGTATTACAAAATAGAGTATTTTTTTGAGATTCCCATGAAAGTGAGAATTATTACCTGTAGGAGAACAAGGATATCTCCAATTCAATCAAATCCGTCGTGTTCAACTTTATTTGATTTCCGCAAAAACATGGTAGATTTGAAATAAAAACATGGTAGATTTGAAATAAAAACATGGTAGATTTGAAATAAAAACATGGTAGATTTGAAATAAAAACATGGTAGATTTGAAATAAAAACATGGTAGATTTGAAATAAAAACATGGTAGATTTGAAATAAAAACATGGTAGATTTGAAATCAAAAACAGCAAAACTACTAGTGAAAAGTTTGTCTTAAAATTTATTTATTTATTTATCTCTTTGTACATAATATAAACACACATAATGCACACTGGCGGGCTTATTGCTATTAGACAATTTCTTAAAACCAACCAGTTTATAAAGTATGACAAAGTTGTATATGTACATCAACAGAAGAATGATAGTGGTAAGAAATATTAAAAAATAAACTGCAAAAAAGGATTGGGAAAGAACAAGGAGAGGAAATCAGGTGCTTAGGGATACATATTTCTTTAGTTTTTTCTTGAAAATACAAAGTGAGTTAAACGACGCAATATCCGGACGCGTATTTGTTGATTAGGAGGCAAGTACTGCCTCGGATTAGGCATTAGTTTGTTGCGCTTGCGTTCCTGCTAATATATGTTGAATTCAAGGCAATTAATTGAAATGGAACATATATATTTCATTTCACTGGCATTTCGTCTGTCACTGTCACATTTGTTTGTATTTTGTTCACAGATTATTATATGGTAGTAATCAGTCATTTTGTTTAAGTCTTTAAGTAATATGGAAATTAAAATTGTTATTTGGACAATTTTAAAATTGTAAATTACGAAGGAGACAAGGATAATTAGGTACCAATGTGAAATTCGATGTTCAATATCTTGTGAAGGTTCGATGTTCAATATCTTGTGTTTATTTCATTGAAAAATTCATGAGTACCAATCTCATACAAAATATCAATTTTTTATGATATCGATACCTCCTACGTAAACTACTCTAAGCCACATTTTTGCGATTTTTAGTTTTTTACATATTTAGGTTCCTTTTGGATCGATCTATCAAAATCACAAACAAAAAAAATTCAAAACGTCCTACAAATACATTTCTTACAAACTTAAAATATCGTATCTAAAATTTAGAATGTGTAGTACGGTATAAATAAATACTATTGTTTACGCAGAAAAAACGCAGAGAATTCTGTGACGCTAGTGTAGCATTTTCCTGAAAGTATTGACTCTGTTGAAATTATTTAAATCGTAAATTTTAAATAATATTTGTTTTTATAACTCAATCAATATGAACGCAATATGTTAAGATTTGTGTTTCTTGTGAACATTTGATACTTTAAACTGCTCTCCTCTAAATTTGACTTATTGCACTTACGGTAGTTTACGTAGGAGGTATCGATATAATGTAGATTTGTGTAGATTAATCTATTAAAACAAAAACAATCGTACACAAAAAATGCCTCTAACACAGCCTTGTAACGCTCAATCAATACGCATGGTAAAATTTAAAACATGTGTACGATTGAAAGACGCATGCCTTGAATTCAACACGAGTTTTTAAGTGCATTAGCACAACAAACTAGTGCCTAATTCGAGGCAGTACTTGCCTCCTAATCAACACGGAAAGGTAAATACGCTATCCGGACTTAGGTTATTCCATAGTCTTGCTGATTGTACTTCGAACAACGAGCTGAAAAATCTGTGTAATACACAGGGATGGATAGTGTCGTGTTGTCCATGATCGGATAAATAAGTGAATTTGTTTTTAAGGTACTATGGCAGGTTTGGATTAGAGAGAATATTGTACAATAGTGACAGTAATACAGAATGTACCATGTTTTTGCATAAAATAAAATTGAACATGACGGTTTTGATTTGATTGAGATGTTCCATTATTGTTCTCGTAAAGAGGCGATATGCCTAACGGTAGTTTAATTTGAAAAGAAAAAGAATGAAGCCGTGTCACTTACATGCATTTGAATCAAATTTATTATATTAATATATATACCTATTGTATATTTATTGTGTAGCTATGCATGATGTTGTAAATTTTTATATGTATCGGTGATGCACAACTATCTTTTATATTTTGTAAATAAATCAATTGTCAACCCTTTCATTATATACCTATGTAATGATTTCATTGAGGAAATATTCAGCCTTTATGGCTCAATTGGTAAATGTACTTACTGCCCACTGTGATGTTTGCACTCACTTGAATCTAATATATTGTAGTTTTTTGGCAACACGGTACACAAAACAATGAAATACCTACTTTTCGTAGTTAAACTTGTAAGAAACTTGTATATTCATGTATGTAAACTTAGAAGGCCATCACTGTTTGTGTCAAAGTGCACACTGTACACTCAAACTGGTTGCAGGTTCTCCTCGTAACATTCTTCGGCTGGGCGGGTAGGCATGTATTCATTATTCTGATGATGTTCCATGCACGAAATGCGTCAATAATCAACTAAATTTAAATTGAATATTTTTTTTAATTGCATATACACAAACATTGAACATTTCGTCTCTATTGAGATATTAAAAAAAAATGTTTGTCAATAAAAATATCATTTGACTCCCGACAGGGAAAAAAATCCAATGTTTGCGTATATGCAATTAAAAAAGAAGATTCGATTTACATACACATTGGCAAGCGCATAAAGTGATCACGTAAACCAGCCGATGACAGGTCGTAAGCCCTGTAGGTGCCTTGAGTTCCTGGTTCTTCTACAATATCCCAACTTCGTCTCTATTGAGATGTTAAAAAAAAATGTTTGTCAATAAAAAAAAACAAGTATTTTAATGATATTTTTGAAAATCAAAGTTTTTAACGTTTTTTCTTCTTTTTAGACTGGTTTGAAGGCCTTTAGGGTACAATAAAATTTAGAATATATATTTTTTTATTCTTTAAAGTCTTCTAAATCAACTGATTGTATATGTTGTGCACATAGAATTATAATGTACAGAAGCCGCGTCTAGTACAAATTTCGAATTCAAATGTATGCCAAGTTTTTTTTACATGTGTGTGTGAGGCGGTAGATCGGTTGGTCTACGTTTTATGTAGGTGTGCGTGTCGGTAGGTGTACGTATACTAGAAATTCTTCTGTTTCCTCGTAGTTTTAGTTGGCATACATTCATTGCGCTGACTAGGTATCTGTATCATATATAATCTAAGGTTGTGCATCATTATTTTTATTTTGATGTTGTAATCTCTATGTATGTTTGTATTGTGTATATTTGTTGGTCATACAACACATGATTTCTAAGCAAGGTCGGGACGAGGTTCACCAACAGGGAATTTGCATCCATCAAAATAAATGGAGTGATAGAATGTTTAATGAAGAGGCTCCTTTAGATAAGGAATGACTAATTACATTTCAGTATTCAGCATTTTTAATGATTGGCAGTGACTGTGTTATTTATTTTGATTTTAATAATAGTTTTGTTATATTCATATATTTTATTCAAAGGACACTATGGGCCGGTATTACAGTTGGCCCTCAACTCATGGAGTTTGTTAAACTCAAGATTAATGTTAAGGGGAGATTGAATCCATTTCCGTATTACAGTGCTACATGTCAGTTACTGAATCTTCAATTATAGACATATTTTACTTTTTCTGTGGTTATTATCTGTCAAATTTTAAATAACCTCAAATAATACCAACTACAAAACGGGACGCTACCACTTGAAATACTATTGTTTTATTATCCAACATGGTAAATTTAATTTTTTTCACCAAAATAATGCTTTTAAATGCCTATGTTCGTTTCAATATGGTTGTCAGTTTGTTTTGTTGTGTGGCGCCACCGTCGATACAACTAACGCCTCTAGTGATAGAACACTGAAATTACACTTGTTGCCTAGCAACGAGTCGAGAAATGACAGTTGGCTCACCGTTAAGTACTTAATCTGCCAGAAACGTTGAGTTAAATATTTGTCATTTTAGTGGCGTATTTGAGGGAAGATTAGGCCTAAACGGACACTGTAATACGCTATATTTTTGTAAAACGAGTTTAGCTCTTAAACTGACACTGTAATACCGGCCCTATGCATGTTTCAATGGGTAAAATCTTCAAAATATTATTGTCATACAGGACCTTACTATTCGCGAATTGACTAATAGCCAACACTTTCCAATTTCGAATATATAAAAAAAGCGTCAGATTATAGTCAGGTTGCGAATGGTGATTGAGAGGCCCATAATGTTTTTTAGTTTTATTCAATCATGACTTCAATTGTTTTTGACGACATTATGGTTTTAGGATATTCAAACATTACAGTTATAACACCAGACAATTACCGTAATGTCCTTAAATAATATATTAGTGTGTGTGTCCTCCTATTATATTGTTTACACGAAAATTACTTTTGTTAATGGCTTCTTATATTTTATTTATAGTAACATGACTGAATGACTCAAAACATTAGAAAATTTGTAGAAATGTTTTTATTGATCTTATTAGAATACTAAGTGTTTTTAAATTGAGATAATGATTTATTGAAAATATTACATAACATTATATTATAATTATTATAAATAAGTAAAATTAACCAATTCATATTACACATACATCAGTATAATATTAATTTGTTGTTGCACATACATACAATTATTCATGTTGTACATACAAATGATTATTATTGTTAAATATACATAAGTATAATATAACACAATTCATATTACACATACATATGTATAATACTAATTTATGTTTCGCGAACATACAATAATTCATGTAACACATGCACATAGGTAATTATATTTCACATTAGACATATATTTTACTATTTATTGTATTTTATCCAACTGTCGATTTGTTCAGGAGAACTTTGTTCTCTTAACATATCGACAATGTTTCAAGCCAGGATACGCGAGATTTGTATGCTGAGGTCTACTTTTTTCACGGCTTTTCCAACTTTGAAGTCAAAAAACACCAACTTAGAGGCTTCGAAGCATATATGTTCCATACACGGATTTACTCATAATTCGGAGTAGAACATTTCGTGTGTCTGTGTGTGTGTCCCCCCCCCCCTTATAACTTTTGATCCGCTCAATTTACAGAGCCTAAAATTTCAGAATATATAAACAGTTACAGGCCTACAAAACTTTTATACTCGGAATTTTGAATTTTTGTTTCAGTCAGGGGTTATCAACTCTTGAATTTTTATTTTATTTTTCCATATATCTCAGAAACCATAAAAGCTAGAACGCTGAAAATCGGTTCAAAAATAGACAAATACTAAATCTCAAATTAGTTTTTTCAAAAAAATTCCAGGCTTTCTCAAACATTTTTTATTAAGAAAAGTATTTTTTTTATGATAAATTTATGAATTTAACTGCCTATTTTTCCAAAACTTTTACAATTATCGAAAAAAGCCGAAACACCCCAACTAGATAATTTAATTTTCTATAAAAAATATTAGCATTGTAGTAGAAGATCTCAATTTTTTTTAACATTTATTTTAAAAATTGAATTTAGTGACGACATTGCTTCATACATTTTGTATGGCAGTCGCCTATACACAATATGTAAGGAGACTTAATAGTTTGATACTTCATCTCCAAACATACATACATACCATCATGCTATTTTCATATTCTGGGTAGGAAAAAAGGACCTTCCTCCATACTATCCTATCTTGACATACATACCTACATATTATGTTGTACAGAAAACAAAATATCTGACAATATACAATAATTTGTATTTGAGTTTATAGTTTGGTACATATTCTTCAACTATACATACTATCGCTATCGACAGTTGGATCTCATGTGTTACATGCAACTAGTTTTATAATAATTCAAGTTACATATATGTACGTACACTCACTGTTCATCTGGATTAGTCACTAGCATTTTCCATTGTCATTGATATTGGCTTTGATATCTTTTCAATGAACACCCTCTTATTTCGTTGACTGTAGAATGTTAAGTAGATAATATTGTAGTATGTGAGTGTGTGCGAGTGTGTCCACAGTGTTGACGGTAGTGTGTGTGTTTGTAGGTGCGAGGCGGGGGGCGGGCCAGCGCGCTCCCTGTCCCTTCGCCGCAGGCCCCAGCACCGGTGAGTCCTCTCCCGACACTTGTTTCTTGCTCTCGCTCTTTCATTTGATCCGCCTGCCGCATGAACTCGCCCCTCACACTTTTTACCTAACGATTCCATTGCTGAAGCCCCATTTTTTATTTGTCAAGTTGTTGCATGCTGCAATTTTATCTTTGTTCGTAATACTAGATAGCATTTTAGCTATAACTCACGCCATTATTGTCTCTTACCTCTGCTATTATTGCATCATTCATTCTTTACCATCTTAGTATCATCTTAAGATGATTTTGTCATGGTCTGTTTTTATTTTCACTTATATTCCTTGAATAACTGCATTTTTGTCTCATACTTTCTTTACCTCTAACTCCTGCCATTATTGTATCATTTTTTTGCCATCTTAGTATCATCTCAAGATGATTGTTTCATGGGCTGTTTTATTTTAACTTATATTTTTTGAATAATTCCATTTTTGTCTCATACTTTCTTTACCTCTAACTCCTGCCATTATTGTATCATTTTTTTGCCATCTTAGTATCATCTCAAGATGATTGTTTCATGGTCTGTTTTATTTTAACTTATATTTCTTGAATAATTCCATTTCTGTCTCATGCTTTCTTTACCTTTAACTCGCGCCATTAGCTTATCATTCTTTTTTTGCCATCTTAATATCATCTTAGATGATTGCATAGTCTGTTTTATTTTCACTTAATTTATTGAATAATTCTATTTCTCGTTTTTTCTTTACCTTTAACTTCTGCCATTATTGTATCATTCCTTTTTTAATGTCTTCTTATCATCACCTAAGTTTATTTTACTGTCTGTTTCTTTTTTACCTTATAAAAATTAATAATCTTTCAATCTTTACAAGCCTTCTTAAGGGGGGGACTGCTGCCAGCGTACCTATTTTTCAATTTGATATACCATCATTATTTCTTATCAAATCGTTTTGAAAAAAATAATTTAGATAGTTTGGGTATTCATAAAGAAAAATGTATCTTTACTTTTTGATAATGTTCTGTATAAATTCTTGTAGAAAAATAATGGCATACCCCGATTTTCAACGTTTATCATATATTTTTAATAAAATATAATGCGTAGTTTGACATATTTTTTTTTAAATTAAAGAAGACAAAAATATCTAGAAAAATACGATGTGACGTTGCATTAATGCTTCAGGTTTAGAAAATAAACCTAAAAAACATTTATTTTCCATTCAGCGCCATTGCGAAACATAAGTTTTTTTGGTTTATTAACTTAACCTGATGCATTAATGCAACGTTACATCGTATTTTTCCAGATATTTTGATCTTCTTTAATTTATAAAAAAATATAATGCTCTATACCTTATAGTGTTTTAGAAATTTAAGATAAATGTCAAAAATTGGGGTATGCTTATTATTTTCCTACAAGAATATATACAGAACATAATTAAAAAATTAAGGTATATTTTTATTTATTAATATCCAAACTAACTACGTTATTTTTTTCAAAATGATTCATTTTGTAGTAATGACGCAAATTCAAATTGAAAAAATAGGTACGTTGGCAGCAGTCACCCTCTTAACAATTTCATCTGCTGATCCTCATTTTGTATTTCAAGCTGCTGCATGCTATATTATTATAATACTTGATTACATCTTAAGGTTAATGCCTGCCATTACTGTCTCATTTATTTTTTAATGCCATATTATTTATATTAATTTTATGGCACATTTTTCCCTTTAATTTTGTACTAATTAAATTATTTAAAGTTTCATTCATCTGTCTCCTGGGGGGCAAGTCTGGTTCGACTGGCGAAATCATAACCCTAGTGATTACCTATATCATGGATATAATTATCGTATGGAGTTCTTTGACATATAAAGATATTATAGAACTCCATATATAATAATTATATCCATGATATGGGTAATCACTAGGGTTTTGATTTTGCCGATTCAACCAGACTTGCCCCCCTGATTTACATATTATTCAGTAATTACAATCTGTACCATATTGAAATACTTTTCTTTGCTCATAATATGTAATTAATATTTTGGACTGTCTTTTTTCTTTTATATTCTTTTAGTCCATGTATGTTATCTTTAGTTTAGTCCATGTATGTTATCTTTACTGAATATTTTCGTTGCTGTTTTTTTTTTTGGTGCCACTATTTTTACGACCGGAATTGGCGGGAAAAGCGTTTTCCTGCCAAAAAGTGTCTATTTACACGACAAATTTTCTGACGTCGTCTATGTTTTTTGGTCATTTATAACCATAGAAAGCGCAGATAAATCAAAATACAAAAATATTTACTTTTGTCATTTTTTCAATGGTCATAAAAATACATCATGGAAACCAACTTGAAGAAAAAATAAATAATATTGGCATCTTATTACATTTACTTAATTTTATAAATCATTTTTTCATCGAGATCTACAATTATAACAAAGTATAAACAAAGGTAAATATTTTTATAACTTGATTTATCTGCGTTTTCTGTGGTTATTTTTGGTTTTCGTCTATGGTTGAGTCGTGTAAATAGTCGTAGCCTTTTTTTTTCATATCATTTGTTGTGGTATTTCTTGCTGTTTTGTTCCCTTTTTAAGCTGCTGCTTTAAAATTTCTCATGTTTTTCAGCAATTACTATATTAATCTATCTTTTTAGTTCATAATGCATACATATTTTAATATTTATCCTTTCACTCTTATTATTCAACCATTATTTCTCTCTTTCAAACAGCTTTTCTTCTTTCTTTATCTTATAAAGTTCTAAATTTCTTTATTGACCGTCGCCAGCTTCAAAATAGATTTTCTAAGATCTGCTTTGAAAGTTTTTATTGTCGCGGTATTACAGTCGGCCCTCAACTCATTGAGTTTGTTAAACTCAAGATTAATGTTAAGGGGAGATTGAATCCATTTCCGTATTACAGTGCAATATGACATGTCAGTTACTAAATCTTCAATTATAGACATATTTTACTTTTTCTGTGGTTATTATCTGTCAAATTTTAAATAACCTCAAATAATACCAACTACAAAACGGGACGGTACCACTTGAAATACTATTGTTTTATTATCCAACATGGTAAATTTAATTTTTTTCACCAAAATAATGCTTTTAAATGCCTATGTTCGTTTCAATATGGTTGTCAGTTTGTTTTGTTGTGTGGCGCCACCGTCGATACAACTAACGCCTCTAGTGATAGAACACTGAAATTACACTTGTTGCCTAGCAACGAGTCGAGAAATGACAGTTGGCTCACCGTTAAGTACTTAATCTGCCAGAAACGTTGAGTTAAATATTTGTCATTTTAGTGGCGTATTTGAGGGAAGATTAGGCCTAAACGGACACTGTAATATGCTATATTTTTGTAAAATTTGAGTTTAGCTCTTAAACTGACACTGTAATACCGGCCCTATGCATGTTTCAATGGGTAAAATCTTCAAAATATTATTGTCATACAGGACCTTACTATTCGCGAATTGACTAATAGCCAACACTTTCCAATTTCGAATATATAAAAAAAGCGTCAGATTATAGTCAGGTTGCGAATGGTGATTGAGAGGCCCATAATGGTTTTTAGTTTTATTCAATCATGACTTCAATTGTTTTTGACGACATTATGGTTTTAGGATATTCAAACATTACAGTTATAACACCAGACAATTACCGTAATGTCCTTAAATAATATATTAGTGTGTGTGTCCTCCTATTATATTGTTTACACGAAAATTACTTTTGTTAATGGCTTCTTATATTTTATTTATAGTAACATGACTGAATGACTCAAAATGGCTGTCAGTTTGTTTTGTTGTGTGGTGCTACCGTCGATACAACTAACGCCTCTAGTGATAGAACACTGAAACTACACGCGTTGCCTAGCAACGAGTCGAGAAATGACAGTTGACTCACCGTTAAGTACTTAATCCGCCAGAAACGTTGAGTTAAATATTTGTCGTTTTAGTGACGTATTTGAGGGAAGATTAGGCCTTAACGGACACTGTAATACGCTATATTCTTGTAAAACTTGAGTTTAGCTCTTACACTGAGACTGTAATACCGGCTCATTGTCATTGTAATATATTAAACTTCTCAGGAAACTAAAAGTTTTAATATGTCAAATATTAATTTGACACACAGAATAACAAGTTGTTATTCTGTGTGTCAAATATTAATTTGACACACAGAATAACAAGTTGTTACATTTTATAGACTTACATATTATGTTCATAAGAAGAACTGTCTCAAATGTAGACTGAAAAATCTGCTTCTGCCTGGAATTAAGCCTGGGACATTTGACACTGGAGTCAATTATATATCTAACTGAGCCACAAAAGTACAGATAGTAATCCGTTCGGTTTCTATGCGGGCGTCCTGGGTTCAATTCCCAGCAAAGAAGAAATTTATTTAAATTTATTTAGAGACTTACATATTATGTTCATAAGAAGAACTGTCTCAAATGTAGACTGAAAAATCTGCTTCTGCCTGGAATTAAGCCACTGGAGTCAATTGACACTGGAGTCAATTATATATCTAACTGAGCCACAAAAGTACAGATAGTAATCCGTTCGGTTTCTATGCGGGCGTCCTGGGTTCAATTCCCAGCAAAGAAGAAATTTATTTAAATTTATTTAGAGACTTACATATTATGTTCATAAGAAGAACTGTCTCAAATGTAGACTGAAAAATCTGCTTCTGCCTGGAATTAAGCCTGGGACATTTGACACTGGAGTCAATTATATATCTAACTGAGCCACAAAAGTACAGATAGTAATCCGTTCGGTTTCTATGCGGGCGTCCTGGGTTCAATTCCCAGCAAAGAAGAAATTTATTTAAATTTATTTAGAGACTTACATATTATGTTCATAAGAAGAACTGTCTCAAATGGAGACTGAGAAATCTGCTTCTGCCTGGAATTAAGCCTGGGACATTTGACACTGGAGTCAATTATATATCTAACTGAGCCACAAAAGTACAGATAGTAATCCGTTCGGTTTCTGTGCCACGGCGTCCTGGGTTCAATTCCCAGCAAAGAAGAAATTTATTTAAATTTATTTCTCACGCAAATATTGTTTCTCAGCTGGAATCACTGGTTATTTGGAAGAAATTGTCATACGGCAATAAACTCGCCACGAAGTGTTCATTCTTATTTTTTATTATTTTATAATAATTTTCCTTTTCAATTTCCAGTTTTTAACTAGCACATTTTTTTTTTTTTAACAACGAATATGTCCTTTTAACGAGTATGTATATGTCCCCATACATTCCCTAAATTAAGCAGTAATGCTCGTGCTATAGGTGAACGAAAAAAGTTGTGGCAGAGTTGGAACTCACGGCCACAGGATTACCAACCCAGCGCGCTAACTTCTCTGCCTCCACCCATCTTTCTTTCCTTTTTTTTACTCCCTCAAAATGTTTAAAATTGGATCACCATTATATGGGTGTTTCTCTGTAAACTGGGCAAGTTGTTCTAAGAAAGTTGTCTAGGCCACTTTTTTGCTTATATATTGTACAAATCTTATTAAAAGAATAGATATCTACTAGGTTAATAATAAATAGCAGATGAACCAAAAATATTTCCAATAGGTTAGGAAATATTGAGCATTTTCTGAAAAATCGATACAGGGGACTGTTGATTTTGACAGGGGACTGATAATTTAAATGAAAAATGTTGTTTTAGTAGCAAAATAAGTCTTTTTATATTTTCTTAAACTCTATAATTTAAGAATGAAATAATTGAACAATAAAGTTATAAAAAATTAACAGTATTTTTTATAATATTTTATTATTTCTGATGACTATTATAATTTTTTAACAGATTTTTAATTATCTCAATAGAGACGAAGTTGGAATATTTATTGTAGGAGAACCGGGAAATCAAGGCACCTACAGGGCTTACGACCTGTCATCGGCTGGTTTACGTGATCACTTTATGCGCTTGGGCAACGTTCACCTAATTCTCATTAAAAAGGCATAATTGGGGATCTCATTAAAAAGGCATAATTGGTGAACGTTGCGCAAGCGCATAAAGTGATCACGTAAACCAGCCGATGACAGGTCGTAAGCCCTGTAGGTGCCTTGATTTCCCGGTTCTCCTACAATAAATATTCCAACTTCGTCTCTATTGAGATAATTAAAAATCTGTTAAAAAATATCTTTGACTCCCGACGGGGAAAAAAATCCAATGTTTGCGCATATGCAATAATAAAAATATTCGACTATTATAATTTAGAATCCTTCCATTGTATAAAGCTGATAATTTCTTCCAAATCTGGCATATTTTCTCTCAATCGAGCTTGTTGCATTTCTTGACACTTTTTTCTTATTGCGATAATTGTTGCAATGCTCTCTCCACTACTTCTTTGCTTCTGGTGGAGTCATATCCTTAACTAGCTTCTTACTTCCATTTTCTTTTTTCTTGAGATATTTTAAATGTTCTTTCTCTCTTCTTCCTTTTTCTGTGGGTCGTTTTTGTTACGCTCATATCTCTTTCACTCGACTTCTCTTTTCCATTGTAAAATCTCTTCCTTAAAAAGTTTTTTTTTAGGACCATTCTCAAAAGATATGTGTATCTAAAAAGAACTAAAAAGGTATATAAATTAATATATAAACTAAAATATTGTTTAAAATAATGTAAAAAGTTGGTTCTATATATTAATAAAATAAATAAAACAATGATAAACATATTAAAAGACCATCCCCTGGAGGCAGAAATAGTCCCCTGCCTTTTTATAGTGCAGGGGACTGTTGCCAGGGGACTGTTTAATTTGACTTCATTGAATGATAGCACAAAATACAAATAAGTTTTGTTATTTTGCTATAAATAGGGAATATTTATACAATACAAGAAATATTTTTTTAAATTGTATAAATATAATAGATATAAAAGAGATAAAAATAATTCTTACCAGAGGACTGTTGACTGACTGGTTGTCACACGGATTTATCGGAGCGAAGTTCGTGCAGCTCTAAATAAATTGGCGTATACGCGCTTTTGGTGGCAAGCATGCAAACTTCAGGTTGTTTGCGCATGGTTACATGTATAAACGCAATAATTTAAGTTGTAGACTACGAGGTGTGCAATTTGAAATATAGACAGGGGGACTGTCCACAAAATGCTGAGACAAACTTTAATTTCCTTTTTTAGCTTTATAAACATATATTAAGAAAAAATAACCAGGTCTAATTAAAAATCATGTAATATTGTTCAAATAATTAAATAACTCAATTGATTCTTAAATTTATTTTTAAAATAAATTGAATCTAAAGGAACTAAATTGGTGTTGTGACACACCAGGGGACTGTTTTTTGAGCATTATAAACACATTTTTTATGTATTAAAGTTAAATTAAATGGATGCAGTATGCTGAGCACATGTAGATTAGGTAATTATCTTTTATAATTAACTATGAAATATATAATAATCAAATTTTTTTGTATAATATAGGCCTGAGACAACGAGTTGCCCAGTTTACAGAGAAACACCCATATAACTTCTGCGTTAGATGCTTTATTTTATACTTTTGTGTCGTTCCTAGTTCTTATGTCTTTAATTTTATTTGTGCATGAATGATATCATTTTTTTTTAATTTAATTATTTTTTGGCTTTTTATAATATTTATTTTTCATTCTGGTGTCTAACAGTGATGAATTTAACAGTTAATATGATGTTGTATTTTTTACTATATATAACTGTAATTTGGATAAAGTTACTAAGCTTTTCAATGCTATATGTAGGTTCAATAGTTTTTTGTTTTTAATAAACTCAAACATTTTATTCATAATACTAAATAAGAACATTCTAATTGGCGCTATGAATAATTGTAATTTTGTACTATTTTTGATTCAACTTAGAGGTGTAATGTTCATTCAAATAAAAAAAAACTAAAAAAATAAAAAAGTTTTAATTGTATCAATAAATATTTTGTTTTTTTTTATAACTAGAATTTACATATGCAATTATTTAAATTAACTATTTTTTTGGTCAGTCGTTCATCATTCATTCTTTCAATATGTCCAAACTACCTCAAGGAATTCACTTTCATTTTATTTATAATACTCTTCTTCATCTTGCATTCTCTCCTTATGTCCTCATTTTTTATTCTATCATATATCGTTCTATTACATACTCTTCTTAGTGATCTCATTTCCACAGCATTTATTCTACTTTCGTGCGTCTTTTGCCACGTCTATGTTTCACTGTAACTTTTGTATTTCTGTATTTTGTACTATCTGTCGTAATATAATATGTTATCTATGAATTTAATTTAATTTATCTAAGCAGCACGCCTTATCTTTTCAATTAAATCAAGCGAGACATTTTTTTATCAAACTTACGTGTGACACATACAATTATACAAACAATTTAAATTAGGTACTACTTATAAAAGTAATTTTTCTTAAATATAGGGTCTCAATCAACCAACATTTCTGTTCCTTATGGAATAATTCTCAGTATCAAAAATGCCGTAATTCATATTTTTTTCATTTTTACACTGCAAATAAAATTAAGTCATAACAATAAAATATACATTTCCTAAACAAGCATAATATTCTTTTACTGTAGGCGAACAAAATGTGTTTCTCCTAATTCACAAAACATCCTTTTTTTTATTTCAACATAATTTAATTCATACAAGATCCCACTAACCATATATATATGTTTATCAGTGGGTTTCTATATTATACAATAACTAGATTAAATTCATAACTTTGTTATGTTATGAATGACCACAACATATTAAAGGATGCTAAAGTTGCCATTCATAACGCTATCTTAGTGCCAACCTTGACGTATGCAAGTGAAACCTGGACATGGCAGAATTCGCACAAAAGTAGAATAAATTCAGTTGAAATGAGATCGCTAAGAAGAATCTGTAATAGAACGATGTATGACAGGGTCAGAAATGAAGACATAAGGAAAGAATGTAGGATAAAGAAAGATGTTATTAATAGAATGAAAGTGAACACATTGAGATGGTTTGGCCACATGGGGAGAATGAACGAAGAACGCCTGACGAAGAAAATATACAAAGCTGACAGAAACGGAATAAGAGGTCGCGGGCGCCCAAGAAAAGGATGGCACGACCATGTAAACGATATTTTGAAAGATGGAAATGTAAGAAGCATGAACAACAGACGAACATGTATAAGACGATGTATGAATGTTGATGAGGCGATGAATGTGTGTCAAGATAGAAAAATGTGGCGTTCGGTTCTCTCTGCCTACCCCGTGAGGGACATGGCGTGATGGTATGTATGTATGTATGTATGTATGTATGTAGGGAGAATGAATGAGGAACGCCTGACGAAGAAAATATACATTATGGACAGGAATGGAATGAGGTCGGGGGCCGCCCAAGGAAGGGATGGCACGTCCGTGTGAACGGTATTTTGAGATACGGAAATGCTAGAAGCATGAACAACAGACGAACATGTATAAAATGACGTATGAATGTTGACGAGGCGATGAATGTATGTCAAGATAAAAGTAAGTGGCGTTCGGTTCTCTCTGCCTACCCCGTGAGGGACATGGCGTGATGGTATGTATGTATGTATATAACTAGCTTAAACTAACTAACAATGAAGAAATTTAGATTTGGCCTTACAATATAAAAATGTTATAAGAGATATTAATCAAAAACAACACAAGAAAAAAAACAATAAATTTTACAAATCATTAATTTTCAAGTTTCTTTATGAAGAAATTTTTTAGTCATCTATTGGCAAATACTGCAAGATTAATACAAATATCCTAACTGAGGTTGGCGACCATCACACCAAGGTCGTCCCGATCCTGTAGAAAGGCATATTTATCAACACGGAATATGTGGCCAAAATATGCAGTTTTGCTCTCTTGACAGTGGCCAGCAACTCCCTCTTTTTCTCCATCATATTTAGAACTCTTTCATTGGAGACTATCGAACCATGAGATCCGCATCAAACTTCTTGAATGCTTCAATTCAAATACAAAAATATAATGATCCAGAATGGTTTGAATCTTAGTTGAACTATTTACACATTGAATATAATATTGTCTAATGTAATTTAAATGAAACAGTTAATTTGTTCTTCCACAATTTGATTTGCCTGACTAGTTTCGTAGGACACGTCTTCTTACATGGTCACTATTAAATTATGTGGAATCTCTATATATCTCAAGAGAGACTTCTTTTTCCTTGTCGTGGGAATCTGGGAGTTGTAATTTAACAAAGATTTGCTCGTGTAATTTTTACTAATTACAATATATTTACAACAAGTTAAATAAAATATATACAATTTATCAGTTGACTCAGATTTGATACTGTTTAACAGAGGTATGTTCCTAGAATGAATGCTATATTAAATTTTCATTCATTACCTAAACTTTTTATTGTTCCCATGCAATAAATAAGTTTTCAATACAATAATAAGACTTTCACTAAATAATAATAATTCTATTTAATTATCATTATCATAGCAACAGTAATGAACCACTGACATCTATATATCGTCTGCTGACAGGAAAAAGTCACTAACTGCAACAAACATATTTTCGAGATAATGGCTGTCAAAGTTTTTTGGCAATATTAACTCTCATAACTTCTTTAATTGTTTATAGATTGTCATGAATTTTTCAACATATATAAAAAGTAGCCTAATCTAACTATATTTGATGTTCAAATTTGACAAAAACTCATAGGGAATGAAAAAAACACAAAATTGAATATAATGAGATTTTCCTGACGGCTCATCTGCCATACTGTGTGAGATTGTATGTAATATTTCTATGTGGCAAAACTCATTATAATGCTTTCATAAAAAAATTCAAATTTTGATCACTTCTTTGCAACCTGCACAAGTGGCGAGTTTATTGCCATTTTGCAATTTCTTCCAAACTTTTTGTATTCTTCTAATATTCTAATTTTATTAGTACCTATCATGAATATTTCAGATGTTTCAAATGAAAGGTACAAACCTATTGTGCCCAGGACCTGTAAATTTTTTTCTTGACTTTAAAATTAATAAAAATTTAGGTATTTACTCACATTTTCAGAAGATATTCAGATCAACTTCTATTTTCTGTCTTATATATTTTTTTTATGAATTAACCAATATTAAACCTGGGTTTGTTCTAAATCATATTATGAATTCTAAACCTTAAATACCGTCAACATCAACAATACATGTAAAAATATAGATTTTTTTTTAAAGAACGATTATGTTCGTTTAACAAGTAGGTACATTTATGCATCCTCATAATACCCAACTTGTGCTGTAAATGAACAGTGTCAGGCAAACACCTTCTCTCTCTTCTTGTACCAGGAATGCAGTTTTTCTGGTAGGTATATCACTACAATATTAATATTATTTATGCTGGTTCGACCATACGAACGAAATTCTGAAAGAAAGGAATCTAAGAAAATTGAAAAAAAGATGAACATGTAATAATGATGTATAATATTGATGAGGCGATGTATGTGTTCCAGGATATAAAAATATAGTGTTTGGTTCTCTCTGCCTACCCCGTTAGGGACATGCATGGGTTGATGTATGAGAATAACAGACTAAAATGTTGAGATGATGTATCAATATAAATAAGGTGATTAATGCAATCCGGGATAGAAAACAATGGAATTCTTTTCTCTCTGCCTACCCAGTTAGGATGTGATGCTATGTATTTATCGAAAATTTATTTTTTTAGTTAATGTGTTAAAATTTTCGAATGTTAGTAGTTAAATACAAAAATATGTAAAAAAAGACTTCATTACAACAATAATGACTTTTTCCAGACGGCATAATTGAAAAAAAATGCAGATAATGAATATTTTTCCGAAAATTCTCCGCAACGGGACCTGATATGAAGATAATTTTTTTTCCAGATGTAAAGTGTGTTTTGGTGAATATGATAGCATAGTTAACTCAATTTTGCCAAAATATGCAGTTAGTGACTTATCCTGTCAGCAGACGATATCATCTTCCTAAGCTTTTACACTTGAAGAAAGAATAACCTGTGGGACGGTTCTGACCCTAGCTATAAGCCACAACCCAACCTCCACAGATGTCACTGCTATACATTTCATTGTTTTTAATTTTATACATAATTAATATATATTAACATATTTTACAAATTATTAAATAATTCCACCAAGAATACACATTCAATTTGTTAATTTTATAATATTGTCTATTGAATTCATTTAGTTATTGATAATTTTCCATTTCATTAATTATTGATAATATTATCTAGGTTAATATTATGTTATATAAGCATTAACTAATTACCATGTAATAGTTACAATTTGTTTTTACATTGCGACACATTTAGCTTGTGTGTTTCATATGAAATTGATAATGTGTGTCAACTTCTTAAGATATCATTATGTACATATATTATTGTTATCAAAAATATGAGTATTTTAATATAGAAGTAGGTACTCAATTATTCATCTTTTGACAGATTACATATAATGCAATGTCCCTTTTAGAGTGTCACACATTTCAATAATTGAAAATATTTTCTCTATCAATCAATATATTAGCTTACAGAGCATTTAACATCTTGTCCTCATCTTATTCCCATTATTTGGGATCGGCTTTGCTAGTCCCCATGTGCCAGGTTGCCCTCTCCAGTGTTTCAATCTGCATCACACCCCATGTCTTCATGTCGTTGTGAACCGAGTACATCAATGTTGCTAGCGGTTGTTCTGGGCTTTGACACTTTGGGAGTCATCTCTTCTGTATATATGCCCATACCACCTCATCTCAACATTTCCATTTCGTTGATATGGAGTCTCTGCTCTTCCTGTTTTCTAGAACCCCCACATGCTGATCCATAGAGCAAGGACGGTCTTACACAGGTCTTATATAATTTGCCCTTAGTCAGGAATCTCCATTTATATAAATCTGCACATCGGATTTTGAATTCAAATAAAAAAAACTATGCTATGTAGGTACAACTAAAAACTATGAACGAAAAATCATTCCAACGGGAATTGAAAAGCAGACTTTTTATCAAGAACTGAAGTAATCCGTTCTTTTAATAATTATTGTAAATAAAAATCATACCAACGGGAATTGAAAACCAGACTTTGTATCAAGAACTGAAGTAATCGGTTCTTTTAATAATTATTGTAAATAAAAATCATACCAACGGGAATTGAAAACCAGACTTTGTATCAAGAACTGAAGTAATCGGTTCTTTTAATAATTATTGTAAATAAAAATCATACCAACGGGAATTGAAAACCAGACTTTGTATCAAGAACTGAAGTAATCGGTTCTTTTAATAATTATTGTAAATAAAAATCATACCAACGGGAATTGAAAACCAGACTTTGTATCAAGAACTGAAGTAATCGGTTCTTTTAATAATTATTGTAAATAAAAATCATACCAACGGGAATTGAAAACCAGACTATGTATCAAGAACTGAAGTAATCGGTTCTTTTAATACTTATTGTAAATAAAAATCATACCAACGGGAATTGAAAACCAGACTTTGTATCAAGATCTGAAGTAATCGGTTCTTTTAATAATTATTGTAAATAAAAATCATACCAACGGGAATTGAAAACCAGACTTTGTATCAAGAACTGAAGTAATCGGTTCTTTTAATAATTATTGTAAATAAAAATCATACCAACGGGAATTGAAAACCAGACTTTGTATCAAGATCTGAAGTAATCGGTTCTTTTAATAATTATTGTAAATAAAAATCATACCAACGGGAATTGAAAACCAGACTTTGTATCAAGAACTGAAGTAATCGGTTCTTTTAATAATTATTGTAAATAAAAATCATACCAACGGGAATTGAAAACCAGACTTTGTATCAAGATCTGAAGTAATCGGTTCTTTTAATAATTATTGTAAATAAAAATCATACCAACGGGAATTGAAAACCAGACTTTGTATCAAGAACTGAAGTAATCGGTTCTTTTAATAATTATTGTAAATAAAAATCATACCAACGGGAATTGAAAACCAGACTTTGTATCAAGAACTGAAGTAATCGGTTCTTTTAATAATTATTGTAAATAAAAATCATACCAACGGAAATCGAAAACCAGACTTTGTATCAAGAACTGAAGTAATCGGTTCTTTTAATAATTATTGTAAATAAAAATCATACCAACGGAAATCGAAAACCAGACTTTGTATCAAGAACTGAAGTAATCGGTTCTTTTAATAATTATTGTAAATAAAAAATATCTTTAATGTGTTAATAAAACAAATACTTTAAATATTTTCACATTTATCGCATAAATTCTCCTATAATAATTATTTAAAATGTCCTTTTTTAACAACATTTTATTGAATTACTCCATAGCTATATGTCGTAGGGAAATAAATCTTTTATGTGCTTTTATGTGAATGACCGATTTTTTTTATTTCAAATCAGGTTTGTTACTAAAATGCAAAAAATAAAATATAAACTGTTTCCATTAATTTAAATCATGTAGAAATCCCTTTTGACACATGCAATAGTTACTAACACGTACAGTTAGTAACTATCACAGATTGGAACTGGTGTTTGATACAGCTAAGGGGTTTATCAATGGGTCTAATAAATCATGCCACATAACACCTGCTCTTAACAAGCTAAACTATTTTAGGTGTCTAGAGTAGATGTTGTTCACATTCACATATTTCTTTCGTCAGCCCTCCTTCTACCAGTAATAGATGAACTCAGGATTCGGAGTAGAACATTTAGTGGGTTTGTGAGTGTCCCCCCCCCCTTATAACTTTTGATCTGATTCACAGAGCCTAAAATTTCCCTAAGTATAGAGAGTGTTAGCCTACTAAACTTTTATACTCTTTTTTGCTGTAACACCCCAACTTGATAATTTAATTTTCTATATAAACTACATACATTATAGTATAATTAAATTCAGTGGCGACATTTATTTATTTATTTATATTTTTGCACATAATATAAAAAAAAATATAATATACACTGGCGGGCTTATTGCCATTAGGCAATTTCTTCCAACCAACCAGATTACAAAGTATGACAAAATTGTATATGTACATCAACAAAAGAATGAAATGAGAAAAAAAAAACAAAGAAAATATAGGTACATTATACTAGTGAAAATAAAAACAAAAAAAAACATCATAGCAAAAAAAAAAGGATAAGGAAAGAACGAGGAGGGGAAATCGGGATCAGATGTTAAGAGATAAATATTCCTTTAGTTTTTTCTTGAAAATAAAAAATAAGACGACGTAATATCTGGACTGATTTTACGTTCAGAAGATTAGAGTGGAAGTCCATGATTGGATAAATAAGTGAATTTGTTTTTAAGGTACTGTGGCAGGTTTGGATTCGAGAGAATATTGTACAATAGTGACAGAATGTGTATATTGCGCCGCTGGTGTATCCTGGGCCAACAAAGAAGATTGCCATAAGATGATATGTGATAAAAATTTTTCAACCTGTAAAATTTTTCTCTTGTTTTGTCGTGCAGGAATCAGGCGGAGATGGCCCACACGTGTCGCGGCACCATAACGCTGGGTGGAGCGCTGATCCACACGGTTGACTCTTGCACCTTTGTCATCTCAAACGGTGGTACACAGACCTTCCACATCAAGGCCTCTAATGAAGTGGAGAGACAGAGCTGGGTCACAGCGCTGGAACTAGCCAAGGCTAAAGCAATGTAACTATAAGCATTTTTATCTGTATTTATTACTATTCAAATTATAGTTTTGATATACAAGGGCGAGTATAAACGATAGAAGTCTAAGCATTTTCACTATACTGCAACCAGCATCAGAAGCAATATTCATACCTATGGGTACTCCAGACAAACATACACCTACATCAAAATCAATTAATCCATTTTTTTTTTCATTTTTCGGAAATTATAATTTAATATTTTTTTATAAATAAATAAACAATTACATCATTGCTTACATCACTTTTGATATTACCGAAGAAATGATGGAGGGCAAAAACTATGGAGGTGGCCCTAGAGACAGTTTTTATGGACTATGTGATTAGTGATGTGCGGGCAGCAGCTACCAAGAGATGAAGAGTCTGGCGGTCAAAAGATAAATGTGGAGAGATGGAGTGCTTGGTGCAAACCAATTCTAGGATTGTGACTATAAACAAGAACACCACTTATGAGGACTTATGTTGACTTATGTTGACCGGTTTCGAAAACAATTTTTTTCTTCTTCAGTATGTCTTACGTATTGTAATGATCCAGGGGGGCAAGTCTGGTTCGACCAGCGAAATCAAAACCCTCGTGATTACCCATATCACGGATATAATTATTTTATGGAGTTCTATGACATCTAAAGATATTATAGAACTCCATATAATAATTATATCCATGATATGGGTAATCGTGAGGGTTTTGATTTCGCCGATTGAACCAGACTTGCCCCCCTGGTCACGGCACAACTGTAATGATCCTGGTCACGGCACCAATGTAATGATCCTGGTCACGGCACCATTGTAATGTGACACATAACATTGTAGCTCCTAAGTGGTGTAAACAAAGTACCGTGATATTAAAAAATTCATAATGACGCTACAAATTTACAAAATACAATTTAATAGTTCAATTCATACAAAAAAGTAATATATTTAACTATAAAAAAGTGTCTATTTTGCAAATTTTCAAAGATAATGTTATACAAAAAATTGAAAAAAATAAGTCTCTGCGATTCCAAAATGATTTTAAAATACCCAAATGTAATACAGGACAATTACAAAACAACTACATTTATTTGGGAATAAAATTTTTCAATTGCCTCCCAAATGAATTAAAACAGATAAAAGAATTTAAACATAAATTAAAATTGCACTTAACTTTCTAAAATAGTAGTTTTCGATTTTGTTGTTTTGATTTGTTTCAATTTCCAGTATTTTCTTTTTTTTATTTTTGAATATGTGTTTTGATATATTTGAATCGTCTATAATTCTATATTACTCATTTTTCAATTATTTTCATGTTTTTCTTTTTTTTTGGTTTGAATATGTATTCTGATATGTTTTCTCATTTGAGTATTCTTCTTTTTCATTTATTTTCAACCTTTTTTTGATGTTTATTTGATTTTTTTTTTGTTCATGTATGATTTGATTTAATTACTTTTACTTTTATGTTGACTTTGCTTTGTATTGATATATTTTTTAAGTGCTTCCCTCATCAAGCACAAGATTGTAATCTTTTTGATGAGGTACTGCAGGGAAAAATATGTAAGAATATTATTACTAGTGAATTTATATATTGATTTGTATTATAAAATATATTAAAAATAAAATAAATAAATAAATTAATTAAGATAAATGCTTGGTTTAGGGAATGTAGGAAGATATATAAATATCACTATTATTATTAAATGTTATCAGACGGGTAGCTATGCTGAACACATTAACATTTTGTGTAACAACAAGTTCCAGTGGCAAACCGTTCCACGCATCCACAACTCTATTGGACAAGAAATGCTTCTAGGGATTCTGCCTGAAACTGTGTTTGTCTAGCTTTAAACTATGACCTCTTAAATTAGTATTTTGGTTGAGGCAGAACATCAGCTTCAATTCAGGGCAGCCATAGTGTTCGTTTAGTATTTTGAAGGTTTCTATGAGATTCCCTCTCCCCGTTCCTCAAGAGTAGTGAGCAGGGCCAGATAAACGCGTTTTTGCGCCCGTAGCAATATATTTGAAACCGCCCCCCCCCAACCTACATTTTTTTGGAATCAAATTACATCGGGTCTAAAACGACAAACCATTGACAATTTTTTTACATACACGCCATCAAGCCGAGCCTCTTTCCGAGTACCCAAAGAGAACCAAGCGCCATTACTGCGGATTTTTGATTATAATTAACATTTTAGGATTTTATTTTTTTTATTTGCCCTTTTTAAGACAACCGCCCTGACTTCATGTCTATGATTTATCCCGCCCTGGTAGTGAGGCCCAACAAATTCAGACGTTCTTCATATGATTTAAATAAATAATATTTTGTTTGTCTTCATTTGGCAGTCGCCTGGCAGAGAGCGAAGAGGAAGAGGATGCTGCCCCAGCTCCCGCAGAAGAGGCCTTCCTGTCCAGTACCAGGGAGTTGGCCGCCCGCCTTGACACGCTGCACACATGCGCGGAGCTAATCAGCAAGCACGGTGCCGCCCTGCAGAGGGCCCTGGCCGACCTGGGGCACCAGGACGAGCAGGTGGCCGAGAGGGCGACTCTGTTCCGTATAGCCACCAGTGTCATGATGAACGTTAGTATAGTATTCACCTTTTCATTTTAACGATTGAGTTATAAATTACAGAGTTCCTTGATTGAATTGATTAAGCGTAGGGCACGTCATAGAATAGTCTTCTTCTCTCCGTGCCGTGTCAGGTTTCCCAGATGTCCGATATTTTTTTTTTGTGCGGGTGGCAGTGCCACCGTCTCCTCTTCGTCCTAGCATGCTCTGCAGTAATGGTATGCCTCCAGCCCTAGCCTTCTGGCATGCTTTCCTATAACCCAGTGACCCGTTAATACTGATATGACTCTGGCGAGTGAGTCTTTTCTGAACGAGAATATTTCTCTGGTTTTTCTGAGATCATATTTTGGCCATGTTTGTTTGGCAATGGAGCATGTGCTTTCCTCAGACCACCTCTGGTCAGCACAAGCAGTCATTTCCTCACTGACCCGGAGTTTACATGTTGCCATGGGGACTCCAGGTCTGTGTTTTATATTGTCTAGAGACAACAGGGTACCTGCTCTGGCAAGTTGGTCTGCCCTACAATTCCCCGCTATATTACTGTGTCCGCTATTACTCTGCCATCTATGTTTTGCGCTAATTGGAACAGCTCATTCACCCCATGAACTCCGGTCCATTTTCTTATGTTTCTCATTCAAGATATCGGCCTCTGGTTCATTATAGTAGAACATCTCAAACAATTTTGGGTAAAAATTGAATCTAATGACGACATTGTTTCATACAATGTGTATTTAGTGACAATATAAGCAATAGGCATGATGACTAATTTTGAGAAACTATCTCACGATGTTTTTACGCATCCACTGTTTTCAAATATATATACATTTCTACATAAAATAAAGGTTTAGTAGCAAAAATTGCCATTTCAATATCCAATTTGACATTTACGTCAAAAAACGCTTGCAGTGTAATGGCGTCCGTCGGAGCTGACGGTGACGTCACGGTTTCGTACACCGCATATCACTACTATATGTATTCTAAGACGATTTGTGTATTTAAAATAAATTCAAAAGTGCATAAGTGTTGTGCGGTCCCAAAATGTACAAACACGTCGAAAAAAACACTTACTGAGGTATTTGTTTTCGTCCCACGCGAATATAAACGAGAAATAAGTGGTTAAATTTGGCAGGGCGAGACACAGAAAGTGTATTTTATTAAGTATGCGTTTACAATGAAATACAGTATTTGTTCCCCCACGTTTAGCTCTCAACACTATAATTCATTTACAAAATATTTACCATTAATAAGGCAATAAGCATAAAAAGAACTTATCTTAAGTTTCCCGCGTATTAGGCATTAGGCCTGTGTAACACCACTGCGTTACGCCGCTCAATTGCATCGACCCAGTTCACTGCGCCGGGTGTGTTAAGTCACTCCTTCGAAATGTATTGGCTCACGGCGCAGTGAGTCGTGAGTGCTAGACCGGGAGAATGCGAACAGTGTTAGAGTATTGAGTTATTGAGTTGCTTGCTTTTTAACTGACATACCTACATACTTACTAAATAAACAACGTAATAGACAATAACATAAAACTAGCTTACCTTAGCACAGGCCATGCCTAGTGAAGGGGCTAGTAACAAAGATACAAACAAAAAGAAATTGCTTAAACTATGTAAGCACCAGTGAAATAATAAAATGATATTTATTGAAATGAAATAACTTATATTTACTTTGTATGTTTACTAATAATAATAATAATAATAGTTACTTTTATTTAGACGTAAAAAATAAAAAATTAATACATCTAGTATAAACAAAAATATATAATTTTTTTGATACATTCTAATCCCGAAAAGTGCCGAATTAAAGCGTTTCCCAATTAAGTGCCGACGCAAGTCTGTATTTCCCGAAATCGGCAACACTGGACGTGGACCTAGAATATTGTGACGTCATGCGCTCTGATTCGTTCTGATTGGCGTTTCTCATAAAATGGCGGTCTATAATATTTTGTATTTTTATTTTAATAATATTAATATTATTCACTCTTTTAAAATGAAAATAAATACATTTTTTTAAATCTTTATAACCTATTTTATTTTTTAAAATCATAATGTCAATGATTTTTTCTTACTCTCATCACGCCTATTCACTGCGCCGGGTCATTAACCTAGTTAAAAAATAATAATAAAAGTATAATATGCAGGTATTGTATTTTATATAAGCAAAGATTATTATTATATTCATTATATTTCATGTACCTACATGTTTAAAAATATCACAACCTTCCCAATTCTACTTTTAAAAGTAGAATCGGGAAAGTAATAGTATGTCGATTAAAAAGCAGGCAACTCAATAACTCAATACCCTAACACTGTTCGCATCAAGGTTCGCATTCTCCCTGTCTAGCACTCACGACTCACTGCGCCGTGAGCCAATACTTTTCGAAGGAGTGAGTTAACACACCCGTCGCAGTGAACAGAATCGACGCAATTGAGCGGTGCAACGCAGCTTTACACATGTCATGTCTACCGCAGTACCGCGTAGGTATGCTTTTAGTTTATGAACACATAATGTAGAGAGAAGAAGGAACATATTTTATCGATTTTCGAGATGTAAGTTGCATTTAAATTATAGATAAATGAAGTACTTATATGCATAGAATAATAAAAATTCGCTTATATGTAAGTTTTTACCTTTCTAAATTCTGATGAGCAAAAGTCTTTTTTCGATGCAAAGTAATTTCATATATATTGTATTGAAACTGTGACGTCATAATATTTGATTCACTCTGATTGGTGTTTCTCATAAAATGGCGGACTTACATATTTTGTATTTTTATTTTAATAATATTAATATTATTCGCTCTTTTAAAATGAAAAGAAATATATTTTTTCAAATCGTTATAACCTATTTTATTTTATAAAATTATAATTTCAATGATTTTTTCATACTGTCATCACGCCTATTATGAACCAGGTGATAGTTCTCGTTCCACATTAAATAGGTACATTCTGCACTCACAATCATTACCTCAACAAACATAATGTAGGCTCACACATAATAGATCAACTAGGTCCTATGTCCGAGATAGTACCTGTCATACTCTGACGCGATTTTTATTTTAGAACCATAGAAAAGAGACTAGTTAACTACGTTGGTGTAGTTAATATGAATCACATGCTTCCCAAATCAAATCAAATATGTAAGGCAGCGTATTTATTTATTTATCTTTTTGTACATAATATAAACAAATATAATGCACACTGGCGGGATTATTACCATTAGGCAATTTCTTCCAACCAACCAGATTACAAAGTATGACAAAATTGTATATGTACATCAACAAAAGAATATAATTGAAAAAAAAAAATACATTACACTAAGATAAATATTGAAAACAATACACAAAACAAAAAGTGTACACAATATCTACGGGGACTCTCAATAGTTTGATACTTAATCTCCATACATATGTATATATTTGGGATAGGAAAAAATAAGTAACTTCTTATTTTTTCCTATCTGTTGCCCGAGAAATAATATAAAAAAAAAATCCCCATTGACAGTTGAATCTCATGATATTGAAACAACTAGTGATATTGAAAATTCATCTGTCTTCCTTCAGTGTTCATTTCCTATCTAATGGCACCGTATTGTATTGTTTAGTTGTATTTATATGTAATTTAGAATATTTTGTTGTTCAGGCGTGTCAGGAGTATCTGAATGTGGCCCGCGCCCAGGGCAGCAGATGGGGCAGACTCCTGCAGCACGAGAGGGAGCAGAAACAGAGGCTGCAGGAGGTTGTGGAGCAGCTGGCCAGGCAGCACGATAACCTCGAGAAGAGTGTCAATGCACAACCACCGAGTGAGTACCATCTCAATACTATCAAATCATATCTCATTTATATTATAATCAGTGTCAATTAGGATGTTAAATATTTATTTTGTTCACAGAGTACAAGTTCATAGTTAATAATAACAATAGACCAGATATTACACTTGTAGATAAACATACAATATTAATTGACATCGCTGTACCAAATACACACAACATCGAAACAACTACAACCGAAAACAGCCGCAAGACTTCTTCCTGATTTTACACATTTTATGTCATCATTTTTGTTTTTTTTTTTTGCAATATTATGGTATAAATTAATTAAAAAATAATACTAATATATTTCGGATGATTTATAGTTTAAACTATGTAATATCAATTAATGATAGCCTCAAGGAATCGCAACTGCTTACCTAACGTTCGACCATCGCAATGTCCAACAAAATACGAATGAATGAAAATATATTATAATCCTTTGCGGGCACTGCCCCGTTTTGCTCGAAATCGGCATACATTCAGCGTGTACGGCGAGCTGCGGCTAAAATATTATGGTGGAGATAAAATAAAAACAAACACATAATGGTTTTGTAATAAGAGCATGTGCATTTTCCGTGGTCAGACCTCACAAACCTTGGTGGGTATTAGCTGCCTCCGAGATCCATCACTATCCCCTCCTATGTCCAGAGCGGCAGTCATTCAGTTCACACCGAGCACTCTGCAATCGGCTGCGATTCAATCCAGACAGTGAAGCTTCGGCCTTCCCACTGGATTAACAGTCATGAAATATGTTGACATATTTACAGTGCATTCCACTATAGAACTCCATATCATAATTATATCTATGATATGGGTAATCATGAGGGTTTAGATTTCACTGTTTGACGGACTTGCTCTCCAGATGTGTTCTTGCATAGTTGACAATCTGGACAATTTAGTTCTACGTAGTTGATAACAATATAAATATTTCGCTACTCTGTAAATTTATGGAGAGTTTTTATAAATAAATTTAAAACTCATTTTATCATTTTTAGAGGTCTGAAACTTTCATAATTTGTGTATTCCCAATGACAATGCATGTTTTCAACTTGATTAATTCGATATTTCGATAAAGTTGAACAACTTTGTATTTCATACAAAGTTAAAGAAAGCTATCCGTTTCCGACTGAGTGTTGATAAAATTAGAATTTTAATCGGCTAGATGCAACAATAATCGAATATTTTTATTATTGCATATGCGCAAACATTGGATTTTTTTCCCTGTCGGGAGTCAAAGATATTTTTTAACAGATTTTTAATTATCTCAATAGAGACGAAGTTGGAATATTTATTGTAGGAGAACTAGGAAATAAAGGCACCTACAGGGCTTACGACCTGTCATCGGCTGGCTATTGATAGGGATCTCATTAAAAGGCATAATTGGTGAACGTTGCGCAAGCGCATAAAGTGATCACGTAAACCAGCCGATGACAGGTCGTAAGCCCTGTAGGTGCCTTTATTTCCCGGTTCTCCTACAATAAATATTCCAACTTCGTCTCTATTGAGATAATTAAAAATCTGCAAGAATAATATTTTACTCTATATGTTTTCAATATAAAAACAGTTAACATCATAATAATATACATTTCTAAACATGATTTAACAAAATTTAAATTAAGGATAATTTAATTAAATTAAATTGAATAAGTTTTTTGGAGAAAAGATTGAGTGACACCTGGACATCCAGATCATAAGAGGCAGTGTCCGACTGAAAAAACAACCAGAAAAAGAAGAAAATGATTTTGGGAATAAAAGTTGTAAAAGAATTTTAAAAATTGAATCCGTATTGAATAATTTCTTTGTATATAAAATTTTAAATTTAGATTCGATGAGGATTTCTTCAAATTTCTTTTGATTTTTTGTTTGAATTGTATCTTGGAAAACTGTCAATTCTTATATCAAATATCAATTAATACGCGTTGATCCTCTCAAAAATTCAAACTGATAACACATTCAAAAACTGTATCTTCACCGAATATCGACCGCTGTGGCATATGTGGTTAGCCGTGCACTTGTAACCGTGCCGGCGTCCTGGGTATGATTTCTAGCAGAAGAGATTTTTTCAATCATTTTTTCATGCAAATCTTTGGACTTTCGACCACATTTCCATTGGCCTAAAATACAACAACGGCGAAATATACATATTTTGTCACTTCTATACAATATGCTCTTTAACCTTAATTCACCACAGTACTCTAAAACCAAATTCACCTATTTATCTAATCACGACCCATCGCTTCGAACTGCTGAACGTACTACATTAACTATTCCAATTCACAACACTGAATTTTTCAGCTCTTTAAAGTACGTTCAGCAAGAATCTGGAATAATTTGTGACCTGATATAACTTCGTCAAACTCGCTTTCCATTTTCAAGAAAAGACTAAAACAGGGATAATACCTGATCCCTCTCCTTTTCCTTCCTTACATTTGCTACTTAATATTTACTAAAGAAGGAATATTTATCCCTAAACACCTGATCTCGATTTTCTTTTTCTTGTTTTTTCCCAATCCTTTTTTTTTACTATGATGTATATTTTATTTGTTCTTTTTTAGCTTTCATTTTTTGTTGATGTACATACACAATTTTGTCATACTTTGTAATATGGTTGGTTGGAAGAAATTGCCTAATGGCAATAAGCCCGCCAGTGTGCATTATATTTGTTTATATTATGCACAAAAAGTAAATAGATAAATAAATCTTGCTTCTCTGGGTTGGAAGCTCTGGTTAGTTGAAAGAAATTTCCATATGACAATAATGTGTTCAAATAATGTAGTTAATCAAAAACCTGTATTCCATATTATAATTTAAATATTTTAACTATGTACTTGACCTTTTTGTATGGGAAAGTCACTGATTGCCTTCAGGCTAGTGAGATCACAATTATTATTATGTAAAACTTTTCTAAAAATAAATAAATTAAAATAAAATACGCAAAAAATCAAAAAATAGCGAAAGAATGAGAATGAGAATTTGATATTAAATTAACAAATAAAATATACCAAATATTTTTCCACAGATTCGATTTATTACGAATGAAACGTTTTCGCCGATGTGTTTCGGCACTGTCGAAGTCTGAAACTAAGTTTGACAAGACTAATCCAACACTACTTCAAATACATAGTGTTACCAAATGTGTGGGCGGAGTTACGATGATTTTACAATGTTGTTGGGCCTATGTTTGATATTTTAAATATTCAAAGCAGTATTGCATTAGTCTTGTCAAATTTATTTCAATTTAAACCTTGATAATGCCGAGACACATCGGCAAAAATGTTCGGTCGTAATAAATCAAATATGTGTAAAAATAGAGTGTTATATATTTTATTTGTTAATTTTAAAATGGATTGTCACTCTGATATTAACACAAAAACTTTATAATTATTGAATGTGATATATTTGTTACGTTGAAATAATCTTGAATTTCATGGCATGTCATTAGCAACAGTAAAATACATAATATTGTTTTATACAAAAATCGTTGGTAATAATATGACAGTTCGTCACGATTATGTCAGTGTCGGTAGAGGGGACTATAACGTTGTTATTTATGCTTTATTTAGCTGTTCTATCAACGGGCAATCGTTGGTGAAATTCTACGACGAATTTTTATATTTAGCACAAACAAGAAACGGTAGTAAAAATACTCCTTTTGTAGCAAATCTCTATTTTATTTACTTATTTATCAACAGGCAATCGTTGGTGAAATTCCACGACAGTTGTTTATATGCAGCCCAAAAAAGAAACGGTAGTAACGGACGTGATGTATTCAGTGAATCAAAAATACTCCTTTTGTAGTAAATTTCTATTTTATTTACTTATTTATCAACGGGCAATCGTTGGTGAAATTCCACGACAGTTGTTTATATGCAGCACAAAAAAGAAACGGTAGTAACCGATGTGACGTATTCAGTGAAACAATAATACTATTTTTATAGCAAATCCATACTTTTTGCAGGTTCATAGAGAGCTTTATTAAATTATCATTTTTTTCGGTAACACTCCACATTCAATCCTTAGGTTAGGCTAGATTGGCAAAGACCTTCTTTAAGTGAATAATTAATTTGGATTGTATCTCAAAATTATTACGTAGAATTTGAATGTTTTTATGTTGTTAGTTTGTTATATTATGAACAATTCTTGGTGATAAACGTATTAATTACTAGTGAATGACTGAAAATCTCTTTTAAGTTACAACCAGTTTAATATTCAATTTTCGTTTCTCGATGAATGACGAAATAACGAACAATTATCAATAATTACTTGTGAATGACTGACAATCTCTGGGGAAACTCTTTTAAGTTACAACCAGTTTAATATTCCAGTTTCGTTTCTCGATGAATGACGAAATAATGAACAATTATCAATAATTACTTGTGAATGACTGACAATCTCTGGGGAAACTCTTTTAAGTTACAACCAGTTTAATATTCCAGTTTCGTTTCTCGATGAATGACGAAATAATGAACAATTATCAATAATTACTTGTGAATGACTGACAGTTTCGTTTCTCGATGAATGACGAAATAACGAACAATTATCAATAATTACTTGTGAATGACTGACAATCTCCGGGGAAACTCTTTTAAGTTACAACCAGTTTAATATTCCAGTTTCGTTTCTCGATGAATGACGAAATAATGAACAATTATCAATAATTACTTGTGAATGACTGACAGTTTCGTTTCTCGATGAATGACGAAATAACGAACAATTATCACTTGTTTATGTTTTAACCAGTTTAATTTGAAATAACTAGTTAGGATGCTTTTCACGGGAGCGGCGGTAAGGTGTGGTTTTGCAACATGGGTGAATCACCACATTATGTGGAATGATCAAGGATGAACATTTGCTTTGGAAAATTGCCGGTGAAAACATATGTTTGAAACATTAATTTAATCAATGGTGATGAAAGAGTAAAGTTTAATTAAAAAAATACGTTTAAATAATTCATGCAATATAATGCGGGCCTGCATTCTTGAGCACGAGTCGTAAACGCGTGCTCAAGAACGCAACGAACTGGTTTTTGTATGCTGGAGCCTTCAGTTTTTTTTCCGTGCGATGTTTTTTCGAGGATTGTGCTTCTTGGCAGGTGGGTAGTTTGTTTGTTGTTTGTTTGTTTTTCGAAACTCGACTTTTGTTCAAAGTTTTGCCGACCTGAAATATGCGAAGCAATCGTTGGATAACAGTACAGCCCCCCCGAGACAACGTGTCAATTAGCTCAAGAAAAGAAACAAGAAATGATAACTCAATGTATGGAAGTGACTGGCAACTGTCACCTCCATACATTGAGTTATATTTTCTTGAGCTAAATGACACGTTGTCTGGGGGAGGGGGGAGGGGGGGGGGGGGGGTGGCTGAACTGATCTAATATTTTAGGTACTTTTTTGTGTTTATAATCTAACCAGTTTTTCTTCACCCGGTAAGTTTTCGATCATGGTGGGTTTCCGAGTACTCCATCCATTTTTTCTTCCTCCTTAGAAACTTTTTATTTTATTTATTTGGAAAACAATGTTATTAGTATAAAGTATGATGAATTAATTGTATCCCAATAATATGTTTTCACATAAGAGTAACAAATATAATACTATATGTAACATATATTACGTAAGTGTATATGTATTTTATGGTGTTATGTATGTGTTATATTGCATGTATGTATGTATGCGAGATAGATTAATCATGGATGAATGGTATGTACTATTTATCGAAATTTTAACAGTCTTAGTAATAAATGTGTTGTAAAATTTACACGACCGTTCCAACACCCGTGTAGGCAAAAACGTTACCAATAAACGCTGTGTAGCAGATCAGTTGGTCAACGACTGTGTATCTCCCATACTAATTTTACACAACGATTGTACGCCTGTTCTAGGTAGTTTAGCGGTGTTTTAAGACAAATTTTGTCTATCAACTAGTTGCATGTAACACATGAGATCCAACTGTCGACAGCGATAGTATGTATAGTTGAAGAATAAGTACCAAACCCATAAATACAAATTATTTATTATTTTATGATATTTAGTTTTCTATACAACACATGTACCTAGGTAGTCAAGATAGGATAGTATGGAGGTCAGTCTTTTTTTCCTACCCGGAATATGAAAACAGCATGATGGTATATGTATATTGTATGTTTAGAGATGAAGTATCAAACTATTAAGTCTTCTTTGATATTGTGTATAGGTGACTACCATACAAATTGTATGAAGCGATGTCGTCACTAAATTCAATTTTTATAAAAATTGTTAAAAAAAAATTGAGATGTACTGCTACAATGTTAATATTTTTTTATATAAAATTAAATTATCTAGTTGGGGTGTTTCGGCTTTTTTCGATATTTAAAAAAAAATGGAAATATAGGCAGTTAAACTCATAAATTTATCATAAAAAAAATACTTTTCTTAATAAAAAATGTTTGAGAAACCCTGGAATTTTTTTGAAAAAACTAATTTGAGATTTTGTATTTGTCTATGTTTATACCAATTTTCAGCGTTCTAGCTTTTATGGTTTCTGAGATATAGGGAAAAATAAAATATAAATTCAAAAGTTGATAACCCCTGACTGAAACAAAAATTCAAAATTCCGAGTATAAAAGTTTTGTAGGCCTGTAACTTTTTATATATTCTGAAATTTTAGGCTCTGTAAATTGAGCGGATCAAAAGTTATAAGGGGGGGGGGGGACACACACACACAGACATACACACACACAGACACACACACAGACACACGAAATGTTCTACTCCGAATTCTGAGTAAATCCGTGTATGGAACATATATGCTGCGAAGCCTCTAAGTTGGTGTTTTTTGACTTCAAAGTTGGAAAAGCCGTGAAAAAAGTAGATCTCTCCATACAATTCTCGCGTATTCTGGCTTGATACATTGTCGATATGTTAAGAGAACAAAGTTCTCCTGAACAAATCGACAGTTGGAAAATCGAAATTGATTTTGATATGCGTGTTTATATTGTTATATCTTGTAATAATATGACGAAACCTCTTTATAAATTATTATATTCTCGATAATTGTGCATTTTAGGAGCGAAAAGTTGATAAAAAATCAGCTCTTTTATAATATCTACAATGGTGCTCGCTTTGATATTCGTATGATGAAATTATTCGTTATATTTTCCGTATTCCTATTTTGAAATGTGAAAAACATATGAAAATATTAACTACGACAAACGTCAAAATTATAATGGCGGATGGGGGCTGGCGGCTCTGCGCATGCGCGAGTTCGAAATAACAACGTTGTCGGATTATTTTTTGTTATACTCTTGTTGTAGCTACCCAGTCGTTATACAGCGTTTATGAGTAAGATTTTCAAATAATCGCTGCACGGGCTTTACACGGTGTGTAACTAAAACACTGGTAAACGGGTGTGCAGTAGATTTTTATTAGTAAGACTCTTAAAATTTATATTGTAGTTGGAGCTACTCCGTCTAATGTTGTTGTTTTGTGAGTAGTTTGTGTAACGTCGGTCGACATAGAACAAAAACCGAGATCCGAAATTGCGCGACGGGCAGTAATAATTTAATTAAGAAAGTACGAGATGAGTCTACACGGTTGTGAATAATTTTGTGATTACAAATATTTTGGTTATTAGCAGATATTTATACTATATTTTTAATCATTTGTTGGTTTCGAGAGATGTTTCCTAAATTTAATCAGCTTTTGGTTTTGAGTAAAATTTCTCGTATCTGGGTCATTCACTACGTAGCATGTATCACTTTCTTCTTCTTCTTTGTTTGAGGGCTTTTCATCGTTACCCAGTGTTCTCGCCCTGTATATCACTTTCAATTGATACTTTAAAGAAATATATAGGTACGTAGAGGATTTGGCCGAAAGTAGATGTCCCGCCTGCGTAGCATCAGGCAAGGGACCGGGATAATACGAATAGAGGATCTTTTCCGGGCATCACAGGACAAACAAGTCTTCATCGCGATGCGATAATCGTCCTGACACCGCATAAAAAGATTTAACTTGATGATATAAGAGATGGTTCCTAAAATTTAATCAGCTGTTGGTTTCTAGAGATGGTTAAGTAAACTTTACTATTCTTCTTCTTCTTCTTCTTCCTCTAGTTTTAGGCCGAGGGCCTGTTTTTCAGTCGGAGACTGCCTCTTGTGATTTGGATGTCCAGCTGTCACTCCATCTTTTTGCTGGTCTCCCCCTTACTCTACGACCCTCCGGGACTTCCTTGGACTTAACTATTATGGTTAAATTTTTATGCCACGAATTTGTACTGGACATTTGAAATTATTTATTTATAGTCATATATAATATACAAAAAAAAACATGCACTATGATATAAGCAAAATCAGACCAATTACGTTTGTCCACAAATGATGAGCATTCTTCTTCTTCTTCTACAGCCAGTTTTCATCCATTCTTGGACATAGGCCTCCCCTTTGATCCTCCACAACTCCCTGTCTTGGGCACACTGCATCCATCTCCCTCCGGCACATTTCTTGATGTCATCAGACCACCTTGCCTGGGGTCTGCCAACACCTCTTCGGCTTGTTCTCGGTCGCCATTCTAAGATCTTTTTGGTCCATCGTGAATCCTGGCATCTGGCAATATGCCCAGCCCAGCTCCACTTAAGGCCAGCGACCCTTTCCGCTACATCGGCTACTTTGGTTATGATGAGCATTAAACAATCACATTTCAAAAAAAAATAAAAATATGTTAACAGTTATGGTATGTTTACCTGTGACGGGATGGAAATGAAAAAAAAGGATGGGAGAAGGATTCAATTTGTTCCTACTATGATATTAGATGGTAACAATTTGTTCCTACTATGATATTAGATGGTAACAATTTGTTCCTACTATGATATTAGATGGTAACAATTTGTTCCTACTATGATATTAGATGGTAACAAGTTAAAACTATTTTTTTTAATCCAATGAAATCTCGTCATTTTTCAATTTGTCGCCATCGATTCATTTCACAGGCAAACTGAACTAGGTTTGAATTTGATTCAATTTATTTATTATATTTATTTACCTTTTATCACACCATATTTATAATGACAACAGTAAGTAGATTACTGCTGCCCAACTAGGAAATCCTGTTCTAGGGCTAGCAGTTTACAATTTTTACTGACAATTATACGCAATTATGAACCGGGTGATTGTTTCCGTTCCACACTAAATAGGTACTCATTACCTCAACAAACATACGGGCTAACACAAAATAGATTAACCAGGTCCTAGTGTCTGCCATAGTACCTGTCATAAATCCAATCTCTGACGCGAATTTTATTTCAGAACCATAAAAGGCGACTAGTTAACTATGTTGGTGTAGTTAATATGAATCACATGGTTCCCAAATCAAATCAAATATTTTTATGTGTTACTCTAAGAGCATCGCAAACACAATACGGCTTAGTTACAAATGTTGTCAATCTAAATAAAAATAAGGTTTTTTCGGTATGACGTTTTTCGCGAAGTATTTATTTGTCAGGATTTATTTTTTGTTGCGTTTTTTTTTTTTGGAATTGAATAATTATTGTCATTTATGATTCTCGTCACGTTTTGAGCGGTGACATGGTATGGGTACGCGGTTTGTTTGTGAGGATGGGGTGGAATAAATCACTGGCTTTATTTACTCACTTTAGTTGAATATTTTGACCAAAGGATCAATATTTATGCTGGTTCAATATCTGCTACACTTTCTGCACTTCCAGTGTGCCCTTTGGGCAGTTGACACCTTCTTCAATGTGGTGATTGACGTGCCGACAAATGTAAAGAAAATACTCCAAACACCTACAGCAAATTTGTTTGTTTGGATCAGCCCCCCTAGACAACGTGTCATTTAGCACAAGAAAAGATAATTCAATGTATGGAAGTGACAGTTGCCAGTCACGCGACAACTGTCACTTTCATACATTGGGTTATCTTTTCTTGTTTCTTTTCTTTAGCTAAATGACACGATGTCTAGGGGGACAGGATTGATCGAGTTTTTACAATGAGCACAATTATTTATGTTTGATGTGGTCAATATCGCGATGCGAGTTTATATAAGTGGTTTGCATTTACTGATTTTGATGGTATATAGTAAAATTTGTTTTGAATATGACTAAATGGTCACTTTAATGACCAGGAAGACCCTAACTGCGATGGATAAACTCAGTCAGCGCTGATATACCTATCCATTCTTTAAATCCGAAACTGGAAAAAAATGGCTACAGAAAGGCTGGAATGGAAGGGACTGCTGGATTGTCCCACCCAGGACTGTCTAGCTGGTTACGATGATGATGAATACATATATATTATTTTGCTAGTGTCAGTGTACTGCCAATATGACAATGTTTATTTTGTGGAATTGTCTCGTTGTTCCCGTAATGGCGTCATTACCGCTACCTGCTGATTTGTCCGCAGCGAGTCAAACGTAATAATAATATTATGTCATGTATTCCGAGCTGTTGAATCTGTCGTGTCATTATTATATGTATGTCCCGTGGCATGGGCAGAGGGGAGGGTGCTGCGGGACAGTCCAAGGTAACTTGTGCTTTAATGGATTGGGTCGTATCACCTCCCCCCTAAGTTTCCTTTACGCTGTCGCCTTTGTCGCCTCGTACTTGTTTGCCTGAAACGCGAAGTTTTGTTGTTTATTTCAGAAATATACGCGTAGACTGATTGAATTCGTATCGAACTTTAACGATGTGGGTATTTTCCTTGGTGAATTGGGGTTTTTGACCTTTCTATCATTTCGTTATGTATTTTCAGTTCTATTTCGTTCGGCGAGTTAAGCTATAATAATAATAGGAATTTTTATACCGCCGTTTAATGATTCGAGATCATACCAAAGGCGCTGATAGTTCAGTTTTGTGCTCCTCCACAAAACAAAGCTGATTTCAGTGCTTTAGTGAAAGTTCTCTTGCTTTGAGTTCTACTGACATCTTGAGACAGTGCATTACACATAATAGGACCGCTCAATAAAAGCATCGGTCAAATATAGCTATGGGTATCAAAGGTCCATGTAAAATAAAAATACCGAATTATAACGATTATCTAATCTATACACGTGCCATCGAAGTGGGGAATAACGAGGCTCAAATCGAGTCGTAGATTTCTGTTGAAAATCATAAATTTGCGCACCACCCAATTGTTGGAGAGAACGAATGATTGAAACCAAAGCGTGTTTCTACCAACCGGACACCAACTCCCATACACAACAGACTCAGAACGGGCGTGAGTAGATGCAAGGTAAACATGACTGCTGGAAGGCGAGCAGAATGTGACGTGCGATTGTGGAGAGGAGCAAAACACGGCGCATCTGCTGGTGTGCCCCACTCATGGGGGAGCCTTGTAATGCCTCTTGGCTGCAAACGACAGGACTGTGCCGGCTTCAAGTTATTGGAGAGGGTGCATATAGATGGTCTGGACACGGAAATGAACGAACTGTGTGCGGAAGTAGCCATAAAATGGCATGTGCCAAGTAACAAGTAAAATTTCATGCAAGCTGCTTCGTAGAATACCTGTAGAGGCAAGCCATTAAATCATCTGTATCATCAAATAATTCCAACGTCATTTGTTTTTGACGTGATATCTCAACTAGGTCTTTCAAGATTTATCTGGATCTCTGTCCAGTTTATGATAAACCGATGGTCGTCATCCACAATGATCGTGTCCTTTATCATCACGGGTCAGCCAAAATTGAGATTGCAAATTATTTGTTTATTAGACACAACAATTATTTACGTACCAAATAGTTGTCTGTCTAAACAAAGAGCCGAGAAACTGCAACTCAAAAAGCTATGACAAGAACCACACTGGGACTGTTGCTCGGAGATAAAATGAGTAATTTGAGTTATTAAACAAATGTCTCCGACATTATCCACCGCGTGGCGACTCTGAAATGGGAATTGGTTGTACATAGTTTTGCCAGGTCTGGTTTGCAAAATTTCGGGACGGAGGGAAAAAAACGGGATATTGCTTATCAATTCGGGACAAGTAAAAAAGTTTTTAAATTCAACATTTTATTATTATATATTTTGTAGATTGGGAAGACCTTCACCATTTCTTAGATGTTGAAAAATTTCTTCATAAATTGCGTCCATAACCGTGAGAACACGGAATTTATATATTTTGTGGCCGGAGTCTGAATCATCCAAAATCGGGACATTTGACGTCCCGATCATGTGTAAATCGGGACGTGTCCACGGACCCCTGGAAATCGGGACACCTGGCAACGCTAGTTATACGTGAGGTCAGACGCTCGGACGATAACTGGATGCAAGTCTTGTAAGACTTTTGCTCCTCACTGAAATTCATAATGTAGTGGAGAGTTAAACGTTGACCACAACCTACTCGTTAAATTTATACAAAACGCGGATGGTTTATCAATAGATGTTTCGGATGCATTTTCATTGTTTGGCGTCGCACGAATCAATCTTAATCAAATTGGACTTCGCCGCGTTTGATTGAATTGGCAATGAGCGTGGTCAAGGAAGTTACACAAGTCTGATGACGCTTCTGTGGTTTGTAGATGTGGTTTGTTATGCCACTGTGTAGGTAGGTACCATGCCGTGTTGAGTGGGTCATGGGGTAACCTTGCAGCGCCCGCCGGTGGAGAGGGAAGGAGGGACAGGCCGGTATCACAAGCGAGTACCTACCCGCCTGTTACTTTCAGGGAATCGAATCATTTTTGCCCACTACTTCAATACACGATTAAACGCTAATCGTCGATTTTCTCTGTGGTTTTCGGCATGCTTATGGTTAATCGGAGTTTAATTGTTAGTTCGTGTACAAAGTCAACTAGATCGTTGATTCCGAACATAGATTTTATTATAATATACTAGTGTCGTAGTTAGCAAATTTTGTAAGTATAAATCAAAGTGAGTCATTTTTCCCGGGGATTTTTGACGTTTTGGTTCCAGACCACATCGTTTTTCTATAGAGAATAACGACTAATGTGAATTGTTTTCGGATTTATTTGTCTAAAAAACATTTTAATTATTAAGGTTTAGAGAACAGTTATCTAGGATGTGTTGAAATGTAAGGAAAACTGAAATATGTTGCCAACCAAAACGTCAAACGCGTGATATTCCATGACTCACTTTTTGCACGGAGTACTACATCTAGTATATTATAATAAAAATCTATGATTCCGAACTGTCAAAAATAGATTGGCCATTTTTTGGCGATTAAGCGAGTTAAGAGCATGTTCAGATAAGGCGTTTTGCGTGCGAGTCTACTCGCGCGTATTAGACACTCGCGCGTTCCCGAGATACTAGAGCTACATACATCCCGTCCAGATGCTGCCGCGCGTTTCCTCACTCGCGCGTAAAATGCGTGCAATGAGCGCGACTTTCGACTCGCCCGTTTGACGCGCGAGTCGAGATTCGAGATACTCGGGCGCCATTGCTGCGTCCAGTATTACGCTGCGCGAATACGTGGCGAGTGGAAGTATTTGGTTTGAAATGGAGCGTAATAACTTTGATACGGAACTTTTAATTGACGAAGTTGAAAAATAGTAGCCATATGGAATCAACAGACTATTCCAATAGATTAATAAAACGTAGGAACTGGGAATAATTAGTCGAATTTTTTGTGAAGCCGGTAATTCCGAAGAAAAGGAAAAAACTTTAAGTACGTAAGTAAAGAATAGTTTATTTAATAATATTATTTATTAGACTATATACTTAGTGTAGTGAATACATTTCCAGTTGTTTTGTAGTAAATAATATGAAAAATAAAATACCATCACAATAGGTACTAAATAAATCAACATTTTATCTTGCCAACGGAGTTTATAACTGGCATTCTAATCCCTCCCAGCGTAAAATGCACGTAAAACGCGGTATCTGGACGCAATAGAAATTGAAGCGCGCCAGTGGGCTCGCGCACAAAACGCCTTATCTGAACATGCTCTAATTGTCAATCTATCGTCGTCTTTGAGCTGTCATATGTCTCATTTCAATGAAAACAACTTTATTATGTTCGTTTTGTGTTCTAATTTTAGATTCATGTGTGTCTGTGTGTGTTATCGATGTTTTCAGATAGAAATTTACTTCATATTGTGACTGTGAAATTATCGCTATGATTCATAATTATTTATTTTGGGTGTGATTAAATTAAAATAATTAAACTTCCTCGCTTTATATGAATTTATTTATTAAAAAAAGACGATACAGAACAAACAATATAATATTTACAGGTTAAATATTGATAAATATATACATATTTTATTTCAATTAAAGAAATTGTTTATAAAGCAGAATAGTATTGTTTTGATTGAAAAAATTGGCAAACATTAGGTACAATGAAAAAGTATAAATTATTTTTATCTCGATCTATCAACACAGCTTCAGATCATAGATTTGTATTATAATATACTATTGGTCATTGGTCATTGGTCATTACTGTACATCAGAGTACCGAGTCTAGGACTCCTTGCTCCTTCATCTGACGTTACTTGACTGGGTGGTTTGGAGATTTTAGTACTGAAGATGGAAGGGTTTTAGGTTGGAGGGATGATTTTATATTTTATATGAAGTTGGTGGGGTTGGATTTTATGTATTGAAGGTTGGTGGGGCAGTTTTTCGGATCGCTATTATGGTGGGGGTTCAGGTGGGGGTGGTCTCTTGAGGACAGTTTTGGTTCTTTTGTACTTATGGAAGTCGTTTTCATCATATGTGGCTAGACTGTTGATGGAGGCGTTCTTATGCGAGGGGATCTTCGCATAAAAACGCTTCGAAAGGGAGATTATGAAGTCTTGGATTGTGGGTACTGTAATATACTAGATGTCGTGGTTAGCTTTTATATGAATCAAAGTGAGGCATTTTTCCGGGGGATTTTTGACGTTTTGGTTGGCAGACCACATCGTTTTTCTATAGAGAATAACGACTAATGTGAATTGTTTTCGGATTTATTTGTCGAAAAAAAACACTTTGTTTATAAAGATTTCGAGAACAGTGTATCTAGGATGTGTTGAAATGTAAGGAAAACTGAAATATATTGCCAACAAAACGTCAAACGCGCAATATTCCATGACTGACTTTTTGCACAGAGCACTACATCTAGTGTAGGTATTATAATATGAAAATCTATGATTTATAATCGCATATATCATAAATTCATAAGTTAAGTCTCCTGAGCTTGGGGTCACTTTGAAATACTTGACAGTTAAAAAAAATGAGAAGCACTGATCAAATCTCATTCAAAATATAATGGGGTTTGAGCGAATATTAGATACTTATACATATTTTAAATGAATCGAATGAGTTCTTTAGTCTATAATCGATTAAGTAAAATAAAAACGCCGTACATAGCACACACACAGATACATTATGATGAAACTTTCAGAATACAATCTCATCATGATACTTTTTGATAATCTGTAATAAAAAATAACCTTAAAATGGATTCATAACTCCCCTCTATATCACATTGGGGCAGTGAGGAGTTAAAGCAGCGGACAATAATATAATATATTTAGATATCCGATTGGTACCCTATTATGGTGTTTCGGTAAAATGTTAAGTTTGATGTTGGTGTTACTGACTGTAACAATATGTACTTTCTTTTTACTTTTTAAAAGGCTTTATTTCACCGTTGCCAGTGTTCTAGATAACAATATGTAGAATGATGAATATAAGGGAAAGTCGATTGCAGGCGAAGGGTGTTGTGTTCCTTGATTTACTGACACACCTACATATACCTATCCTATACCTACTTATAGGTATAGCTTCCTTGACAAACTCAAGTCGATATTCACATAAGTATATTTACAGACACGTGGAGTAGTTACGCGATTATAGAAATTACTACGAAATAATCACGCGACTATTATTATGGGCATTTTTAATCTCCACACTATGGAGTAGTGGAGATTCATGATTTCACAATTTTTAAGCGTATTTTTTTACATCAACGGGTATCATGTAGAGAGTGGACACTGCGAGTTTCGTAGTGATGTGTTTGTATGTATGGCGTACGCCGTGATCGCCGAATGCCGTACGAATTATCCTTTTCGTGTCCTCTCTACAGCCCAAACTATAAGTTAGACCTAGAGCTGATTAGTTTTCCATAGACAAATTTTAATTTCTTCCTTATGCTATGATTTCATCATTTATGTTGTTTTTTGTGTCCTCTACAGCCCAAACTATATGTCCGATCGACTTCATATTGATATCATATATGTAAAGTCCATAAACTTAGAGCTGATTAGTTTTTCACAGTTATTCGTTAATTTCTTCTCTATGATTTCATCTATCCAAATTTTCAAAACGCTCTCACAGTCTGTAAAATAGAGTTTTTTGTATACTGTTTGAAATTTCGATATTACAAAAATACACTCATCAAAAATGCATTCAAGGATGTCGAAATTTAAAGAAAAAAATCTATGGTCTGCCATATCAATGTGAAATAAATTTCATATTTGTATGAAAAATGTATATAACAGAAGTAAAATAGCTTCTGTATGGGAAAATTGAGTGATCAACTTCATATTGATATTTATTTATTTGGTTTATTTGGGACAATAACAGCATCATTAACTAATATGAATATAAAACAATGAATAATAAATCAAAGCCAAAAATCTGTCCACAAAGTACATATTTACAGTTGATTCTGAAAAAATATTAATATTATATACCTATTAAAAACTAAAAAAAATATATACATAACAAAAGCAACAAGGATAATGACGGAGATGGGGGAGGAACTGTAGGAATAGAAAAAGAAAAATGGAGGAATGTGAGAGGTAGAGAAACTATGGTATGTCACAACACCTTTCGTCATTATGATATACGTCCGCACTCGCACCTAACCCTCTCCCGGAATTGATTATAAGAATGGAAAAATATATCTATATCATTAAAACTTTCATTATATTGTCGACAAATTTGTATGTATTTTTTACTCTCCACTTCTATCTTACTCAAGGGGTAGGTAGTGAGAATCGAACACCGTATTCTTCTATCTTGACACACACATCGCCTCATCAACATTCATACACTCTCATACATGCTCACTTTGCTAGTAATGCAATTTTACTTAAAATTTCTGAGCAGGTATCATGTAGAAAGTACATACTATGAGTTTCGTGACAATGTTTTTGTGTGTATGGTGTATTATGAAAACTTTTGTCCTCTGGAAAACTTATATTTGTTTAAGAATCTAATAGAAATGTACTTCATAAAAATGTATCTAGAGATTGTCAACCTTTCAAGAAGATAAGGAGCGTTTGTTGGAGGTAGAGGATGCACCGACCAAATTTTTTTCCCTTCGAATGGCGACTGAAAAGGTTTTGGCAAAAAATCAGAAGCTTTTCTGCGCTTTCATAGACCTGGAAAAGGCCTATGACAAAGTAGATCGTGAAAAACTCTGGAACGTGCTATCAGTGTATGGAGCGGGTAGCAGGCTGATAGGGGCAATATCATCTCTATATGAGGAAAGCCAAGCCTGTGTGAGAATTGAAAACTCTCTCACAGGATGGTTCTCCATTAATATGGGAGTGAAGCAAGGGTGCGTACTATCACCGTGGCTCTTTAATCTATACATTGACTACTGTGTGAGAGCACTAAAGAATGAGAACATTGGGCTAAAACTGGAAGGTGTGACTGTATGTGATCTAATGTATGCGGATGCCAAATATTAATGGCTGAAAGCGTGGAAGACTTGGAATGTTTGGTTAAAATAGTATTCGATGGATGCATGCAAAATGGATTGAGAATGAATGCAACTAAATCTAAAGTAATGGTATTTGAGAAGAGCGAAAGACGAACAATATGCGAGATACGAGTGGAGAATGTACAATTAGAACAAGTGGATGAATATTTATACTTAGGAAGCATGTTTCAGCGTGATGGATGATTGGAATAAAGATATTGAAAGGAGAGTAACGGCAGGTAATAGAGTGAATGGTGCATTAAGACCGGTAATGGCTGACCCAATTATTTCGAGGCAAGCAAAGCTCGCGGTACACAATGGTATCGTCGCACCGACTCTAATGTATGCTAGTGAGACATGGACATGGCAGAAGACGTATGAAAGTAGAATTAACGCGGTTGAAATGAGGTCACTAAGACGAATGTGTGGTAAAACGATGTATGATAGAATATGAAATGAGGATATTAGACGAGAATGTATGATTGAAAGAAATATCGTAAGTAAGATGAAAATAAATGCCCTAAGGTGGTTCGGCCACATAGAAAGAATGAGTGATGACCATTTGACCAAAAAAGTGTACAAGGCTGATAAAAGAGGAACGAAAAGTAGAGGTCGGCCAAGAAAAAGTTGGCACGATCACATAAATGGGATTTTGAAAGATGGTGATGTTAGAAGTAAGAATAATAGAAGAGCGTGTATGAGACGATGTATGGACGTGAATAAAGCGAGGAATGTGTGTCAAGAGAGAGGAGTCTGGCGTTCGGTTCTCTCTGCCTACCCCAAATAGGGAAATGGCGTGATGGTATGGTATGGTAAGGAGATAAAATGAACACTTGCTATGTAGTGCAGAGTATATAGTGTTGGCTACAACCCACTTGTTTTCGTCTGAGTTAGAAATAATGTATTTTATTTTATTGTATATCTCTGCTTCTCGTGCAATTAACAGGTTATAAGTCAAACATTAATTTATCATGCAATCCAATGACGAATTGTCACATCACATGTCACATTATGGAGACTTGCGACTTGCGCGGGTGTTTCACTATTTACAATTTGGCTATAGTCTGACATCAGACGCTTAGTCAGTTTCGGCAATACAAAATACTAGGTAAGCGTCTGACTATAGTAAATAAGTTCCTTACAAGTTGTCAATAGTAAGTATGGACCTCAATGTTTGTCGTCTCACAGATCAACGACCTCTGGATTTGCTGTTTTTCTGCGATATATGAAATGAAATTATTTATTTCCATTATTTACATATACATATATAACAATAACAAAAAAATAACTAAATTTTAAAAAGACTTATTATAAACATAAATATTGGTTAAACCAAGAAACCCAATCATTGCTTTAATGATTTTAATCAAAAGTTTATTTCTTGTGTAAATGAAAAATGGCCGACTTATCTAAGAATATACACGGATGGATCTAAATTAACTACTGGCGGATTCGTTGGATCTGCTTTTGCAATCCCTAAATTGAACATAGAGGCCGGGTTCAAATTACCATCTGAGGCTTCAGTGTATACCGCTGAAAGGTCTTACGCGAATGCGTATCGCTGTCAGAACAAAATATTATCATCTTTTCAGACTCACTTTCCTTAGTAAAATGTTTGTCCTCCCCTTATTCCATTTTTTCGCGCAATCAACTTATAATTGACATCCGTCTGTTGCTATACGAATTACAAGAAGAAAATAAAGACGTGGTAATCGCATGGATTCCGGCACATAGCAGCATTTATGGTAATGAGAGAGCGGATGCATTGGCCAAACAGGCCGCCCTCTAGGGTAATCTTCCGAACAATTTCGTTGTTCCTGAGTGTGATCTGCTGAGTGTTTTAGAACGTGACAGGGCGAAATACTGGTGTTCGCGTTGGCAAAATAGCCCCAAGTGTTACCATTATAAAAAAGTGCAGAGTTCCATCCCCTCGCGTCCTTGGTTCCACCGAAAGAGTTTATCATTGTTTATATTTCTAGACTGCGCTTTGGTCATATGCGATTGGATAGCCATCTGTTAAAAAAAAATATTGTACCTATTTGGAAATTTACTGCCTCACTAGACAAGACAATTGGAATTTACTGCCTCAGAACAGACAATTGGCCTAAGGTTACATGTTTTTGAATGTAAAATAATCAAACACAAAAAGAAAAGAATAATAATCAGAATAATATAAGGTGATCTCTCAGTTATTTTCTCTCATATAATTGTAGTGAAAGTGATGGATGGCACCAAGCTATGGTGGAGATTCTCAGGTTATGAAGGCACAGAGCAGTGAACTATGTAAGGGATATTTAACAGGACATGAGCAGATTCTATTCTGCCATTTCTTTTCAGCCAGTCAATTACCAGTTTGTTTCGTCGCGTGAGATATTGTGTTCTATGTCATATAGGGGTATAATTTCCAATGTGGTCGATATTCAAGCTGTATGATTTATAATTTTAACCTTTCGGCCTGTCTCAGACGAGAACGAACGAATCCAGAGGGACTTGAACAGATACAAACTGAAAACAATTAAAAACAGTGTCTCCACCGGGACTTATCGATACCCGAGACTTTCGGTATTAATTTAAATAATGAAGAAACTAAAGATGTTACACATTTCGGTATAAGATAAACAAACAAACAATTATCATCATCATCAGCCTGTGTTTGTCCACTGCAGGACATATGTAGGCCTCCCCTCTCCTCCACTCCTCCCGTTCCTGTGCGACTCCCATCCACTGTTGTCCAACAAATCTTTTAATGTCGTCCATCCATCTGTTAGGTGGTCGCCCTTGTGGTCTCTTGTCGCCTCTCGATCTCCACTTCACCAGTCTTTTCGTCCATCTATTGTCGGTCATTCTTGTTATGTGTCCTGCCCATCTCCACTTCTGCATGGCTATTCTCTCAACCACATTCAGGTAGTATTCAAGTATACTACTTGAAAATGTGCTTTGCACGAAATCAGCTCTAGGAAGTCTTAAAGTATATACCTAATGGAATCATTAAAGAAATGTTTATATTTTTAAATAAAAATTACAAAGTTTTTTGGTTCGTTTCCATTACATTTTGTATTTGGACAGTGACGTTGGCCCCATGAAAGCCCCATGCGAGACGTCCATTTTGTAATGACCACTAGCATTGTGGTGTTGTGCGGTCATCTGATTCTGGTTGCATAATTGGATTAGTGTGTGTGTGTGTGTGACTGTGTGTACATACATATGTGTGTGTAGATTATCCTACCTTATATAGGTATATAGGTATATATTATGTTATGTCCAAGGTAGGAGGTTAGATATTAGTGAATTGTAAGGATTCCTGGGTGCGTGATATTGACCCCCAGTATTATACAATACACATCGGAATCAACAATATATTGAGGCAAAACAATGGTATATATATTTTTATTTATTTTATTTATTCATTTCACAAATCTATCTTACAATGGTATATATATATATTTTTTTTTATTTTTTTTATTTATTTTATTGTTTTTTTAATAAAAAAATGAATATATCCTTGTTAAACAAGTACATATACATCTTCCTACGTTCCTTAAAATAAGTATAAATGGTGAACGAAATCGGTAGAGGCAGGATTCGAACTCGCGACCACTGGATTACTAGCTCAGCGCCCTTACCGCTCTGCCATCGACCCATATTTATTGTTATTTGATTTGATTTGTTATATTTTATATATGCACTTTTTTATGTAATTTGATGTTGGCATTAACTAGTGTCACTGTTTCAAGATGCATTAGCCCCTGCACAGGGTTTTTCCCTTGTGAGGAATTGCATATACAATTCTTGTGATGTATTTTGATAAATAAATGTATTTAAATGAATAAATAAATGTATAGGAATGAATTGATAAATAAATATATTTAAATGAAAATAAGCAAATAACAAAATAAGAAATAAATATAGGTATCAATTTAATCTACTATAATAAAGACTTGAAGAGTCTGTAGCATCGTTTGTAGTGATGAGCAAATAATGGACCAGGACTATAATATACTCTAAATAAAATCTGTAAGAGGTCAGTAATTAAAATGAAACATAAAAGAAATAATAGTAAAATTTCGTCTTTTTGATCAAAAATAATACGCAAATAAACAATTAAAATATTTATTGGTGAGTGAAACATTTTTTTTTCTACGCACAGCACCTTTATGCAGGCCGATTGACTGACAATAAAATTGATCGTACACCCTTTTTACCGAATGGACAATTTACCGTGAGAACAGTCGAACAATACACCGCGTGGTCAATTGACCGTGGGCACAGTTGACCGCGTGGGTAATTTGCGGTGCGATATGGCTCATTATCAGTGTAGGTACATAGAAATGTGTTTGTTTAGAGGAAATGTGTTGTTATAATTTGTATGAAAACGTGAAGATGTTTGGATATGAATTTAGAATATATTGACTGACCACACACTACCATATATATCGCATGATGGCGATGCGGGGGTGTTGTTAATGTTTGTCGTTTCTTGATGCAAATCATTGTCTTGTGGCTATGTTCACATCACATCACATGTGTTGGCTACACCACAATATTATGTGCTAATAGCATAGCATGGTATGCACCAGGTTTGGCACAGGCACACACCTCGACCTACGGTTTAACAAAACAAAATGAACAATCCTGCTTTGAGTAGAGGGACGGACGACAGACGATATTATAATCATCAAATGAAAATAGAAACATTCGACCGGTTCCACCAAGGTACATCAAGTCAAAATATCAAAGTTTCGTAGTTCAAGTCCTTGAGTGAAGCATGCGCAGTGCACAGTACCTACCACGTCTACGCCATCGTTATTTTTGTAAATAATTATTGACTATTGAGGTTTTGGATATTATTTAAAGAAACTGTCTAAAAATGTTAATGAAATATAAAATTAACATAAAACTGAGAGACGGTGTTAGTATTGTGCCAACGCTCTCTGGATTTGCTGGTTTTTTCTATTATATGCCCGCCTGACACGGGGTAATATTCCAACTCATGTGAAATATGAGTTGAGAAGTAGTGTTTGCAGTCATTTTAAAATAGATCTATGCTTATCTATCTACTAGCGCCCTTGAGGTGAGGTTATCACAAAAACGGCGCTATAAAAATCCAAATTTATTATTATTACTACATTGTCATTCCTCATACAAAGGAAGAAATATTTTTTTATTTCATAATTTTTTTTTTATTTTTACAAAAATGAATATGTCCTTGTTAAACAAGTACATATACATCTTCCTACGTTCCCTAAAATAAGCATAAATGCTTGTGCTATAGGTGAACGAAATCGGTCGAGGCAGGATTCGATCTCGCGACCACTGGATTGCTAGCCCAGTGCGCTAACCGCTCTGCCATCGACCCATCTAACCTAATGTTTTGTAAAGTTTTTTTCGTATTCTTTTTGATTTTTGATTAAACCAGACGTGCATTCCTAGCTATAAAAAAATATCGGCACATCAGATTTCTTCGATATAATTGCTATGATTTGAAATGTTCTTACTACTGTTTTTAGGATATTGCTTCTCGCATCACTATATTATATTTGGCCTTTGAATGTATGGTTTTAAGTATTATAAATACATTCCATTTATTTTCAAAAATTCTCATTTTTATCAATGAAAATGGATCTTCTAATGAGAGTTGCTCGTTTAATATGCTAACAAACTCCTTGAATTTTTTTTCTCTTATCCAATCCAGATCGCGTACATTTTATGTTAGATCATCTCCATTGATTTTCATAATATTTCGAAACAGGTAATCAATCTCAAAATGTAATCAAAAAAACAAGCGAGAATCATTAATGCACCCAAAAATGCAAGTTATTTGACAGTCAAGTGATAACATTTTTATGTCATTTAAATGATATCGTGTCAGGCACAATGTCATTTTTTCAGTTCATATTCCAATGAGTTGTAATATAACCTGGTGACAAGCCGGCTTTAGATCATGCCCCAATTTATAAAGCGCACTTTACACGCACGAAGTTTTCAACGGGGCAGGAAAAAAAATTGAACATGTACTATTTTTCAGAAGTCTCTGCCAAATTGGTTTAATCTACCATAGACCGCGTTGATGCAGATATAAGATCGTTTGGCGATGAAATGTTGCGTTTGCATAAAAAAACTAATCTTAGCGGTAAGAAAACCTCGGTGAAATCGTTGGCTAGTGTTGTTTCTTTTTCTATCAATTCTTTTGTACGTTTGATTATTTTTTTGTCTATCAGTCTGAGTCGGTCCTGTCTCGTTGAGATATTTTCATATTAATTTGCATGCGTTGAATGTCGCCGACTTCCCCGCCATCATTGACATCTGGTGTGCGCAATCTTTTTCTCCTCTGGGGTCGGATCTCCATTCCTAGTCGAGAGTCGTGAATCAGATGATAAGGTATCAAATATGTAGTTATACCGTATTATCAAATATGTAGTTATACCGTATTATCAAATATGTAGTTATACCGTATTATCAAATATGTAGTTATACCGTATTATCAAATATGTAGTTATACCGTATTATCAAATATATAGTTATACCGTATTATCAAATATGTAGTTATACCGTATTATCAAATATGTAGTTATACCGTATTATCAAATATGTAGTTATACCGTATTATCAAATATGTAGTTATACCGTATTATCAAATATGTAGTTATACCGTATTATCAAATATGTAGTTATACCGTATTATCAAATATGTAGTTATACCGTATTATCAAATATGTAGTTATACCGTATTATCAAATATGTAGTTATACCGTATTATCAAATATATAGTTATACCGTATTATCAAATATGTAGTTATACCGTATTATCAAATATGTAGTTATACCGTATTATCAAATATGTAGTTATACCGTATTATCAAATATGTAGTTATACCGTATTATCAAATATGTAGTTATACCGTATTATCAAATATATAGTTATACCGTATTATCAAATATGTAGTTATACCGTATTATCAAATATGTAGTTATACCGTATTATCAAATATGTAGTTATACCGTATTATCAAATATGTAGTTATACCGTATTATCAAATATGTAGTTATACCGTATTATCAAATATGTAGTTATACCGTATTATCAAATATGTAGTTATACCGTATTATCAAATATGTCAACGAACATCTTGTGTTCAACAAAACGTATCAACAATTCGATTGCAGTTATTTTCCTCTTTTCTTGGAACAAATGGACTCTTTGAAGGGTTTAAAAATACGGGTATTCGAAAGAGTAGATGGTCATTTCGAAGGGATAGCACAAACAATAAAACATATTTTTCCTTACTGCCAGTGTTTAAGTCACGTAGCGTCTACAGGAAAACAAAAAACACCATCTACAAAACAGTAATACGTACTGTACTGGCATATGGTTGCGAGGCGCTTACACTGACGGATGGCCGAGATGCTGGATATTTTTGAAAGAAAGATCCTCCATCGAATTTGTAGACCGGTAAAAGAGGGAGACCAATGGCGTATTCGCACAAATGACGAGCTGTACGAAATATACCAGGCCCCAAGTACCTTAACGCATTTAAAACTGCTTAGGTTGAGATGGGCTGGACACGTACAAAGAATGCCAGAATCACGCGTCCCCAAAAGAATACTGAACCGACACCCAGGTGGAAGAAGACGAGTGGGAAGACCCAGGCTGAGGTGGGAGGATGAGTTCAGGAGGGATGCAGAGCAGCTCCTTCAGGTGACAGGCTGGAGGACGGCAGCCGAGGACAGAATGAGTTGGAGGCAAAAGTTAAGTTACAGGAAGCCATGGCTCGATATTGGCTGTAGCGCCATCGGAGAGAGAGAGAGAGAGAGAGAGAGAGAGAGAGAGAAATTTTGTTAAAATTTAATTGTATACTGCGCAAGTACCGAAGACAACTTGATGCCGGGGATGATTGTTGTGACAGGTAGGAAGATGAAATCAGACAATGAGACATTCGGCGTTGTCGAAACGCGCCGCGGGCCTGAGGTTGTCCACATGCTACAGCAACCTAGTTAGTTATATTATATTATTGCCTATGCCTGTCTGTCTGGCTGGCCCAGCTGTTTTGCCGATTTTAATATTCTGATCCAGTGTTTAGCGAGCTACTGTACGCGACGCGTCCACACGACGTTTATCAAAGCTATCAGATCGTTCGCTATTTCCGCTGTTATAGTTTCGCAAACGGAATTATTATACGTGTATATTTTTACGGCATTTCCGGTCGCTTGTAGTTTGTTTGTTTGTTTGTTTGTTTGTATGTAATCTATGGTGTGTATTTATAACTTGTGTTTTATATCCGTCTGTAGTTGTAGTGGACAGCTGTTCGATTTCAAACGCTCTTGGCGGTGTTTAGTGACGTTCAACAAGTGGAATTTTTGATTTTGTGACGAATATAAAAATGAAATTGTGATATGAGTGTGTTTTCTGTGGAAAATATTGCACTACGCATTTGTGAAGTGTAATAAATCTTTTCATTTAGTACAAAGTATTTTAAAATACCACCACGGTTGTATTTTATGATGATGATATTTAATTATATAAGTATTTTCGGAGTTTTTTACTCTCGCGGAGAGTAATTAAGCGTATTTTTTTACTCTTCCTTTTTATATAATATATACTAAAGTATACACTTAGAGCTGATTAGTTTTCCATAGTTCGTCCATTTCTTCTCTATGATTTAATCTGTTCCTTTCCCACCACTACTTGTTTTCCTTATGGGGACTGATAAGGGCCCCTTGCTAAAACCCCGAAAAAACACATAAATAACATAAGAAGAGTTCTGAGATCTCTAAAACCTTGCAGGCACTGCACTTAAAGTGCTAAAGACAGCTAATTATGATGAAACAACTGGCTCAAGATAAGAGTGAACCGTATTTTTGACAGAAAGTCTCGATGTTGCTCTTCGTGGCTACAAGGTCCGCATATCCAATGAGTCCAATGAAATTCCCTCGGACATCAAAACTATCAAAAAGCTAATAAATTCTGGAAAAAAATATAAAAATCGGTCGTCAGTGTTCGAACCTGTAACCACTGGATTATTACCTCTACCTTTGACCCACCCTCAGCTGACGTTTCGCCTGGACCATCCTGGACATTCAGGGTTTTTTTTTACTTAACGTCGGCCTTTGTGGCTCAGTTGGTTGGGTATCTGATTGCTGATCCAAAAATCCCGGGTCCGATTCCCGTTGAAGATACAGTTTTTAATTGTGTTTTCAGTCTGGACCTGTGAGACGATTAATATCGTATGTCTCCAGAATGTGGCAACTTGTTATTGGGTAGGTGTTAAATTAATATTTGATATATGTAGTACCTGTTAGTTGCCCGAGAAGCAATTTAATATAAATAAAAAATAAATAAATAAAATTAACCAAGCCCCCAGAATATTCCCGGGCGAAACCTCAGTTGACGCCGTTGAGTTCTCACCGAAGAATTTCATCCCAACATACATTTATGTATATATTATGTATATTTACTATTGGTATAATAAATATACATATATATGTTGGTAATTATAATAATACGCGGTAACATTTTTTTAAATCAATCTTTGACATGATATCTGATTCACATTAATGATGTCATACATACCTATTTATATTTATTCAAATATTATCAATAGGTACATAGTTAATTCTTGACATTGAATTATCAGCTATTACAAACATCTCCATATAGACATACATACCTAGTAACAGATATGTACTGTCTCAGTTTGAATAATTACTTTACTGTCAATAGAACATTTTATACAAAACTTACTAGTTCATTCCTAATTTGAATTGTATTTGACATTGAGTGAGGCAGTCCACGTATATTCCTAGTTTAACATTGAGTGAGGCAGTCCACGTTTATTCCTAAATCGACAATGAGTGAGGCAGTCCATTTTTATGCCTAATTTTACATCGAGTGAGGCATTCTATGTTTATTCCTAATTTGACATTCAGTGAGACAGTTCACGTTTATTACTAACTTTAATTGCATTTGACATTAAGTGAGGTAGTCCATGTTCATTCCTATTTTAAGGCAGTCCATGTTTATTTCTATATGTAAAACGTCATTCTCCTTAATTTTTGGTTAGGTTAGGATAGTATTTGATAATAATAGCGACAAGCGTGAGTCGCTATCACATACAATCTTACATTTATCAACTCATGTTGATAAATCTTAATATTTACAATTAAAACCTAAGATTTACCAATATAATGGGCTTTATAGTAAAATACATGTAAACAAATAGATGGGTGATGGCAGAGCGGTTAGTGCGCTTGGTTAGTATCCAGTGGTCGCGAGTTCGAATCCTTCCACGAACGATTTCGTCCATCTATTATAGCACAAACATCTATGCTTAGTTTAAGGAATATATGATGATTTATATTTACTTGTTACAAGGACATATTCATAATTTTTTTAAATTTATTTACATACATACATACATACCATCACGCCATATCCCTTACGGGGTAAGTAGAGAAAACCGAGCGCCATACTTCTCTATTTTAGCACACATTTCTGGCTTCCTTTACATCCGTGCATCGTCTCATACATGCTCGTTGATTGTTCAAACTTCTTATGTTTCCTTCTTTCAAAATATCATTCACATGGTCATGCCATCCCTTTCTTGGGCGACCCCTGCTATTCACTCCATCTTTTACGCCCAAGTATATTTTTTTGGTCAGTCGTTAATCGTTCATTATTTCAATATGTCCAAACCACCCCAAGGCATTCACTTTCATTTTACATATTATAATATTCTTCTTTATCTTGCATTCTCTCCTCTGTCCTCATTTATTTGTCCAATTTATTTAACAGTTACTTTTTGCGTCATAGATTTTTTTTTATTATAACTTAATTAAAATAATTCTTGGTTGTGTTCTGCTGATTAATTGTGAGCGAGGCTCAATGTCAGAAATATTATTCTGACCAAGCGCCCCTCGCACCAAACACGTCAATAGACAATACCAATAATTATTTTACAATATTATGATTTGTGTTCATTTCTTAGTTTCAAGTGTTATTTTTTAATAACTTACTGTCAGTCATGTAGGTATGTGAATTGTATACATTAGTATAGTGCAACTATGGTTATGTAATGTCCATAGTGTGATGTAATAGTGATAGTGTTGTGTATAATATATGTATGTATTATGTCAAGGAGGATCTCCGATAGTGTCCGGTGATTGTGGGAGAGACATGGCGGGAGGACAGGGGCAGACCCACACCACAGGTTTAGAAACATTGTTTTATACATTTTTCTTTTCTTACAGATTGATTCATTTCCGTTTTTGCTCTTCACTACTATGTGATACTAGAGAATCCAATCTCGCACCCCGCGCGATTACAAACTATCACAAATCAAGTGCTATTTTCAGTTGCTAAGAAAATAAGAAACAACTGATATTAAAATATAAGTAGCATTTATTGATGAGAACATGACTGAAATACCATATTCTGCTTTCAATCCCGCAAGTTATGCGGATCCCGTAAGTGTAGATCCGCATTACTGATCCCGCAAATCATGCGAATTCCGCAAGTGTGGTCCCGAATTACTGATCCCGCAAGTCATGTGGATCCCGCAAGTGTAGATCCGCATTAATGATCCCGCAAGTCATGTGGATCCCGCAAGTGTAGATCCGCATTACTGATCCCGCAAGTCATGTGGATCCCGCAAGTGTAGATCCGCATTACTGATCCCGCAAGCCATGCAGATCCCGCATTTGTGGGGCTCCGCGTTTGCGGGAATGGGTACTACGAGTTTTGAAATTGTTATTGCATATGATGTAGTATGTAAGTATTGCATAGTCATATTATGAAAATTTTGTTCTATCTACAGCCCAAACTATAAGATAAAAATTGACTTCATATTGATATCATTTTCATTCATTTATTTATCCATATCATCACGCTATATTCCAAAATGTGGGGTAACCAGCGACAGGTGTTCGGATGTGCATAACATTATAAAAATAAACACGACCCATTCGTGTATCCCCACACGCCTGTCTCGTCTCACCTAAAAAGGCACTACATTCGGAATGGGTGGTGTACTTCATAGCTGAATTATGTGAGATGTTATTGTTTCCTGTTATATTTTCTATTATCGAGGTCTTATCACTTCCTTGCACTTTGGGCAGGTAACCAGTGTTTATTTATTTATGAACACATCCTTGAACCCTGTGCAAGTAACCAGTGTTTATTTATTTATGAACACATCCTTGAACCCTGTGCAAGTAACCAGTGTTTTTTTATGAACATCTCCCTGAACCCTGTGCAAGCAACCAGTGTTTATTTATGAACATCTCCCTGAACCCTGTGCAAGTAACCAGTGTTTATTTATGAACATCTCCCTGAACCCTGTGCAAGTAACCAGTGTTTATTTATGAACACATCCTTGAACCCTGTACAAGTAACCAGTGTTTATTTATGAACACATTCTTGAACCCTGTGCAAGTAATCAGTGTTTATTTATGAACACATTCTTGAACCCTGTGCAAGTAACCAGTGTTTATTTATGAACACATCCTTGAACCCTGTGCAAGTAACCAGTGTTTATTTATGAACACATTCTTGAACCCTGTGCAAGTAACCAGTGTTTATTTATGAACACATCCTTGAACCCTGTGCAAGTAACCAGTGTTTATTTATGAACACATTCTTGAACCCTGTGCAAGTAACCAGTGTTTATTTATGAACACATCCTTGAACCCTGTGCAAGTAACCAGTGTTTATTTATGAACACATCCTTGAACCCTGTGGAAGTAATCAGTGTTTTTTTAGCTCGATTCCAGCTCTGAGAGCCAGTTCATCGTCTCTGGTTTCCCCTCGTGGATATCTTGGAGCCATCCACTAAGTTTCTTATGCTGGCAGTCTTCCATAACTTGCTTCACTGACTGCTCAGCTCCACACTCACAGCCAGGATTATCCCCCCTTTCCCCACCTCCAGAGTAAGTAAAATGCAGCAGCCCTGCTCTCACTGTTTCGCTGGACCCAAACCCTCCGTGGCAGGTCAGAACCAGGTACTCGGGTCCGCTATTATCTGTTTTATTTTGATTACTTTCTGTGGCCCATCTTTCTCTCTGGGTTTCGGGTTATAAACCTTCTTTATTTACATATTTATATTGAGATATGCTAATTATGTTATATATGTATAATCAACGTTTGTTTGTTCCTACACAATAATACATATTGACTTCTGTCAATATGTATTATTCAATGTCAAGTTGACATTCATTATCTGCGTCATTTAACATGAAGACCTACTGTATTTGCTCATTTATTATAACATACAAATTGTATTTTAAGGCCCATTTACACGATGCAAGTTTCTTGCCTGTAGCATACAATAATATTGAAGCAATAGATGACTTGCATCATCTAAACAACATGTCACATTCTTGCTGTACAAGGCAATTATTGCAATCAAAACTGTTCTTGGTTTAAACAGCACATACAATAATTTCTTATGCAATTCTTGTATTCAAGTAATAAACATGAGTGCAGTGAGTGAGGGTGTGTTGATCGTTGCTGCTCTTCTGAGGCAAGAAATATTGAAAAACCATCGTAAAAAAGGTGTTGGATCAAAAAATGGATAGCAATAAGAAAGGTTCCGGAGCATCTAAAAATCTTTTTGTGTGGTACCGGAACCAGTACCCATAGAATCTTTTATCTTTTTCCTTTCCCAGTGATACTGCGTTCTTAAATTTTCCATTTATTAGTTACTAGTGAACCCCCGGCAAACTTTTGCCTGTATAATTAAAAATGGTCCTTCATTAACACCCGTCGCTTCAGACCCTTCAGTACCTCCCGTCCCTTCATTACCACCCGTCCCTTCACGCCCTTCAGTACCTCCCGTCCCTTCAGGCTCTTCAGTACCTCCCGTCCCTTCAGGCCTTTCAGTACCTCCCGTCCCTTCAGACCCTTCAGTACCCTCTTTCCCTTCAGTACCTCCCGTCCTTTCAGACCCTTCAGTGCCTCTCGTTTCTTCAGGCCCTTTAGTACCTCCCGACCCTTCTCGGAACTTTACTACTTCCTGTCCCTTCATAAACACCCGTCGCTTCAGACCCTTCAGAAACTCCCATCTCTTCAGTACCTTTCGTCCCTTCAGACCCTTCAGTACCTCCTGTCCCTTTATTACCACCCGTCCCTTCAGGCCCTCCCGTCCCTTCAGACCCTTCAGTACCCTCTTTCCCTTCAGTACCTCCCGTCCTTTCAGTCCCTTCAGTGCCTCTCGTTTCTTCAGGCCCTTTAGTACCTCCCGACCCTTCTCGGAACTTTACTACTTCCCGTCCCTTCATAAACACCCGTCGCTTCAGACCCTTCAGAAACTCCCATCTCTTCAGTACCTTTCGTCCCTTCAGACCCTTCAGTACCTCCTGTCCCTTTATTACCACCCGTCCCTTCAGGCCCTCCCGTCCCTTCAGGCCCTCCCGTCCCTTCAGGCCCTCCCGTCCCTTTAGACTCTTCAGTACCTCCCGTCCCTTCAGGCCCTTCAGTACCTCCCGTCCCTTCAGGCCCTTTAGTACCTCCCGACCCTTCAGGAACTTTACTACTTCCAGTCCCTTCAGGCCCTTTAGAACCTCCCTTCCCTTCAGTTGGTTAAAAAAAAATTAAATTCAGAAACCATCCTGGAAGACCTGCGAAAAGATGGAACGAAAATCGGACTTTTTTCTCCCAGGATAGTCCATCTTCATGGGTAAAATGACCCGAATACCCGATGAAGAAGGAGTAAACTTTTTTAATCCAGAAACCATCCCGGGCATTCGCTTGACAATTCACCAAAGTTTCATAGCAATTGGGTGAACGGTTTAGGAGATAATAGAAGATTTCCTTAGGTCCGAAATCTTCAAATCCAAATTCCTGTACAAATGCTGCTTGTACATTTTCAGTGTCCCATAAACACTCATGATTACGATAAATTTCAATGAACTTCATTAAATCAGCGAAACCGAATTTTAATATTTTTTGATTTATTTTCTTATTGAAAAATGAACAATCACCCTTCAAAACATTCAACACTTGAATGAAAAATTCACCAACGCAAATACGTGCAATACTTGAAGCAACACGTCTGTAAATGGTACAAGACTGTGTTTAGACAAGTCAATACTGGAAAGCAATAATGTCATTGAAATAATTGTATTGGTGTAAACAAAACACACATGCAATTATTTCTTGTCAAGATTTGCATTCAATAATTGCATTCCATTTTTTAAATAATATGCGCGTGTCAATTATTGCGCCTAATTTATTGCATTCAATTATTGCTCTGGTATGTACAAGAAACTTGCATCGTGTAAATCAGCCTTTATTCTTTTAATTGATAAGCAACATTCAAAGATTTCCATATAATATACTAGATGGAGTACTCCGTGCAATGAGTGAGTCATGGTATATCGCGAGTTTGATTTCTTGGTTGACAACATACTGCAGTTTTCCATACATTTCAACACTTCCTAGATAACTGTTCTCTATATCTTCATTATAATATACTAGATGGAGTACTCCGTGCAATGAGTGAGTCATGGTATATTGCAGTTTTCCATACATTTCAACACTTCCTAGATAACTGTTCTCTATATCTTCATTATAATATACTAGATGGAGTACTCCGTGCAATGAGTGAGTCATGGTATATTGCAGTTTTCCATACATTTCAACACTTCCTAGATAACTGTTCTCTATATCTTCATTATAATATACTAGATGGAGTACTCCGTGCAATGAGTGAGTCATGGTATATTGCAGTTTTCCATACATTTCAACACTTCCTAGATAACTGTTCTCTATATCTTCATTATAATATACTAGATGGAGTACTCCGTGCAATGAGTGAGTCATGGTATATTGCAGTTTTCCATACATTTCAACACTTCCTAGATAACTGTTCTCTATATCTTCATTATAATATACTAGATGGAGTACTCCGTGCAATGAGTGAGTCATGGTATATTGCAGTTTTCCATACATTTCAACACTTCCTAGATAACTGTTCTCTATATCTTCATTATAATATACTAGATGGAGTACTCCGTGCAATGAGTGAGTCATGGTATATTGCAGTTTTCCATACATTTCAACACTTCCTAGATAACTGTTCTCTATATCTTCATTATAATATACTAGATGGAGTACTCCGTGCAATGAGTGAGTCATGGTATATCGCGAGTTTGATTTCTTGGTTGACAACATACTGCAGTTTTCCATACATTTCAACACTTCCTAGATAACTGTTCTCTATATCTTCATTATAATATACTAGATGGAGTACTCCGTGCAATGAGTGAGTCATGGTATATCGCGAGTTTGATTTCTTGGTTGACAACATACTGCAGTTTTCCATACATTTCAACACTTCCTAGATAACTGTTCTCTATATCTTCATTATAATATACTAGATGGAGTACTCCGTGCAATGAGTGAGTCATGGTATATTGCAGTTTTCCATACATTTCAACACTTCCTAGATAACTGTTCTCTATATCTTCATTATAATATACTAGATGGAGTACTCCGTGCAATGAGTGAGTCATGGTATATTGCAGTTTTCCATACATTTCAACACTTCCTAGATAACTGTTCTCTATATCTTCATTATAATATACTAGATGGAGTACTCCGTGCAATGAGTGAGTCATGGTATATTGCAGTTTTCCATACATTTCAACACTTCCTAGATAACTGTTCTCTATATCTTCATTATAATATACTAGATGGAGTACTCCGTGCAATGAGTGAGTCATGGTATATTGCAGTTTTCCATACATTTCAACACTTCCTAGATAACTGTTCTCTATATCTTCATTATAATATACTAGATGGAGTACTCCGTGCAATGAGTGAGTCATGGTATATTGCAGTTTTCCATACATTTCAACACTTCCTAGATAACTGTTCTCTATATCTTCATTATAATATACTAGATGGAGTACTCCGTGCAATGAGTGAGTCATGGTATATCGCGAGTTTGATTTCTTGGTTGACAACATACTGCAGTTTTCCATACATTTCAACACTTCCTAGATAACTGTTCTCTATATCTTCATTATAATATACTAGATGGAGTACTCCGTGCAATGAGTGAGTCATGGTATATCGCGAGTTTGATTTCTTGGTTGACAACATACTGCAGTTTTCCATACATTTCAACACTTCCTAGATAACTGTTCTCTATATCTTCATTATAATATACTAGATGGAGTACTCCGTGCAATGAGTGAGTCATGGTATATTGCAGTTTTCCATACATTTCAACACTTCCTAGATAACTGTTCTCTATATCTTCATTATAATATACTAGATGGAGTACTCCGTGCAATGAGTGAGTCATGGTATATTGCAGTTTTCCATACATTTCAACACTTCCTAGATAACTGTTCTCTATATCTTCATTATAATATACTAGATGGAGTACTCCGTGCAATGAGTGAGTCATGGTATATTGCAGTTTTCCATACATTTCAACACTTCCTAGATAACTGTTCTCTATATCTTCATTATAATATACTAGATGGAGTACTCCGTGCAATGAGTGAGTCATGGTATATTGCAGTTTTCCATACATTTCAACACTTCCTAGATAACTGTTCTCTATATCTTCATTATAATATACTAGATGGAGTACTCCGTGCAATGAGTGAGTCATGGTATATCGCGAGTTTGATTTCTTGGTTGACAACATACTGCAGTTTTCCATACATTTCAACACTTCCTAGATAACTGTTCTCTATATCTTCATTATAATATACTAGATGGAGTACTCCGTGCAATGAGTGAGTCATGGTATATTGCAGTTTTCCATACATTTCAACACTTCCTAGATAACTGTTCTCTATATCTTCATTATAATATACTAGATGGAGTACTCCGTGCAATGAGTGAGTCATGGTATATTGCAGTTTTCCATACATTTCAACACTTCCTAGATAACTGTTCTCTATATCTTCATTATAATATAGGTACTAGATGGAGTACTCCGTGCAATGAGTGAGTCATGGTATATTGCAGTTTTCCATACATTTCAACACTTCCTAGATAACTGTTCTCTATATCTTCATTATAATATACTAGATGGAGTACTCCGTGCAATGAGTGAGTCATGGTATATTGCAGTTTTCCATACATTTCAACACTTCCTAGATAACTGTTCTCTATATCTTCATTATAATATACTAGATGGAGTACTCCGTGCAATGAGTGAGTCATGGTATATTGCAGTTTTCCATACATTTCAACACTTCCTAGATAACTGTTCTCTATATCTTCATTATAATATACTAGATGGAGTACTCCGTGCAATGAGTGAGTCATGGTATATTGCAGTTTTCCATACATTTCAGCACTTCCTAGATAACTGTTCTCTATATCTTCATTATAATATACTAGATGGAGTACTCCGTGCAATGAGTGAGTCATGGTATATCGCGAGTTTGATTTCTTGGTTGACAACATACTGCAGTTTTCCATACATTTCAACACTTCCTAGATAACTGTTCTCTATATCTTCATTATAATATACTAGATGGAGTACTCCGTGCAATGAGTGAGTCATGGTATATCGCGAGTTTGATTTCTTGGTTGACAACATACTGCAGTTTTCCATACATTTCAACACTTCCTAGATAACTGTTCTCTATATCTTCATTATAATATACTAGATGGAGTACTCCGTGCAATGAGTGAGTCATGGTATATTGCAGTTTTCCATACATTTCAACACTTCCTAGATAACTGTTCTCTATATCTTCATTATAATATACTAGATGGAGTACTCCGTGCAATGAGTGAGTCATGGTATATTGCAGTTTTCCATACATTTCAACACTTCCTAGATAACTGTTCTCTATATCTTCATTATAATATACTAGATGGAGTACTCCGTGCAATGAGTGAGTCATGGTATATTGCAGTTTTCCATACATTTCAACACTTCCTAGATAACTGTTCTCTATATCTTCATTATAATATACTAGATGGAGTACTCCGTGCAATGAGTGAGTCATGGTATATTGCAGTTTTCCATACATTTCAACACTTCCTAGATAACTGTTCTCTATATCTTCATTATAATATACTAGATGGAGTACTCCGTGCAATGAGTGAGTCATGGTATATTGCAGTTTTCCATACATTTCAACACTTCCTAGATAACTGTTCTCTATATCTTCATTATAATATACTAGATGGAGTACTCCGTGCAATGAGTGAGTCATGGTATATCGCGAGTTTGATTTCTTGGTTGACAACATACTGCAGTTTTCCATACATTTCAACACTTCCTAGATAACTGTTCTCTATATCTTCATTATAATATACTAGATGGAGTACTCCGTGCAATGAGTGAGTCATGGTATATTGCAGTTTTCCATACATTTCAACACTTCCTAGATAACTGTTCTCTATATCTTCATTATAATATAGGTACTAGATGGAGTACTCCGTGCAATGAGTGAGTCATGGTATATTGCAGTTTTCCATACATTTCAACACTTCCTAGATAACTGTTCTCTATATCTTCATTATAATATACTAGATGGAGTACTCCGTGCAATGAGTGAGTCATGGTATATTGCAGTTTTCCATACATTTCAACACTTCCTAGATAACTGTTTTCTATATCTTCATTATAATATACTAGATGGAGTACTCCGTGCAATGAGTGAGTCATGGTATATTGCAGTTTTCCATACATTTCAACACTTCCTAGATAACTGTTCTCTATATCTTCATTATAATATACTAGATGGAGTACTCCGTGCAATGAGTGAGTCATGGTATATTGCAGTTTTCCATACATTTCAACACTTCCTAGATAACTGTTCTCTATATCTTCATTATAATATACTAGATGGAGTACTCCGTGCAATGAGTGAGTCATGGTATATTGCAGTTTTCCATACATTTCAACACTTCCTAGATAACTGTTCTCTATATCTTCATTATAATATACTAGATGGAGTACTCCGTGCAATGAGTGAGTCATGGTATATTGCAGTTTTCCATACATTTCAACACTTCCTAGATAACTGTTCTCTATATCTTCATTATAATATACTAGATGGAGTACTCCGTGCAATGAGTGAGTCATGGTATATTGCAGTTTTCCATACATTTCAACACTTCCTAGATAACTGTTCTCTATATCTTCATTATAATATACTAGATGGAGTACTCCGTGCAATGAGTGAGTCATGGTATATTGCAGTTTTCCATACATTTCAACACTTCCTAGATAACTGTTCTCTATATCTTCATTATAATATACTAGATGGAGTACTCCGTGCAATGAGTGAGTCATGGTATATTGCAGTTTTCCATACATTTCAACACTTCCTAGATAACTGTTCTCTATATCTTCATTATAATATACTAGATGGAGTACTCCGTGCAATGAGTGAGTCATGGTATATTGCAGTTTTCCATACATTTCAACACTTCCTAGATAACTGTTCTCTATATCTTCATTATAATATACTAGATGGAGTACTCCGTGCAATGAGTGAGTCATGGTATATTGCAGTTTTCCATACATTTCAACACTTCCTAGATAACTGTTCTCTATATCTTCATTATAATATACTAGATGGAGTACTCCGTGCAATGAGTGAGTCATGGTATATTGCAGTTTTCCATACATTTCAACACTTCCTAGATAACTGTTCTCTATATCTTCATTATAATATACTAGATGGAGTACTCCGTGCAATGAGTGAGTCATGGTATATTGCAGTTTTCCATACATTTCAACACTTCCTAGATAACTGTTCTCTATATCTTCATTATAATATACTAGATGGAGTACTCCGTGCAATGAGTGAGTCATGGTATATTGCAGTTTTCCATACATTTCAACACTTCCTAGATAACTGTTCTCTATATCTTCATTATAATATACTAGATGGAGTACTCCGTGCAATGAGTGAGTCATGGTATATTGCAGTTTTCCATACATTTCAACACTTCCTAGATAACTGTTCTCTATATCTTCATTATAATATACTAGATGGAGTACTCCGTGCAATGAGTGAGTCATGGTATATTGCAGTTTTCCATACATTTCAACACTTCCTAGATAACTGTTCTCTATATCTTCATTATAATATACTAGATGGAGTACTCCGTGCAATGAGTGAGTCATGGTATATTGCAGTTTTCCATACATTTCAACACTTCCTAGATAACTGTTCTCTATATCTTCATTATAATATACTAGATGGAGTACTCCGTGCAATGAGTGAGTCATGGTATATTGCAGTTTTCCATACATTTCAACACTTCCTAGATAACTGTTCTCTATATCTTCATTATAATATACTAGATGGAGTACTCCGTGCAATGAGTGAGTCATGGTATATTGCAGTTTTCCATACATTTCAACACTTCCTAGATAACTGTTCTCTATATCTTCATTATAATATACTAGATGGAGTACTCCGTGCAATGAGTGAGTCATGGTATATTGCAGTTTTCCATACATTTCAACACTTCCTAGATAACTGTTCTCTATATCTTCATTATAATATACTAGATGGAGTACTCCGTGCAATGAGTGAGTCATGGTATATTGCAGTTTTCCATACATTTCAACACTTCCTAGATAACTGTTCTCTATATCTTCATTATAATATACTAGATGGAGTACTCCGTGCAATGAGTGAGTCATGGTATATTGCAGTTTTCCATACATTTCAACACTTCCTAGATAACTGTTCTCTATATCTTCATTATAATATACTAGATGGAGTACTCCGTGCAATGAGTGAGTCATGGTATATTGCAGTTTTCCATACATTTCAACACTTCCTAGATAACTGTTCTCTATATCTTCATTATAATATACTAGATGGAGTACTCCGTGCAATGAGTGAGTCATGGTATATTGCAGTTTTCCATACATTTCAACACTTCCTAGATAACTGTTCTCTATATCTTCATTATAATATACTAGATGGAGTACTCCGTGCAATGAGTGAGTCATGGTATATTGCAGTTTTCCATACATTTCAACACTTCCTAGATAACTGTTCTCTATATCTTCATTATAATATACTAGATGGAGTACTCCGTGCAATGAGTGAGTCATGGTATATTGCAGTTTTCCATACATTTCAACACTTCCTAGATAACTGTTCTCTATATCTTCATTATAATATACTAGATGGAGTACTCCGTGCAATGAGTGAGTCATGGTATATTGCAGTTTTCCATACATTTCAACACTTCCTAGATAACTGTTCTCTATATCTTCATTATAATATACTAGATGGAGTACTCCGTGCAATGAGTGAGTCATGGTATATTGCAGTTTTCCATACATTTCAACACTTCCTAGATAACTGTTCTCTATATCTTCATTATAATATACTAGATGGAGTACTCCGTGCAATGAGTGAGTCATGGTATATTGCAGTTTTCCATACATTTCAACACTTCCTAGATAACTGTTCTCTATATCTTCATTATAATATACTAGATGGAGTACTCCGTGCAATGAGTGAGTCATGGTATATTGCAGTTTTCCATACATTTCAACACTTCCTAGATAACTGTTCTCTATATCTTCATTATAATATACTAGATGGAGTACTCCGTGCAATGAGTGAGTCATGGTATATTGCAGTTTTCCATACATTTCAACACTTCCTAGATAACTGTTCTCTATATCTTCATTATAATATACTAGATGGAGTACTCCGTGCAATGAGTGAGTCATGGTATATTGCAGTTTTCCATACATTTCAACACTTCCTAGATAACTGTTCTCTATATCTTCATTATAATATACTAGATGGAGTACTCCGTGCAATGAGTGAGTCATGGTATATTGCAGTTTTCCATACATTTCAACACTTCCTAGATAACTGTTCTCTATATCTTCATTATAATATACTAGATGGAGTACTCCGTGCAATGAGTGAGTCATGGTATATTGCAGTTTTCCATACATTTCAACACTTCCTAGATAACTGTTCTCTATATCTTCATTATAATATACTAGATGGAGTACTCCGTGCAATGAGTGAGTCATGGTATATTGCAGTTTTCCATACATTTCAACACTTCCTAGATAACTGTTCTCTATATCTTCATTATAATATACTAGATGGAGTACTCCGTGCAATGAGTGAGTCATGGTATATTGCAGTTTTCCATACATTTCAACACTTCCTAGATAACTGTTCTCTATATCTTCATTATAATATACTAGATGGAGTACTCCGTGCAATGAGTGAGTCATGGTATATTGCAGTTTTCCATACATTTCAACACTTCCTAGATAACTGTTCTCTATATCTTCATTATAATATACTAGATGGAGTACTCCGTGCAATGAGTGAGTCATGGTATATTGCAGTTTTCCATACATTTCAACACTTCCTAGATAACTGTTCTCTATATCTTCATTATAATATACTAGATGGAGTACTCCGTGCAATGAGTGAGTCATGGTATATTGCAGTTTTCCATACATTTCAACACTTCCTAGATAACTGTTCTCTATATCTTCATTATAATATACTAGATGGAGTACTCCGTGCAATGAGTGAGTCATGGTATATTGCAGTTTTCCATACATTTCAACACTTCCTAGATAACTGTTCTCTATATCTTCATTATAATATACTAGATGGAGTACTCCGTGCAATGAGTGAGTCATGGTATATTGCAGTTTTCCATACATTTCAACACTTCCTAGATAACTGTTCTCTATATCTTCATTATAATATACTAGATGGAGTACTCCGTGCAATGAGTGAGTCATGGTATATTGCAGTTTTCCATACATTTCAACACTTCCTAGATAACTGTTCTCTATATCTTCATTATAATATACTAGATGGAGTACTCCGTGCAATGAGTGAGTCATGGTATATTGCAGTTTTCCATACATTTCAACACTTCCTAGATAACTGTTCTCTATATCTTCATTATAATATACTAGATGGAGTACTCCGTGCAATGAGTGAGTCATGGTATATTGCAGTTTTCCATACATTTCAACACTTCCTAGATAACTGTTCTCTATATCTTCATTATAATATACTAGATGGAGTACTCCGTGCAATGAGTGAGTCATGGTATATTGCAGTTTTCCATACATTTCAACACTTCCTAGATAACTGTTCTCTATATCTTCATTATAATATACTAGATGGAGTACTCCGTGCAATGAGTGAGTCATGGTATATTGCAGTTTTCCATACATTTCAACACTTCCTAGATAACTGTTCTCTATATCTTCATTATAATATACTAGATGGAGTACTCCGTGCAATGAGTGAGTCATGGTATATTGCAGTTTTCCATACATTTCAACACTTCCTAGATAACTGTTCTCTATATCTTCATTATAATATACTAGATGGAGTACTCCGTGCAATGAGTGAGTCATGGTATATTGCAGTTTTCCATACATTTCAACACTTCCTAGATAACTGTTCTCTATATCTTCATTATAATATACTAGATGGAGTACTCCGTGCAATGAGTGAGTCATGGTATATTGCAGTTTTCCATACATTTCAACACTTCCTAGATAACTGTTCTCTATATCTTCATTATAATATACTAGATGGAGTACTCCGTGCAATGAGTGAGTCATGGTATATTGCAGTTTTCCATACATTTCAACACTTCCTAGATAACTGTTCTCTATATCTTCATTATAATATACTAGATGGAGTACTCCGTGCAATGAGTGAGTCATGGTATATTGCAGTTTTCCATACATTTCAACACTTCCTAGATAACTGTTCTCTATATCTTCATTATAATATACTAGATGGAGTACTCCGTGCAATGAGTGAGTCATGGTATATTGCAGTTTTCCATACATTTCAACACTTCCTAGATAACTGTTCTCTATATCTTCATTATAATATACTAGATGGAGTACTCCGTGCAATGAGTGAGTCATGGTATATTGCAGTTTTCCATACATTTCAACACTTCCTAGATAACTGTTCTCTATATCTTCATTATAATATACTAGATGGAGTACTCCGTGCAATGAGTGAGTCATGGTATATTGCAGTTTTCCATACATTTCAACACTTCCTAGATAACTGTTCTCTATATCTTCATTATAATATACTAGATGGAGTACTCCGTGCAATGAGTGAGTCATGGTATATTGCAGTTTTCCATACATTTCAACACTTCCTAGATAACTGTTCTCTATATCTTCATTATAATATACTAGATGGAGTACTCCGTGCAATGAGTGAGTCATGGTATATTGCAGTTTTCCATACATTTCAACACTTCCTAGATAACTGTTCTCTATATCTTCATTATAATATACTAGATGGAGTACTCCGTGCAATGAGTGAGTCATGGTATATTGCAGTTTTCCATACATTTCAACACTTCCTAGATAACTGTTCTCTATATCTTCATTATAATATACTAGATGGAGTACTCCGTGCAATGAGTGAGTCATGGTATATTGCAGTTTTCCATACATTTCAACACTTCCTAGATAACTGTTCTCTATATCTTCATTATAATATACTAGATGGAGTACTCCGTGCAATGAGTGAGTCATGGTATATTGCAGTTTTCCATACATTTCAACACTTCCTAGATAACTGTTCTCTATATCTTCATTATAATATACTAGATGGAGTACTCCGTGCAATGAGTGAGTCATGGTATATTGCAGTTTTCCATACATTTCAACACTTCCTAGATAACTGTTCTCTATATCTTCATTATAATATACTAGATGGAGTACTCCGTGCAATGAGTGAGTCATGGTATATTGCAGTTTTCCATACATTTCAACACTTCCTAGATAACTGTTCTCTATATCTTCATTATAATATACTAGATGGAGTACTCCGTGCAATGAGTGAGTCATGGTATACTGCAGTTTTCCATACATTTCAACACTTCCTAGATAACTGTTCTCTAAATCTTAATGAACAATGTGTTTTTTTCCACAAATAATTTCGAAAACAATTCACATTAGTCATTATTCTCTATAGAAAAACGATGTGGTCTGCCAACTTTGTCAAAAGTCCCGCGGAAAAAATTCTCTCTTGGATTCATACAAAATTAGCTAACTGCGACATCTAGTATATTATATGAAAATCTATGGCAAGATTATAATTTCCTTTGCCTTTTTATGTTGTTAAGTTTTTAGATGGGTCGTGGCAGAGGAGTTCGCTCGCTGGGTTAGTAATCCAGTCACGACCCATTTTGTTCACCAATAGGATGCGTATTTACCTTTCCGTGTTGATTAGGAGGCAAGTACTGCCTCGAATTAGGCACTAGTTTGTTGCGCTAATGCTGCATTTAAAAACTCGTGTTGAATTCAAGGCACACGGTCCTCCAAATGCACACGGTCCTCCAAATGCACACGGATTAACAACACAAACTGTTCCTGCTAATACGTGTTCAATTCAAGGCAATTAATTATTGAATATGGAACATATATATTTCATTTTACTCGCATTTCGTCAATCACTGTCACATTTGTTTGTATTTTGTTCACAGATTATATCATTATATGGTAGTAGTCAGTCATTTTGTTTAAGTCTTTAAATAATATGGAAATGTTAAAGAACATACTTGGTGGTATTTTGGACAATTTTAAAATTGTAAATTACGAAGAAGACAAATATAATTACCAATGTAAAATTTGATGCTCTATATATCTTGTGAAGGTAATTACGACGCAAAGTGTGATCTCATACGAAAAAAAATTGTCTAAATGAATTTTTATGATATAATGTAGGTTTGTGTAGATTAATCTATTAAAACAAAAACAATCATACACAAAAAATGCCTCTAACACAGCCTTGTAACGCTCAATCAATACACATGGTAAAACTTATAAACCTGTGTACGATTGAAAGACGCATGCCTTGAATTGAACACGTACTTATTAGCAGGAACAGTTTGCTTTGTTAAACCGTGTGTATTTGGAGGACACGTGCCTTGAATTGAACACGAGTTTTTAAGTGCATTACCACAACAAATTAGTGCCTAATTCGAGGCAGTACTTGCCTCCTAATTAACACGGAAATGGTAAATACGCCCAATAGGACAAGCATTTATGCTCAGTTCAGTAATGTATATATACTTACTTTTTACAAGGACATATTCATTTTTTAAAATGAGTGGGTTGTGGCCAAAACTAAACTCCTCACTACCAAGTCACTCCACAAAGTATTGCTTCTTCTTCTTCCTCTTTTTTTTTTAGATCTATGATCTGTTTTTACAAAGTATTGCATTGTATTTTATTTTCTTAGCAACTGCAAAAAGTATTTTGATTTGTGATACATAGCTTGTAATCCCGCAGATCTGTGGTATTGATGACCTAAATCCTGCAGGTGTGCGGGATTGGATTCCCTAGATCCGACCCTGCAGTTAATTTTATTACCTGTTGTGTGTCTGTATATGATATTATGACATTGATTTCATTTCTGTTGGTACCGTATAAACCTACCTAAGTAAATTATTACGCAAGTGGCATTGAACATTGAGGGTCATCCATCTTAGTACACATCACCTTGGTATAAAATAATGACTCGAATAGTTAAATTTATAATATATGTATATCACGTAATTAATCAGAGAGTCGAGTCCTCACTTGAAATAATAGTGAATCATTGGGTGAGAGGTAATGCACCGGAATAGCAATTCAGTGGATGTGCCCCCCTAGACGTCGTGTCATTTGGATCAAGAAAAGATAACTATGTATGGAAGTGACAGTTGTCACGTGACTGGCAAGAGTGTCACTTACATACATCTTTTCTTGAGCTAAATCAAATCCATCCATCCAAATCCATCAAATCAGCTTTTTTCGGAATTCAAAGTCCTTGATGTTAGACAACTCTATATTAGAACAATAGTCATCCAACTACATAAAAACCCAGCAATATATAAACCACAATACACCCTTACTTTTAATACAAGAAATAGACATTTGCTGCAACCGACTCATACACAGACTACTTTTGCCCAGAGACACTACACATTTTTAGCACCCAGAATATATAATATGGTTATGTCTGATATCTTGGACTTAGTACAGCCGAGTGGGCATAATTTTGGAAAGCAGGTTACTGATTGGTTGATTCGGAGAGGGAGGGAAGAGTCAGAGAGAGACTTGACGTTTGTCCTAAGATAATTTTAATATACATAATTTACAATCAAAATCTTTTCTTACACCCTTTTACACATATCCACACACGCAAGCACACCCTCACGTTAACAAAAACACAGACACCTAATAAATTTTTTCATGTACCTACTATTGTATTTTATATGTACTTTTTTATATATTTTTATGACTAAAAATGTGTACTTTTATACTGTATTATTTGTACTTTTTATATTTTTTTGTGCCTTAGATGTTAAGAATTCATGTAGCTAAAATTTCTGCTTATTGCCTAGTATTACCTCAGAACAGGCTTTGCCTAGTGGGGTAATAAATTCCATTTATATATTTCATGATATATTATATTTTATATTTTATTTTGTATTGTATTATGGAAATTAATAAATTAAAAAAAAAAAAAAAATGACACGCTGTCTAGGGGGGCTGGATTGCTATCCTACATCCAACAGTTCCACAAGCATTGCTTATTTTAGAGGATGAGTGAAGATATATATTTATTTAAACTGGTGATAGTGCAGAGGTAATTAAAGTCATTGGAGCCGATCTATGATCATAAACATGTATTCATCAAGCCGATCTATGATCATAAACATGTATTCATCAAATATTTTTATTATTGCATATGCGCAAACATTGGATTTTTTTCCCTGTCGGGAGTCAAAGATATTTTTTAACAGATTTTTAATTATCTCAATAGAGACGAAGTTGGAATATTTATTGTAGGAGAACCGGGAAATCAAGGCACCTACAGGGCTTACGACCTGTCATCGGCTGGTTTACGTGATCACTTTATGCGCTTGCGCAACGTTCACCAATTATGCCTTTTAATGAGATCCCTATCAATTCAATTTTGAAAGTTCTATATATTGTAATACTGAAATTCTTTTCGCTTGAAAATAAGGAATTTTTACTACAGCCATCTATGGGTGAAATTATGAACAACAATCTTATTATTTTTATTTATTTTGTTGGAACGCCATCTATTGAGAGAATTGGTTTTTTGTAAATAATGAAAGCTACAATTCTTATATCTGAGGTGACAATGCATTTTTCGCATAGAAGTCACCCCTGAATTGCGCCAGACTTATAAGGTCATTTTTGTCTTATTTACCTACTTGTACCAATGTGTAAGTAATCGAATATTTTTATTATTGCATATGCGCAAACATTGGATTTTTTTCCCTGTCGGGAGTCAAAGATATTTTTTAACAGATTTTTAATTATCTCAATAGAGACGAAGTTGGAATATTTATTGTAGGAGAACCGGGAAATCAAGGCACCTACAGGGCTTACGACCTCGGCGTTCCAACAAAATAAATAAAAATAATAAGATTGTTGTTCATAATTTCACCCATAGATGGCTGTAGTAAAAATTCCTTATTTTCAAGCGAAAAGAATTTCAGTATTACAATATATAGAACTTTCAAAATTGAATTGATAGGGATCTCATTAAAAGGCATAATTGGTGAACGTTGCGCAAGCGCATAAAGTGATCACGTAAACCAGCCGATGACAGGTCGTAAGCCCTGTAGGTGCCTTGATTTCCCGGTTCTCCTACAATAAATATTCCAACTTCGTCTCTATTGAGATAATTAAAAATCTGTTAAAAAATGTATTCATCAAGCCGATCTATGATCATAAACATGTATTCATCAAGCCGATCTATGATCATAAACATGTATTCATCAAGCCGATCTATGATCATAAACATGTATTCATCAAGCCGATCTATGATCATAAACATGTATTCATCAAGCCGATCTATGATCATAAACATGTATTCATCAAGCCGATCTATGATCATAAACATATATTCATCGAGGGGTTCTGTACACATATTGCAAAGTGTAATTATTTAAGTATGATTTATTTTTAAATAATGTAACATTAGATTATGTCTTCTCTTCTTAACCCTGGCCATTTCTTTCCATTATGTGAGGTTGGCCCTCCTCTTCCTCATTCGTCAAGTCTTTTCTCCTGTGTCTCTCCTCTTCACGGTAGATTATGTATTTCTCTTCAACATGTTTTGTATTTGAATTTAAAACAACTGCATTTGACATTGGCAGTATGAAAGTATACAATGTATGGTTTGCCAAACGACGATATATTTCAACTAAAAAGAAATGAACATTCGAAGATCGGATAACAGACGAATATGTACACATGATTTTTTTATGATACATAAGGCAATAAGTTTTTCAAGGTATTAAAGTGTGTCATTCTGCTTTCTTGGTCTATTCCGTAAGGGACATTAATAATAATAATAATAAGTTATGTATAGCGCCGTTTAATGAATCGAGATCATACCAAGGGTGCTGATAGTTTAATGTTGTGTTGCTCTCTGAAACAAAGCTGTTTTTAATCCTTTAGTGAAAGTGCTCTTGCTTTGAGCACTGCGGACATCTAGAGGCAGTGAATCCCACTTAATAGGACCACTCACACTAAAGCATCGGTCATAGTAAGCCGCTTTGTTGACTCTGTCCAACTCCTTTTAAGGAATTGTTACTCTGTGTTATATAATGTCAAACAAATTTAACAGTATATAATGCTTTAAACACACATACATAGTATATAATGTCAAACATTTAATGGTAATTTGTACTCAAAAACATTATAACTTGTAAAAAAGTCTAATAGACCAAAATGTTACGACTTTGCAACTTAGACTCTGACTATGCCTAAAATATTATGATTTTGACTCTGACTATGCCTAAAATGTTACAACTTTGACTTTGACTATGCCTAAAATATTACAACTTTGACTCTGACTATGCCTAAAATGTTACAACTTTGACTCTGACTATGCCTAAAATGTTACAACTTTGACTCTGACTATGCCTAAAATGTTACAACTTTGACTCTGACTATGCCTAAAATGTTACAACTTTGACTCTGACTATGCCTAAAATGTTACAACTTTGACTCTGACTATGCCTAAAATGTTACAACTTTGCAACTTGGAATTTGACTATGCCTAATATTACGACTTTGACTCTAAATTCACAGTCTTAAGTTAATATGATTGAGTGTATCCTCGTGTAGTGTCACAGTGTATAGATATATTTCCCAAGGGCAATTTGCATTGATGTAGGTCATTGGCCGACTATCTGGATCCTGGCCAAATTTGACGTGTTAACAAATGTATATATATATATATATATATATATATATATATATATATATATATATATATATATATGTATATCAACGCCACATAAAAAATAACAAGATAATATTATTGTATTTATAATATTATCTCCAAGCTGTTTTACTTTCAAATATTTATATCAACGCACAAAGGTTATATGAATTTATTGCAGGAGAGCTCATTGAAGTTTTAAAGAAAATATAATTATGTCGTTTATTTATTTACCAAAACATTTTACTGTCTTAATATTTGGGTTTTAAGGCAAAAATCTTTTTATTTCCCTTAGGGCATAATCTATAGGACAATGATGGCAAATCTTATTGAGAAGTGGTTCAATTTTATTCAATTGTTTTTATTTTAGTTTGTATACACACACATTCATTACCTCATCAACATTCATACATAGTCTTATACATTTTGATCTGTTGGTTATGCTTCTTAAATTTCCATCTTTCAGAATATCGTTCACACGGTTAAGTTATCCTTTTCTTGGGCGCCCCCGACCTCTTATTCCGTTACTCTCAGCAATCACTAGATTTCACGTTATATGGCTCTAAAGTCATAGTTCTTCAAAAGAAGAGCTAAGAAACTTAACGGCTACCAAATTATTTTATAAAAATAACTCAATAATGATGTTGGTATTCGCTGACCATATAATACTTATATAAGTGTTTGTTGTTTCAGGTGGCAGCTCCCGCGAAAGTGACGAGGATGAAGAGCACGAGTTCTACGATGCCCAGGACGGTGGCAGCAGCACCAATCTGAATAGCAATGATGACCATTCCTTTATCATCAAGATACCCGTAAGCTTAAAAATACATATTTAATTATACAATGGTATATATACTAAATATATTTTCGTTAACACAACCCACTGCCGTAGCACAGTTGGTAAGCCTTTTGGCTTCTGTGCGGGCGTCCTGGGTTCGATCTCCAGCAGCGAATATTTTTTTTTATTTACACAATAAACAGCATAACCCATTTACTTGTATTAAATTAATTACAAACAAAGATAAAAATATTGAAACAAATAATAATATAGACACAGATACTGACATATAAACAGATAAAAATATAGAAAAAGAAAACTGAACTTCGTTATACTGAGATTTCTTATATAGCGAACCACAACGTGAGAGCAATATATTCGAAATTATATCTCAGATATCGGAGAGCCCTTTCTCTGTCACACCTAATTATATATCTTCATTCCTACCTTCTTATTCATAAGTTTCCATAAATATCTATATCTAAAGGCTATACTGATTTCTACTAACCAGGTGTAACATCAATACATTAGAGGTATATTCCATAATGCATATAAAAAATTATGTGTAAAATTATATTATACATAACCTCTGGTGATGTTATTTGTGTCTAACGAAAGCACTTAGACTTGTACATTATGTACAGTAATTAGATCTGTCTTTGCAAAGTGCTGCTGTTTTTGTGTTTGTTTTTCATCACTGTTTATCTCATTATCGTGGACCCGAGCAAACATTGTAACGTGACTATGCACATCACATACACCCGTAATACCGAAGATATTTTATGTCAACAAAGATTGTGATTGTTGACATATCTATAATGAATGTCAATGTTTGCATTGAATTAAACAATACACTGTCGCAATTAGTATTGTATGGCGATGATAGAGTTGTCCAACTAGGTTTAGCTTGTATCTTAGTTGATTTAATTTCAAATCATAATAGCTGTTAATGATAACTACAATATCATTCCATGGGCACTCTTGCGGACACCTTGATATTAGTGAATAGAGATGGTATTGTCATAGTTTGGAACGGAATACCATTTTGTTTTATTTCTTCCCTGGGTGCCGGATCCCGGTGAGGACTGAAGGCGCTTGACTCCTCGTAGAAGACATTGTACTGCGGCATCAAATGGCGAGATCTACTACAGTCTGTTACAGATTGCCATTTGATTGCTCGCTTTATTGTTGAATCTACAGAATGACAGTAATTTACTCCTCAATGACACTACAGCCCAAATCAAGCCTTGGCCTCTTTCAACTTCTGCCTCCATCTACTTCTTTCCTCAGCTGCCGTGCTCCAATTCTCCCTTCTCAATCTTGGTCTCCCAATCTTCCAATACTCTGAGATCCTTGTTTGTCAAGGCAAAATTTACTAGCGACAAAGAGTCACAGTATTATTATTATTATTTAATATCCACTGTTGAATTTTATCATTTGATTGTAATACTATTTAGCTGTGACAAAAAAATCCAATCAATTGTTGAAAATATCAACACCAAAACGTGTTGGGGCAGTTTATTCTAAGTATTCACCACTCTATTCGAAAGGAAATTCCTTTGAGGATTTGTCAAAAATTTACTTCTAACAAGTTTTAAGTTATGGCGACACAGATTAGTGTTAAGGCTATATTGGTCATGTTTACACAGTCGTAATGACTTGATAATTGGGTATGTTTCAATAAGATCTCCAAGTTCTCTTTGGTTTTCCATTTTTGGCATTTGGCAAGTCAAGTCTTTCCTCGTAGTTAGTTACAATTAACACAAAATGTTTACCGTTCTCACAAAAAAAATAGCGTTTTTTGAGTAAACTTCAGTGAGTAAGTCTTGTATTATCAACATTTACAAGAAATATATTTTTTTCCCTGTTTAATATTGTTTTAAAATACCTATTGATTGTGTGTTACATTGTAGCGAACATCTGGCGCTAAGTCAATGACCCGACATAACACAATTTCAACACACTATAAATAATTATATATCCACTTTATTGGTGTAATAACTTGCAACAAACAATGTAAGTCTGTTGTATCATGTATGTCATAAAATAATAATATATTTGTTTTGATTTCAGATCACAAATAACAGAAGGAACTCTTCGTCGTACAACGATGAGAGCTCAGAGGGGTCAGAAACTGAGACAGTCACAGAAACACAACAGGTAATTATTATATTTGAAACTTATTTATTTATTTCAAACATTTTGTACACATGTGCATAATGACGGGGTTATTGTCATATGAGAATAACATCCAAACAATCGCATTCATTTTGTGAGGTAAATTGTGTGTATTATACGTACCAATTTATGGCCCCCGGTATTACAGTCGGCCCTCAACTCATTGAGTTTGATAAACTCAAGATTAATGTTAAGGGGAGATTGAATCCATTTCCATATTACAGTGCAATATGACATGTCAGTTACTAAATCTTCAATTATAGACATATTTTACTTTTTCTGTGGTTATTATCTGTCAAATTTTAAATAACCTCAAATAATAACAACTGAAAACGGGACGCTACCACTTGAAATACTATTGTTTTATTATCCAAAATTTTTTTTTTTCACCAAAATAATGCTTTTAAATGCCTACGTTTGTTTCAATATGGCTGTCAGTTTATTTTATTGTGTGGCGCCACCGTCGATACAACTAACGCCTCTAGTGATAGAAACTGAAACTACACGCGTTGTCTAGCAAATGACAGTTGACTCACCGTTAAGTACTTAATCCGCCAGAAACGTTGAGTTAAATATTTGTCGTTTTAGTGACGTATTTGAGGGAAGATTAGGCCTAAACGGACACTGTAATACGCTATATTTTTGTAAAACTTGAGTTTAGCTCTTAGACTGAGACTGTAATACCGGCTCTATGTGAATTAAATGGCTTTAACACAAATGTATATGCTGTAGAGGTGGGGGCGAGAGGCCTGCCTGCAAAATCTTAATACTTTAAAGACCTGGGTCTCCCAAGAGGTAAAATAAAAGAACTTTTGGATAGGGTGGTAAAAGCAGCATTGTCCGCGTCCTATTGGATTTGGTTGCGCAGGGGAGTGGATCATCAGTCGGAGGTTGATAGGTGAGTGGTGAGCGTGACTTGAGTCATAAAGGGGCCCCTTAATCCCGCATACATGGTCGCTAGTCCATATGGCTCGCCTATTCTGACTGGTACTCTGGTCGCCTGTGCTCGTGGGCCTGGATTCATGAATCCAATGAAACCACGATTGGCTTTCTCTTTGCATCTTTATTGAAACATGAAAACTGAGGGGACAAGGATATGATAAGGAGACAAATTGAAGTGTTATGTGTAAGGAATTGATTCCTCAGATTTCTTTTGAAAGTGGGAAGTATTGATGAATCTGGAAGTTGTGATGGGATGTGATTCCAAAGTGGGACTGTTTGTACTTGTGGAGATAGTTGTAGTGAAAAAGGAATTATTTTCTATATTCTCTATCTATTATCTATATTCTCATTATATTAATCTATCAATCTTATCCTTGTATAAAAGTTTTCAACTATAATAATTATATTATATCCTATTTTCTGTTTGTTTATTTTCTGGTTTATAAATAGAATCTGTAATAATGTTTATTTATTTATATATATTTTTTTCTTCTTCTTTTTGTGTCTAGTTTTTGTTTTTGATTGTTTTTTTTTATCATTTATCTCTATTTTCTTTTATAATATTGTATTATGTTGTCTTATATTGTCCTTTCTTTTACTACTTTTTTATTATTTGTGTTATTGATGTACCTATTTGCACTTATTGTTGTTTTGTTGTGCCTACATTGTTATTATTTATCTTGTCTTTTATTGTAAATGCCCTATTAAGGGCGTACATATATATATAATGAATTAATAAATAAATAATATTCATTCTTTAACTCTCAAGTGAGGGTGTGCGAGTGCAAGTATATTTTATATAATTTTGTATGGAGATTTACAAGGTTGACTCTTTGCTTTTATCCAAATTATAATTTAACCTAACCTAATCTTATTGCTTCAGGTATTGTTTGTATCGGAGCAGTCTCGCAGCAGCAGTGGTAGCGGAGGTGGCAGCACTAGTGGAAGTGTCGGAGGGACTGATCGTACACAACAGGAAACTGCTGTCACACCGTTTAGGGTAATTTTAAAATATACTTTTGTAGGCATAAACATTCAGATTTTATTTTGTACTTTGGTAGACATGAACATTCAATTCGAATTTTGTTCTTTTTGTAGACAAACATACAGTTTGGCAGACACGAACATTAAATTTTAATTGATGTACTTGTTGTAGATAAAAAACACATTTAGTTTTCATTAAGTATGTCATCCACCATGACTTAGTGGTAATTCATTTAATTTCAATGCCAGCATCTTAAGTTTAATAAAAGAGACATCTACAACATGTTAAACAATATTTTTCCTTCGATCGCAATAAAGAGGAAGTGATATTATTGTACATGATGAATATTAAAATAAATCAAAACTGATTATTTCAGGTGAACCATGTTTCTCAGCTGCCACCGACTGGTGCAGGAGGTAGAGTACGTAGAGTTCGTATACCAGACAAGCCCAACTATCCGCTCAATCTTTGGTCCATCATGAAGAACTGTATCGGTAAGTTCATAACACGTATTGCCACTGCCATATCATACTATTCAAAATTGCTTTACACATTTTATACCGTACGTTGACGAGCTTGAGCCTCACTGGGGCATAACTTGTTATGATTTCTTTGGCAGTCATCAAACTCAAGCCAACTATATTTGTGTATTGACGAGGCCTAACGATTTTTGGGAATCGTATTAACGCTTGTTTTAGTATTTATATTTACCAATACAAACTACACAAGTACATGGAACTGGTAGATAGAACAGTTCAAAATGGCTTTAGCACAAATATATTATATGCTGTAGAGGTGGGGGCGAGAGGCCTGTCCGCAAAATATTTATATTCCTACTTTAAAGACCTGGGTCTCCCAAGAGGTAAAATTAAAGAACTTTTGGATAGGGTGGTAAAAGCAGCATTGTCCGCGTCCTATTGGATTTGGTTGCGCAGGGGAGTGGATCATCAGTCGGAGGTTGATAGGTGAGTGGTGAGTGTGACTTGAGTCATAAAGGGGCCCCTTAATCCCGCATACATGGTCGCAAGCCCATGTGGCTCACCTATTCTGACTGTTACTCTGGTCGCCTGTGCTCGTGGACCTGGATTCATGAATCCAGTGAAACCACGATCGCCTTTCTCTTTTGTATCTATTACAGAATTTAGTTATGCTCAGATTGTCACCGCGACTTCTCATAAAATGTAAAAAAGAAGTCTGTCAATTTTTGGGCATCTTCTTTTGTTCAGCAATTGTCCCACGTGATGGTGACGGAGTCTTTTTATTTCATTTTAATTTTTGAGCACCATTTCTAGCAAAAATCCAAACAATTTTAATGTATGTTATGGAAAGGGGAAGTTCCCTTTACATGTCATTTGTTATGTGCTGACTTTCTTCTCTAGAGTGTTCCTGTTTCACACTGTCACTGGGAAGTTATCAATTTGATATGTAATTTTTTTTGTGCACATTCAGCGATAATTCTTAACCATGCTGTCTGATTTTAATTAATCTTTACATTTAAAAAGGGGGCCCTCAGGGGTGGTTCCGTATAAATTTCGTCAAGATTTTTTATTTTTTTTTTTATTTTATTTAACAGTTTGTCAACAGCTATATAAAAAAATTACAGATAAACATTTTACATTTAAATGAAGCCAATTATAGACGAACATTATATAATTATATTATACACTGGTTAAGAGTAATAACAAAGTTTTTAATCAAGTTAATTGAAACCATCTCGTTACTGCAGACTCCACGCAGTACACACACAGTACCCACCTACGTGTATATAAATAAATAAATGTGAAATAGCCAAAGAATATTCACGCGGCTACACATTTGGCAATAGTCACTCAATTTGCAAAGACATCTGCAATCAGATTGCAGATTACAGTTGAATAATTCTTTACTATGCCAATCGATATCTTGTAGTCAGTATTTTTTTCATATTTCTCTTATTAAAGGCTAGCGTCAATACTGGCGCAGCGAACGAAGGACATCAGAAGGATCTTAGAATTCTTTGTATAGGAGTTCATACAAGTGTGTTCACTGATAGGCATCGGACATATCACGGAATGCCGTGTTACAAATACATTCAATAGAATTTAAAAATATTTCATACCAAAATATAGATGGTTACTTTTACACTGCCAAAGTCAAACGCAGTTGTTTTAAATTCAAATACAGAACATGTTAAAGAAAAATACATAATTTACTGTGAAACAATATAAATGGTACTCAAACAAATTAAACTTTGCAATATGTATGTGAAAAGAAAACTGTCACACGCAAACTCTGGCTTTTGTTGAGATCTACATGATAGTTTTATATTGGCAATAAGCCTGTCAGCATCATGCAATGTTTAATTTTTATTTTATCGAAGTAAAGAAACGGTTACATTACATGGCTCAATATATGTACGTTTATAAATATAAAAAATCAAGTTCAGTCGAATATTTTCACAATTAAATAGTATTTTATATGTACATAAAAATAATAAATAAATATGAATGTTTTAGGCAAGGAGCTGAGTAAGATTCCCATCCCTGTGAACTTCAGCGAGCCGCTGTCCTTCCTACAGAGGCTGACTGAGGAGTTTGAGTACTCCAGCGTGTTGGACGCAGCCGCCAGGTGCCACGACGCCACCGAGCAGCTGGCGTATGTGGCCGCGTTCACCGTCTCTTCGTACGCCACCACAACACACAGGTTTGCATCTTTATATTTTATTGTTTGGGAAGCTAACTAAAATATTATATTATTTCATATACCTACCATATATATTCACTACTATTTTCATATTTTAGCTCGGAGAGTTTCTAATGTATCTATTGGTTTTTATGAGTCTATTTTATGTTTCCTAGCTGAGTGTTATCTATACAACAATTATATTTGAAATATTTTATTTTTATTTATTTATCACACCATATTTTACAATTATATTTTATACAGAAATGACAATAACATTAAAGTTACAATAAAAACAATTGAAAAGTACACATCCATACCATAGATGATACTCCCTTACCTTTTGATATCAGTTAATGTTTTCACTAGGAAACCATGTCCTAGTTGGGCAGCAGTAATATTTGGGGTGATCTTGTATAAATTTATCTTTAATGATAAATTCTGATTATTATTGTAACAAAATTTAAATGTCATAGAACTCCATATGATAATTATATCCATGATATGGGTAATCACGAGGGTTTTGATTTCGCCGATTGGACCAGACTTGCACCCCTGGTTTTTCTAATTTTTCAACTGCCTAAGAAATCTTTTATTTTCTTTCTCGCTCTGTGTTCTAAATTAAATTTTCAAAAATGCAGTACTTACTTAATTTCATAACAATATTATTATTATCACCATTACCTTGAAATACAGAAATATGATGAACGAAACAGATTGAATATTAAAATAGTTCATAGCAATAATACGAAAATAAAAAGGATAAAAAGAGGAGAAAAAAAAATAACACAGTTGGTAATCCGTTTAGTTTCTTTGCGGGCGTCCTGGGTTCAATCCCCAGCAGAGAAGAAAATTATTTAAATTCAATTCTCACACTAATATTGCTTTTCTGGGCTGGAAACACAGGTTAGTTGGAAGAAATTGCCATATGGCAATAAACTTGCCACTTGCGCAGGGTGCATGGTAGTGTTTATTATTAAGAAATTGGGTAGTATGAGATACCTATATATTTTTGCTTAAGCAATTTTTCGAATATGCTTAGTGAGATAGACTAACATCTAAAATTTGGGAAGCAAAGTTTTTTTTTTTTTTAACAAAAATGAATATGTCCTTGTTATACAAGTAAATAAACATCTTCCTACGTTCCCTAAATTAAGCAAATAAATGCTTGTGCTTAGGTGAACGAAATCGGTCGAGGCAGGATTCGAACTCGCGACCACTGGATTACTAGCCCAGCGCGCTAACCGCTTTGCCACCGACCCATTTAAAAATATGTCTTTGTATAATTTTGGTGGGTGATTTCAGGACGGGTAAGCCGTTCAACCCACTGCTGGGCGAGACGTACGAGTGTGACCGCATGCAGGACCTGGGGTGGCGCTCCATATCCGAGCAGGTCTCCCACCATCCCCCCATGGTGGCGCAGTACTGCGAGGGTGTCGCTGGTTGGAAGTGCTGGCAGGAGTTCACCATGACGTCCAAGTTCAGGGGGAAATACCTGCAGATTATACCTCTGGGGAGCGCGTACGTCGAGTTCACAGCCACAGGGAACAGATACAAATGGAGGAAGGTAGGGATACCAATATCTTCCTCCATAACCACCCACCCTGCTTATAAGGACTCTGCAAGAACACATAAAACTTCAATATCATATTGTCGGCCTTCGTGGCTCAGTTGGTTATGTATCTGACTGCTGATCCAAGGGTCCCGGGTTCGATTCCCGGTGGAGACACAGTTTTTAATTGTGATTTCAGTCTGGATCTATGAGACGATAAATATCATTAGTTTCCAGAATGTGGCAACTTGTTATTGGGTGCGTGTTAAATAATTATTTGACATAGTACCTGTTAGTTGCCCTAGAAGCTACAATGAATAAAATAAAATATAAAAAAGAGTGGGTTGTGGCCAATGCTATTCTCCTCACTACCAAGTCACTCCACAAAGTATTCAGCATTTTCATTTTCGATTGTTAAATTATTTTTTATTTAAATATTTTATTATGAAAACTTGATGCCATTTTCAATGCCATTTTATGAAAGTGATGTGCCTTTTTGCCAATTTGAAAATAAAAATATCAAATTTTATGTTTCCTGAGCTTGGGGTCACTTTGAAATATTTATCAGTTAAAAATATTGAGAAGCACTATTCAGATATGTTTCAAAATCTAATGGGGTCTAAGCGAGTATTAGATATATAAATTTGCAAAATTTGAAAAGAATCGAATGAGTATTTTAGTCAATAATCAATAAAGTAGAATAAACACACCATACATAGCACATAGTACACAGTTATATTATGATGAAACTTTCAGAATACAATCTCAGCATGATATTGTTGATAATCAGCAATAAAAAAAACTTAAAATTTGTAAATTCATTACTCCCCAATATACCCCCTTGGGGTAGTGAGGAGTAAAAAACTCATACTTATATTGTCAAATGATGGATACAGTTATTTTCGAAGTAAGTATTAAAATGATCCTTTGCTATTGGGAAATTAATTTTAGTTGTTGTATTCGATAAAATAAATTAAAAAACTCAAACCTCGTAGACACTGCATTTAAAGTGCCAAAGAGAGCCTATTTAACAAAACTCGTGGCTCGGTTGGTTAGATATCTGACTACTGAGCCAAAGGTCCCGGGTTCGATTCCCGGTGAAGACACAGTTTTTAATTGTGTTTTCAGTCTGGATCTGTGAGACGATTAATATTGTAAGTCCCCAGAATGTGGCAACTTGTTATTGGGTGCATGTTAAATTAATATTTGACATAGTACCTGTTAGTTGCCCAATACGCAATATTAAATAAATAAATAAAAAGTTCACATCATTCATTCACTAAAAATGAAGATAAGATTGCATTGTATTTTTGACAAAAAGTCTTGAATGTCCTGTAGTTGCTCTCCGTGGCTACAACGTCCAAGATTAATTGACTATATTATTAAAAATTCATGTCATTGTTGGCCTTCGTTTCAGCATTATTGGTGAATGTTGCGCAAGCCTCAAAAGTGATGACGTAAATCAGCCGATGACAGGTCGTAAGCCCTGTAGGTGCTTTAATTTCCCGGTTCTCCTATAATATCCCAAGTTTGTATAGAGATTGAGATATAAATTTCTCATAATGTTGTTGTAGGTGACTACGACTGTCCACAACATTATTGTCGGTAAGCTGTGGGTGGACGAACACGGTGACATGGAGATAATCGGTGAGGGGGCTGCCTCGGGACTCCGGTGTCATCTTAAGTATCAGCCATATTCCTACTTCTCCAAGGAGACACAGAGGAAAGTGACTGGAATTGTCAAGGCACCAAGTGGAAAGGTACAAATATGACACAACACAATGTGCTTTCATTTTGGAACAAGCATTTGCCTAGTTTAGGGAATGTATGAGGATGTACATATATATGTATATATTCTTGACTGTTATATAGATATTTATTGATACATGAGTGGTAGTTTTTACCACTACCACTGTGATGATTTGTTGCGAGTATTAAAATAACCATAATGATGCCGATTTGATGCGAGTTTAAAGTAATAATAATAATGATCAATTTGTTTTTGCTAGTATCGAAATAATGATAATGACAATTTGTGCCAGTTCATTGTATTAATAATGATCATGATAATTGGTGTGATTTTATTGTATCACTAATAATGATCATGATGATTTGGTGTGAGATTATTGTATCACTAATGATGATCTGATTTGAGGCCAGTTTAATGTATCAATAATGATCATGATAATTGGTGTGATTTTATTGTATCACTAATGATGATCATAATGATTTGATGTGAGTTTATTTTATCACTAATGATGGTCATGATGATTTGGTGTGAGATTATTGTATCACTAATGATGATCTGATTTGAGGCCAGTTTAATGTATCAATAATGATCATGATAATTGGTGTGATTTTATTGTATCACTAATGATGATCATGATGATTTGATGTGAGTTTATTTTATTACTAATGATGATCATGATGATTTAATGTGAGTTTATTGTATGTTTAATGATGATCATGATGATTTGGTGCGATTTTATCATAAATAATCCTGATGATTTGATGTGAGCTTATCGTTATAATAGCAATACTCATGATGATTTGATGTGAGCTTATCGTTATAATAACAATGCTCATGATGATTTGATGTGAGCCTATCGTTATAATAACAATGCTCATGATGATTTGATGTGAGCTTATCGTTATAATAACAATGCTCATGATGATTTGATGTGAGCTTATCGTTATAATAACAATGCTCATGATGATTTGATGTGAGCTTATCGTAATAATAACAATGCTCACGATGATTTGATATGAGCTTATTATAATAATAATAATAATTATGATGATGATTTCAGCCAAAGTGGGTGATCCAAGGTCACTGGGACAACAGTATTGAGATGGCTCCAGTGACCAGCACCAACGCTGACTCTACAGTCTGTAAGACGGGCAAGTTCACCACCATATGGCAGAGGATACCACCGCCAGAGGACAGTGACAGGTAAATACATACATACATACATTCACATCCCGCAATTTACAAAAGTTTTGTAGGCCTATAACTATATATTTTGAAATTTTGGGCACTGTAATTAGAGCGGATCAAAAGTTATAAGGGGGGACAGACACATACACACACAGACACACTAAATGTTCTACTCCGAATCCTGAGTAAATCCGTATATAGAACATATATGCTGCGAAGCCTCCAAGTTAGTGTTTTTTTGACTTTAAAGTTGAAAAAGCCGTGAAAAATAGCCTTACCTAGACGTGCATACAAATCTCGCATATCTTGGGTTGAAACTTTGTCGATAGGTTAAGAGAAATAAATTCTCTTGAACAAATTGACAGTTGGATTATGTACCTATATATAAATTTTGTTTCTTTTGTTTTTAAATTTCTCCTTCAGACAAATTAATTACAATCTTGTTAAGGACCTAACACATTGGCCCATAGTATAATGTGTTTCTTTTGTTTTTAAATTTCTCCTTCAGACAAAATAATTGCAATCTTGTTAAGGACCTAACACATTGGCCCATAGTATAATGTGTTTCTTTTGTTTTTAAATTTCTCCTTCAGACAAAATAATTGCAATCTTGTTAAGGACCTAACACATTGGCCCATAGTATAATGTGTTTCTTTTGTTTTTAAATTTCTCCTTCAGACAAAATAATTGCAATCTTGTTAAGGACCTAACACATTGGCCCATAGTATAATGTGTTTCTTTTGTTTTTAAATTTCTCCTTCAGACAAAATAATTGCAATCTTGTTAAGGACCTAACACATTGGCCCATAGTATAATGTGTTTCTTTTGTTTTTAAATTTCTCCTTCAGACAAAATAATTGCAATCTTGTTAAGGACCTAACACATTGGCCCATAGTATAATGTGTTTCTTTTGATTCTATACCTCAATATGTTAATTATTGTAAAAAATATTTTTACTGAAAGTGTTTATAATGTGTTCATAGGTTTTACGGTTTCACTGTTCTGGCTGCACAATTGAATGAGATGGAAGAGGGTGTTGCACCAACAGACTCCAGATATCGTCCAGACCAGCGACTCATGGAGGAAGGGAACTGGGATCAGGCCAATCAAGAGAAGGTAATATATTATACCTGTTGACATTAATAAATTTTAGGTAGCACCTTGGAGGAATCAGTACGGTGGAAACGATACTGGAGTGGACAATAACAGGACACAGTCCTAGGTTACTAAATACTAACTCCTAACCTCACTGGAGTATTTAGTATTCTTAAGTTGGCAATTGGGTTGCAGAGACATCACTAACTAAATACTACACCAAAATTAAGGTTGACCGAACTCACTCTGACATCTCTATGTCACAATTATTCTGAAATTTCAGGGAATTTTCGGCATCTCGTATACATTGCTGACAAAATTACCAAATACATATTCAACGAAGTGGTTAAAATCATCATCCATCGAAAACATCTCGTATTTTAGTATTAACCGCCCTACCCATACGAACGTACGCGATACGTCCGCTATATTCTCGCCCGAACGCAACAAGCCGTATCCCGTACGTCCAGGTACAAAAAACTATACCCGCAACCCACAAAACGTACGTGATACGTCAAATTGTTCCTATACAGTTCCTACATCAGTATATCGCCTTTAGTATTTCAAGGCCAGCCGAAGCGAGCCGATGTGTACGTAGTGTACCTACTTTTCGTCTGTCCCATACAAATTACTTCACTAGTCAGTGGTACTCCACGCAAGTGGCGCGGTTTTTATAACAATAACATTACGTTACGAGTTTTTATTGAATTTTATGTGAATGTAAGACAATTTATTTTTGGTTTTTGATGAACACCGGTTGTGCAATTTTATAGTTATTGTCATCTTCAGTTTTTGTGAATTTATGTGATATTTAGTGACTTTTATATACCGTTTATGTACTTTGCGTTTTATGAAAAACTTGTTTTATTTATGTTTTTCGTATACCGCTTGTGTATTACAATTTTTTAGTTATTTCCATCTTTTGTAAACACGAAAAAAAAAATTTTGTGCAATAAAATAAAAACGATTACCTACCAAAATGTTTAGTTTTATTTTGAATAAATATCCTTGTAGCAGTGGGGTCCATAGCTATCAGTGGACTGCAACTCTTTTTTGTGGAAGGAATTGGTAAATAGTAAAAATTCACGAGCCTCTTCAATAAATAAAAAAATTATATTTGGAAAATATTATTGCAAAAAATGTCCTGCGGCATCTTATGTTGAGAACCTCTGACTTGCGAAGGATACAAAAAAGGGTCGTAAATGGGTCTATTGTGTAAAAATGTTAACTGGTATATTGTAAACGAGTGTTGTTATTGAGAAATCTATAAAAAAAAAATATGATGATTTTTTACCTACTTTTTGAATATTAACCTGTAGGTAAGGCGGTTAAACCACTCGTAAAGTTCGCGATCAACCTTACTTTCTGACAGTTCACCGATGTTAGTTTACGCCAACGTGCATGCGCTAAGTATTTAGACATGTCTTTGGAAATCAATTCTCATACAAAAACTTTGTAGCTTCTTTAGTTGTGCACTGTGACTGTGCAGTGAAAACATGGTTAGTATTTAGTCCTAGATATTGTAGAGGATACAACACTTGTCTATCATGTATAAAAATCCTAGAAAATATATTTTTTGATAAAAAGGTATGATTATAAACTAATAATGTTAGGATTCATGGATACATGGGATACCAAATGGACAATGTCAATCAGGGAGACCTACAAAACAAAGAAATTCAGTCACACAAGAAACTCCCACCTCCTAAAATGACAGACTGGATTTACCAATATAAAATAGTGTCTTATTCAGTGTACGAAAATTTTCAGCTGCGACTGGAGGAGAAGCAGCGAGCCAAGCGACGCGAGCGCGAGGCGTTAGCCGAAGCCGCCGCCGCCAGCGGTAAGCCATCCCCCAACACGGAGGAGAAGCCGGTCTGGTTCTCCCGACACCATGCCCCCGCTGACACGACCACGCACCTCTACACCGGAGAGTACTGGGACTGCAAAGCTCGACAGGATTGGGAGAAGTGCCCCGACATCTTCTAGCGTCGGAGCACGCAGCAACAGTCCCACTGCCAAACGGAACAACCAAACTTCTGAGAGACAGTGCGTACGTGCGTACGGTGTGTGTGTGATTGTAATTGTGCTACAGACGCATACAAAGTTGTTCATCATCACTCAAAGGGGTCAGATGGTGATTGTATATTTTGAAATATATTCAAAAAATTAATATGTGGTTATCTAGTTTAAGTAGTAGTGCAATTTTGTCTATTGAAGAGAATCTAACCCAGAATGCGGCAGTTGACATGATGTTGTTTTCTTCTCAGACAATTAGAAAGATTTTCTATTAATTTCTCGTTGAGAGTCTTGTTTAAACAAGAGCACCCTTAGAATAATATTGTATCAGAAAAGGGAGCTATATATTGCTTTTTACAGCTGATTGCCGACTTATACACTTCCAAAAGAATTAGCAGATAAATTGAGCAATAAGTTGTAAATTATTTCAAAGATCAAAAAGCGTCAAATGGGAATAATTCACCCATCCAGATACTTAACATATCGGTAAGTGCTTATTGAATTTTCAGATAACCAAGCTTTTAATTGTTTTTTTTTATCAATGTATTTCGAAATATCATCACCGTGGGAAGTATGTGGTGTCACTTACTATTAGTCCAGAGTCCATATTATAATTATTATTATGTAGTATAAATAAATAAATATAATGACCACACTGGGTGGATAAAAAAAAACATGTGATATTAGCTGATTATTATTGGTTCACAAATTAAGTATTTTGGAGGCTTTGGTCAGCCCGGGACGGTCAACATCCAGCTTGTTATTCAGTGCAATTTTCAACATCGCACTCGCTGTTAGCCCGAAGAACGATCGAATAAAATAAAGTGGCACCCAACGTGGGGCAAAATCAATTAACCTTAATTATTATTTTTTGTTTGTAATGATCAAATCAAAAATTCGCTATTAACTGTTTGCTTCCTTGGGACTATGTATGTGTGCTCTTTCATGTTTGGCTATTTTTCCTGCTCGCATTGTACCGATAATTTTACGTATTATTCCCCAGTGTGGAGAGGTCGGAATAGAGTGCCAGGTGGCTCAGGTATTATCTGTTATGAGTTTGACTAGTGAACTTTGTTATTTATAAGGATGTTATTGTAAAAAAATAAACACTTTTGAATACTTGTAACCAATTATTATTTATATATAATGATAAATGAATAAAATGTATGTATATATATATATTAAAAAATATATATATATGTTTGCTTGTATGGTAAGTTGGTGATGTTCCTTGTTATCCATCACTGTGAGAAATGGTTATTTTATTTATTCAAAATGGGATATCTTATGTAATATAGGTATACATCTATTTTAATGTTTTACATATTGTTTATTTTTCTTCTTGTTTCACTTTTCTATCGTAGTTTTCTTTAAAGTCTGCCCTATATTGACGCTGACAGCGTGCCAGGCCTTGAAACAGAACAGCTTATCAAATATCATGGACTCCCCCTAATTTAATTTGAATATTAGTTTTAATATGCAAGGGCATAAGTACTCGTATAAAATTGTGTATTTTAAATATTTATTTATGTGTGCAAAAAGTTTTAATCTTCTAATACAACATATATCTACATGATCTGGTCTTTTGAGTCACACTTTGGAAGCAGGAGAACGGTTCTTTGTTCTTCCTATAATGATGAATTTCCATTTGCCACTTGCATTTGTAGAGAGACACAAAGGCCGTTGACTCAATAACACATAAAGTTTTGTGACAACTCAGTAACTTCAGAGTCAATTTTCTATTTTTTATATCAGTTGAGAAGAATTCAAATAGTTTAGAAATATTGATGTAATTAATGGGTTGAGTACATTTCGTGCATCCACTCAATTTCTGTAAGGAAATGCTTCCGATGACTTATGGAGAAACAAATTCATATTTAAAAACTTTAAAAATTAAAATTTCAGCCACTGAGATAGCGTTGTGTTTGTAGAACTCCATAATTATACTGGTTAAATTAAGCTTGATAAAATATTCTGCAGTTTATTTTTTGATAAGGCAATCATTTCGCCTGGTATAAATACTACAGTATAAACACCTTATACACTAAACAATCATTTCGCCTGGTATAAATACTACAGTATAAACACCTTATACACTAAACAATCATTTCGCCTGGTATAAATACTACAGTATAAACACCTTATACACTAAACAATCATTTCGCCTGGTATAAATACTACAGTATAAACACCTTATACACTAAACAATCATTTCGCCTGGTATAAATACTACAGTATAAACACCTTATACACTAAACAATCATTTCGCCTGGTATAAATACTACAGTATAAACACCTTATACACTAAACAAATTATTGATTTACAGTCTTACTAATAAACGTGTTGTAAAATTACACGACCGTTCAACACGCGTGTAGGCAAAAACGTTACCAATAAACACTGTGTAGCAGATCAGTTGGTCAACGACTGTGTATCTCTCATACAAATTTTACGCAACGATTGCCCGCCTGTTCTAGGTAGTTTAGCAGTGTTTTAAGACAAATTTCATCTATCAAGAATCGAATTTGATTTTGATGTGCGTAATTTGTGTTGTTATATCTTGGAATAATATGACGTAACCTCTTTATAAATTATTATATTCTCGATAATTGTGCATTTTAGGAGCGAAAAGTTGACAAAAAATCAGCTCTTTTATAATATCTACAATGGTGCTCGCTTGGATATTCGTATGATGAAATTATTCGTTATATTTTCCATATTTTTATTTTGAAACGTGAAAAACATTAAAATATTAACTATGACAAACGTCAAAATTATAATGGCGGATGGGGGCTGGCGGCTCTGCGCATGCGCGAGTGCGAAATTACAACGTCAGATTATTTTTTGTTGTGCTCTTGTTGGAGCTACCCAGTCGTTATACAGCGTTTATTAGTAAGACTTTCAAATAATCGCTGCACAGGCTTTACACAGTGTGTACCTAAAACACTGGTCAACGGATGTGGACTGTATGTATTTAACTGTTAAAAAAAATAAATTAAATTTAGTTATTTTTTTTAAAACTCCACCAAATTATTTGTTATTTGGCTTAGCTTGAATTTTTTATGCCTTAAAATTATACAGATATTAATTTTATATAATATACAGTTTTTTAATGGTATTTCAATTAACAACTGCAAGGTTTTGTGTTCTTTTTAAGACCTGATTTAATTTGTTAGATGTAGCTGGAGGTTGTATTAGTCACATCAAAAATTAAACCCTCACATTGGTTTTGGTTAAAATAAAAATAAATGGTTTTGTTTGTTTTGTAGACTAACTTGTAAAATACATACATTTAGTCATTTTTTATACATGTAACAAACAATATGATGACTTATTATATAATATAAATATATTATCGTATTAATAATAATATTAAAGGATATTTGCTAAATAATTGAAATCACAATGTCGCTAAGTACCTATTTATATAATTATATGGTTACAAAATACAATATTAAGTAAAAGTTGTTTATAAATAGTATTATTCAATACTTTTGTAATTGTAAGATTGAAAGAGTGATGATACATTGACAAAGAGTAAGAGATTGTTGGCAAAAGGAATGGCATGAATGTCTTAAATAGCTCTTAAAATTTGGGTATGTATGAAACCAGAATAATAGAAAAAGAATTTACACAAATGTATGACACTCCCCATGAGAAACACAATGTTTAATATTGAATATGTTAAATACATTAATGGTTGCATATATGCAAACATTGGATTTTTTTTCCCCGTCAGGAGTCAGTGATATTTTATGACAAATTTTTAACATCTTAACCTTTTTAAGACGAGCGTCATGTATAGATGCCCACTGGCCGCGTGCCTAAACGCCGAGGGTCATCTATACATGCCCTCATGGCTATACACAATTGTGAACCTTCATATCTCAGTAAATTCATACTTGATTGAGACAAAAATTGGATGAATATTACTCACATATATTTGACTTCAAGACATCTGTCGGTGAATCAACAAAACAATTGTTAAATTATTTAAAAAATTAAGAACTCTAAACACTGAAATTCATTGATCATCGCCGGCGAAATTCACACTCTCCCGCGCTTTGTAAGGATCTAAGCATGCATGTAGGAAAGAGGGATACTGCGCCAGTTCATTTTATTGTTTTGCGCTGAACATTCTGCTTTGAATTTGATCCTTACCAATGCACAATCAGTGCATATTCCTTATCTACATCAAATGCTGGAAGGATCACGTAACATAATGATGCCGCTATGTACTTTTTTATATGGAGATAACTACAATAGCATTATCCATCATTTATCTTATGTTTATGTTATGAAGTGTTCAATTTCATTGAGTTTATGTGATCTTTTGTTTATCTTTGATCTTTTTATGATATATCTACATCGTTAGATTTTTTTTACCGTTATTATATTCAGTTAAAACGAGATTAAAAAAAATCTGTGTGCGCCATGCGAAATACTGTCCGTCCGTAGGTAATGCAAGTACTTGTACCTACCTGTCTTGATTGGGTTAATAGAGATCTTAAAATTTTGTCTACCTGTAGGTACCTTGAGTTCCTGCTTCTCCAAAATATTCCGACTGTTCCTGCTTCATATTCCATCTGTCTCTATTGATATGTTAAAAATTAGTCATAAAATACTTTAAATATGTTGAGTTATCTTAATACTATTTGTTAAATTTCTTACTTATATATCTTAATTTAACATTATTATGAGGACATCTTTTGTTTTCTTGAAAAGTTTGAAGCTGAATATTTTTGAGGATTAGTTTAAATTTTTGGTAAAAGTGTCACCTGATGGTTCGTAGTAATTAACGGTGTCTAGGCAAAATCAAAGCAAACAACTTTAAAGTGTTGGTGATATTGGTAATACTTTCACTAAAAAGTTTTCTAAGTGTTGATAATTTGGGCAAAAATCACTAGAGTAGATTCTAGTGTTTGGGCAAATTTAATTATTGAGTTTAATGTTTATTGATTTAGGAAACATTGTCATAAAACATAGAATGGTTATTTAAGAAAAAATTGTTGGTGTTAGGTTTAAAATGGGGTGTATGGTAATGCCTATATGGTTCAAAGTAGGTGATATTGTTACTATTGGGTTCAAAATGTGATCGTTTGGATAAATTATCACCATTAGATTCAAAGCATGGTTATTTGAATAAGTTATTACTAGGTTCAAAGAGTTGCTGATTTGGATAGAATTTTACTTATGGGTTCAAATTGTGTTTATCACTGGGTTCAAAGTATGGTGATACGGGTGAATTTGTTACTATTGGGTTCATTTGGATAAACTATCACCAATAGATTCAAAGCTTGGTAATTTGAATAAATCATTATTAGGTTCAAAGATTTGGATAAACTTTTATGGTGGGTTCAAATTGTACTTATTTGAGTAACTTTTCATCACTGGGTTCAAAGTAGTGATATGGGTGAATTATTATTGGTTTCAAAATGTGATCATTTGGATAAATTATCACCACTAGAATCAAAGTGTGGTGATTTTAATAAACTATCGTTAGGTTCAAAGTGTCACAGATTTGGATAAATTTTCACTGATTGTGGTTATTTGGGTTAAATTGTCATATTGTGTACAAATTGGCAAAAATGTTGTTATATTTTTTGTGTATTAGTTAGTAAAAGATTATAAATTTGAAATCATTGCTTAGTGGTTTGTATGAAATATAAATGTATGAATAAGTTAACGAAAGCAAAATTAGCTTTGGAGTTACACTTGAATACTTCCAATTTGCTTTATTGTCAATCTGTAATATATTTATATCAAACTAATTTGAATGAAATGGCCGATTCATACCATCTTGTGGATCACATAAACACAATTGTTGAATAATAATAATAATAATAATAATAATTGTATCTCTTTTTATGTTGACAATAAAACTGTTTTAATCAATGGACAAATATATATACATATTATTATAATTAAATAGAGTAATATAACGGAAAGATATCTTGAGTGGAAACAAAATTCAAAGACTCTCACGCCCTTTAAGACAATCACTGCTGTAACCCATTTCAAACAGAAGTTTATACAGTTATCAATTTTCAGGTCTTTTACACAAATACTTTTAAAATACATTATTCTGTCAATTTAAAATAATTCATTTCAATAATAATATAATTTAAAGTTTATTATGGGCCGGTATTACAGTCTCAGTTTCAGAGCTAAACTCAATTTTTACAAAAATATAGCGTATTACAGTGTCCGTTTAGGCCTAATCTTCCCTCAAATACGTCACTAAAACGACAAATGTTTAACTCAACGTTTCTGGCGGATTAAGTATTTAACGGTGAGTCAACTGTCATCATTTCTCGACTCCTTGCTAGGCAACACGTGTAGTTTCAGTGTTCTATCACTAGAGGCGTTAGTTACAACAAAAACTGACAGCCATATTGAAACGAACATGGGTATTTAAAAGCATTATTTTGGCGAAAAAATAAAATTTACCATGTTGGATAATAAAAAAATAGTATTTCAAGTGGTAGCGTCCCGTTTTATAGTTGGTATTATTTGAGGTTATTTAAATTTTGACAAGATAATAACCACAGAAAAAGTAAAATATGTCTATAATTGAAGATTTAGTAACTGATATGTCATATTGCACTGTAATACGGAAATGAATTAAATCTCCCCTTAACATTAATCTTGAGTTTAACAAACTCAATGAGTTGAGGGCCAACTGTAATACCGGCCCTATGTTATTATTTCGTGTTGCCCTTGTGGCTCAGATACCTGAGTCCCGAGCCAAGGGTCTTGGGTTTGATTCCCTGTGAAGATACAGTTTCCGATTGTGTTTCCAGTCTGGATCTGTAAGACGATAAACATCTTAAGTTTCCAGAATGTGACAACTTGGTTGTTATTGGGTGCGTGTTAAATTAATATTTGACATAGTACCTGTTAGTTGCTCGAGAAGCAATACAATTGTTTTTTCATTATACTCATAAAAATGTATATATATATATATATATATATATATATATATATATATATATATATATATATATATATATATATATATATATATATATATATATATATATATATATATATATATATATATATATATATATATATATATATATATATATATATATATATATATATATATATATATATATATATATATATATATATATATATATATATATATATATATATATATATATATATATATATATATATATATATATATATATATATATATATATATATATATATATATATATATATATATATATATATATATATATATATATATATATATATATATATGAAATGATTGATTGCATATTTCTATATCTCCTGGGCCTAATGAATGTAAAATATATATATTATCTATTTAAGGCCGAGTCATTTTGATGGTAACGTAATATACCTCGAAGAATTTTTACTAGAAATTCAACACTTGACTATTTTCTGCCATTTTTGAATTCTTCAATCTAGATTTTATAACACTAATGTTTTAAATTTAACAATTAAATTTTGTAAATGCTTCATTTTCCTACCTCCATCTTCAATTATATGTACATAATACAAACGTCTAGTCTTTTTAAATAATAATAAATTAATGTATGTCAAACATACTTCATACATTGCTTCACACAATGTTGGGACAAAATTATCATATTTTATTATTTATACAAAATATGTTGATTATATATTTGTATTGAAGTTAAATGTATTATATTATCGTCATTGAACTAACAAGATTAAACCATGACTAAGAAAATTTCTTCTTAAGCATAATAATTATTATTTTAACCTTTAGGCTGCTCAACACACAAATTTGATCAACTGTGACTGTGACTCCCCAGGACTTAAATAAAAACATGAAAATTATACCTTAACTTTTACATAGTATGTCCTATTCTGGTTCGTTTCAGAGTACGAATACGTCTAAATCAACGGGGGACCGTGGATAAGGATTCACGGTAACAAGTAATTCATGTAACGAGTCCCGAAAAGATTCAGTCAAATTTTTGACATTTCTCATATACTAAAATTCAGGCGGATAAATTTAGACAAATCAGAATAGGACATAATAGGCCCTATTCAGATTCGACTAAAAATTTTATACGGAATTTTAGTATATGAGAAATGTCAAAAAGTTGACTGCATTTATACAGGACTCATTACGTCACACCGCGCGGATAAAATACTTTTATCCATGGTCGCCCGTTGGTTACAGACGTTTCCGTACTCTGAAACGAATCAGAATTGGACATAATATGTTCTATGAAACTTCTTAGAACATGTATTATTATTAAACAGGTAGGTGTTGCTGGTGGGCCTGTGTTGTGTGCTTCTTTGTATATGTAATATACATCCAATATATTCTAGAGTCAGTTGAGTGTAACAGCCAGTACCAGCAGACATTATTTATTATGTGAATAATCAGATTTTACAGAAGCCAAAAAAATATTGTAAATCTCGTACATTAAACTGCAAATATGACTCATCTTTTTGCTCTATAGCATTTCATATCCAAAAGATGTATTTCATTGAAAATACACAGTCTGACAAGACAAACACTTTTTACACTGAAACCTCATTTTTCAATAAAATGACACATAAGGAGGTATCATAGAACGAAAGATGATATATTTGTCATAAAAAAACATGAAAATCTAATGAAACTTAAAGTTTTGTAGGCCTATAACTATTTATATATTCTGAAATTTTGGGCTCTGTATAATGAGCGGATCAAAAGTTATAAGGGGGGGGGGGACACAGACAGACACACGAAAGCTCATTTGACATGGCTTTAAAAGCTAAAAAAAATATTTTTAAACTGGTAAACTCATTATTGATCATGATGTCACTTTAATCAAAAATACTTTTTTAACAGTCAATATACATATAAGTATACAACTTTCAGCTATCAACAATTGCACAGTTTGACAAATTGCTATGAAAATATAAAATACATGTTGTCTGCGGTGTATGGGTTAAAATAATACAACAAAAATATAATAGGTATATAATTTCTATTGATTTTTGACTACTCAAATTATCATGAAGCTGATACATAATATTTTTCAATGTTCACTCAATGAACATATCATCCTTCCATGGAATTTTTTCTGCCAGTGTCAAGTCAGATTTTATTTCAATCTTGACCATAGAGTATATTATAATTCTATGACCATAGAATACACTATCTATCTTGATCTTGACTTATCTAGTTGATTTTGACATGCAATTTAAAAGAGATTATTTTTAACATTGCCACCATGATTATATAAATGAAATATTTTAAAGTTTTATTACCATTGTTTTATAGTTTCTTAAAAAAGAAAAGAGACAGAGTCTTGGGTTAATAAATGGGTTTCCTTATAATTTTATAACTCACTTTATTGTAACAAAAATGGCTGCCAGAATTTTTATCCCCTATTTTATAATTTTGTCAATAATTCTTAATATTTCGAACAGGTACCTATTTTTATTTATGGAAATAATTTATAACATATTTTACTATTACTTTCTCAAATAATTACATAATTATCTCCATATTTATAATTTACCAGCTGTCTGATTGCTTATTACAATAATTCATGTGTGAAAGCGCTAGGGGTTAGAAATATATGAGCTTCAATATTTTCTTTTTCAAATTTATCTTTGTAAATATATTTTTCTGTAATAATCATGGCCAGATTTAGTTAGGCCTAGAGCCTCAAGATCTAGAGGAGCCCTCATCTGAGTTGTATGAAATCAATAACATTCCAACACTTAAACTGACTTAAGGCCTTGTGAAAAATACGTCTTTGTGGTTAAAAAATATTGAAATTATTATCAGACAGGTCGCCAAGTTTTTATGTTTAATGTATATTGCACCAAGTACAATTATACCACTCTAGCAACACCACTAACAGCAATTACTCATTTATATTGTGGCTTATACATTAAAACACCAAATCCTTTCCACAGAGATTATTGTGATATTCAATCAGACAGCAGTTGTGGTAATTTAGCCATCAATGTCGGGCTTTGAGCAAATAGTCATGTAGAGTGAGAGAGAGAGATAGAGAGGGGACAGGAGGAAGGAGGAGGAATGAGGCCTTATGTACTAAGTGGTATTTGTAAACTTTTTTTGCATTATATAATAAATAAATGTTCCGATTTTCAATTTTTTATCTTTTATTTTTATCCCTCCCAACCACTATATGATAATGGGTTCAATTATGAATATGAATTTATTTATTTTTATTCCTCCCAACCACTATATGATAATGGGTTCAATTATGAAGATGAATTTATTTATTTTTATCCCTCCCAACCACTATATGATAATGGGTTCAATTTAATTTTATCCTCCCAACCACTACATGATAATGGGTTCAATTATGAAGATGAATTTATTTATTTTTATCCCTCCCAACCACTATATGATAATGGGTTCAATTATGAATATGAATTTATTTATTTTTATCCCTCCCAACCACTATATGATAATGGGTTCAATTATGAAGATGAATTTATTTATTTTTATCCCTCCCAACCACTATATGATAATGGGTTCAATTTAATTTTATCCTCCCAACCACTACATGATAATGGGTTCAATTATGAAGATGAATTTATTTATTTTTATCCCTCCCAACCACTATATGATAATGGGTTCAATTATGAATATGAATTTATTTATTTTTATCCCTCCCAACCACTATATGATAATGGGTTCAATTTATTTTTATCCCTCCCAACCACTACATGATAATGGGTTCAATTATGAATATGAATTTATTTATTTTTATCCCTCCCAACCACTATATGATAATGGGTTCAATTTATTTTTATCCCTCCCAACCACTACATGATAATGGGTTCAATTATGAATATGAATTTATTTATTTTTATCCCTCCCAACCACTATATGATAATGGGTTCAATTATGAATATGAATTTATTTATTTTTATCCCTCCCAACCACTATATGATAATGAGTTCAATTATGAAGATGAATTTATTTATTTTTATCCCTCCCAACCACTATATGATAATGGGTTCAATTTATTTTTATCCCTCCCAACCACTACATGATAATGGGTTCAATTATGAAGATGAATTTATTTATTTTTATCCCTCCCAACCACTATATGATAATGGGTTCAATTTATTTTTATCCCTCCCAACCACTACATGATAATGGGTTCAATTATGAATATGAATTTATTTATTTTTATCCCTCCCAACCACTATATGATAATGGGTTCAATTATGAAGATGAATTTATTTATTTTTATCCCTCCCAACCACTATATGATAATGGGTTCAATTATGAATATGAATTTATTTATTTTTATCCCTCCCAACCACTATATGATAATGGGTTCAATTATGAAGATGAATTTATTTATTTTTATCCCTCCCAACCACTATATGATAATGGGTTCAATTTATTTTTATCCCTCCCAACCACTACATGATAATGGGTTCAATTATGAATATGAATTTATTTATTTTTATCCCTCCCAACCACTATATGATAATGGGTTCAATTATGAATATGAATTTATTTATTTTTATCCCTCCCAACCACTATATGATAAAGGGTTCAATTATGAAGATGAATTTATTTATTTTTATCCCTCCCAACCACTATATGATAATGGGTTCAATTATGAATATGAATTTATTTATTTTTATCCCTCCCAACCACTATATGATAATGGGTTCAATTATGAAGATGAATTTATTTATTTTTATCCCTCCCAACCACTATATGATAATGGGTTCAATTTATTTGTATCCCTCCCAACCACTACATGATAATGGGTTCAATTATGAATATGAATTTATTTATTTTTATCCCTCCCAACCACTATATGATAATGGGTTCAATTTATTTTTATCCCTCCCAACCACTACATGATAATGGGTTCAATTATGAATATGAATTTATTTATTTTTATCCCTCCCAACCACTATATGATAAACGGTTCAATTTATTTTTATCCCTCCCAACCACTATATGATAATGGGTTCAATTATGAATATGAATTTATTTATTTTTATCCCTCCCAACCACTATATGATAATGGGTTCAATTATGAATATGAATTTATTTATTTTTATCCCTCCCAACCACTATATGATAATGGGTTCAATTTATTTTTATCCCTCCCAACCACTATATGATAATGGGTTCAATTATAAATATGAATTTATTTATTTTTATCCCTCCCAACCACTACATGATAATGGGTTCAATTTATTTTTATCCCTCCCAACCACTATATGATAATGGGTTCAATTATGAATATGAATTTATTTATTTTTATCCCTCCCAACCACTATATGATAATGGGTTCAATTTATTTTTATCCCTCCCAACCACTACATGATAATGGGTTCAATTATGAATATGAATTTATTTATTTTTATCCCTCCCAACCACTATATGATAATGGGTTCAATTTATTTTTATCCCTCCCAACCACTATATGATAATGGGTTCAATTATGAATTTATTTATTTTTATCCCTCCCAACCACTATATGATAATGGGTTCAATTTATTTTTATCCCTCCCAACCACTACATGATAATGGGTTCAATTATGAATATGAATTTATTTATTTTTATCCCTCCCTACCACTACATGATAATGGGTTCAATTTATTTTTATCCCTCCCAACCACTATATGATAATGGGTTCAATTATGAATATGAATTTATTTATTTTTATCCCTCCCAACCACTATATGATAATGGGTTCAATTTATTTTTATCCCTCCCAACCACTACATGATAATGGGTTCAATTATGAATATGAATTTATTTATTTTTATCCCTCCCAACCACTATATGATAATGGGTTCAATTTATTTTTATCCCTCCCAACCACTATATGATAATGGGTTCAATTATGAATTTATTTATTTTTATCCCTCCCAACCACTATATGATAATGGGTTCAATTTATTTTTATCCCTCCCAACCACTATATGATAATGGGTTCAATTATGAATATGAATTTATTTATTTTTATCCCTCCCAACCACTATATGATAATGGGTTCAATTATGAATATGAATTTATTTATTTTTATCCCTCCCAACCACTATATGATAATGGGTTCAATTATGAATATGAATTTATTTATTTTTATCCCTCCCAACCACTATATGATAAAGGGTTCAATTATGAAGATGAATTTATTTATTTTTATCCCTCCCAACCACTATATGATAATGGGTTCAATTATGAAGATGAATTTATTTATTTTTATCCCTCCCAACCACTATATGATAATGGGTTCAATTATGAAGATGAATTTATTTATTTTTATCCCTCCCAACCACTATATGATAATGGGTTCAATTTATTTGTATCCCTCCCAACCACTACATGATAATGGGTTCAATTATGAATATGAATTTATTTATTTTTATCCCTCCCAACCACTATATGATAATGGGTTCAATTTATTTTTATCCCTCCCAACCACTACATGATAATGGGTTCAATTATGAATATGAATTTATTTATTTTTATCCCTCCCAACCACTATATGATAAACGGTTCAATTTATTTTTATCCCTCCCAACCACTATATGATAATGGGTTCAATTATGAATATGAATTTATTTATTTTTATCCCTCCCAACCACTATATGATAATGGGTTCAATTATGAATATGAATTTATTTATTTTTATCCCTCCTAACCACTATATGATAATGGGTTCAATTTATTTTTATCCCTCCCAACCACTATATGATAATGGGTTCAATTATAAATATGAATTTATTTATTTTTAAACCCTCCCAACCACTACATGATAATGGGTTCAATTTATTTTTATCCCTCCCAACCACTATATGATAATGGGTTCAATTATGAATATGAATTTATTTATTTTTATCCCTCCCAACCACTATATGATAATGGGTTCAATTTATTTTTATCCCTCCCAACCACTACATGATAATGGGTTCAATTATGAATATGAATTTATTTATTTTTATCCCTCCCAACCACTATATGATAATGGGTTCAATTTATTTTTATCCCTCCCAACCACTACATGATAATGGGTTCAATTATGAATATGAATTTATTTATTTTTATCCCTCCCTACCACTACATGATAATGGGTTCAATTTATTTTTATCCCTCCCAACCACTATATGATAATGGGTTCAATTATGAATATGAATTTATTTATTTTTATCCCTCCCAACCACTATATGATAATGGGTTCAATTTATTTTTATCCCTCCCAACCACTACATGATAATGGGTTCAATTATGAATATGAATTTATTTATTTTTATCCCTCCCAACCACTATATGATAATGGGTTCAATTTATTTTTATCCCTCCCAACCACTATATGATAATGGGTTCAATTATGAATTTATTTATTTTTATCCCTCCCAACCACTATATGATAATGGGTTCAATTTATTTTTATCCCTCCCAACCACTATATGATAATGGGTTCAATTATGAATATGAATTTATTTATTTTTATCCCTCCCAACCACTATATGATAATGGGTTCAATTATGAATATGAATTTATTTATTTTTATCCCTCCCAACCACTATATGATAAAGGGTTCAATTATGAAGATGAATTTATTTATTTTTATCCCTCCCAACCACTATATGATAATGGGTTCAATTATGAATATGAATTTATTTATTTTTATCCCTCCCAACCACTATATGATAATGGGTTCAATTATGAAGATGAATTTATTTATTTTTATCCCTCCCAACCACTATATGATAATGGGTTCAATTTATTTGTATCCCTCCCAACCACTACATGATAATGGGTTCAATTATGAATATGAATTTATTTATTTTTATCCCTCCCAACCACTATATGATAATGGGTTCAATTTATTTTTATCCCTCCCAACCACTACATGATAATGGGTTCAATTATGAATATGAATTTATTTATTTTTATCCCTCCCAACCACTATATGATAATGGGTTCAATTTATTTTTATCCCTCCCAACCACTATATGATAATGGGTTCAATTATGAATATGAATTTATTTATTTTTATCCCTCCCAACCACTATATGATAATGGGTTCAATTATGAATATGAATTTATTTATTTTTATCCCTCCCAACCACTATATGATAATGGGTTCAATTTATTTTTATCCCTCCCAACCACTATATGATAATGGGTTCAATTATGAATATGAATTTATTTATTTTTATCCCTCCCAACCACTACATGATAATGGGTTCAATTTATTTTTATCCCTCCCAACCACTATATGATAATGGGTTCAATTATGAATATGAATTTATTTATTTTTATCCCTCCCAACCACTATATGATAATGGGTTCAATTTATTTTTATCCCTCCCAACCACTACATGATAATGGGTTCAATTATGAATATGAATTTATTTATTTTTATCCCTCCCAACCACTATATGATAATGGGTTCAATTTATTTTTATCCCTCCCAACCACTATATGATAATGGGTTCAATTATGAATTTATTTATTTTTATCCCTCCCAACCACTATATGATAATGGGTTCAATTTATTTTTATCCCTCCCAACCACTACATGATAATGGGTTCAATTATGAATATGAATTTATTTATTTTTATCCCTCCCAACCACTATATGATAATGGGTTCAATTATGAATATGAATTTATTTATTTTTATCCCTCCCAACCACTATATGATAATGGGTTCAATTATGAATATGAATTTATTTATTTTTATCCCTCCCTACCACTACATGATAATGGGTTCAATTTATTTTTATCCCTCCCAACCACTATATGATAATGGGTTCAATTATGAATATGAATTTATTTATTTTTATCCCTCCCAACCACTATATGATAATGGGTTCAATTTATTTTTATCCCTCCCAACCACTACATGATAATGGGTTCAATTATGAATATGAATTTATTTATTTTTATCCCTCCCAACCACTATATGATAATGGGTTCAATTTATTTTTATACCTCCCAACCACTATATGATAATGGGTTCAATTATGAATTTATTTATTTTTATCCCTCCCAACCACTATATGATAATGGGTTCAATTTATTTTTATCCCTCCCAACCACTATATGATAATGGGTTCAATTATGAATATGAATTTATTTATTTTTATCCCTCCCAACCACTACATGATAATGGGTTCAATTTATTTTTATCCCTCCCAACCACTATATGATAATGGGTTCAATTATGAATATGAATTTATTTATTTTTATCCCTCCCAACCACTACATGATAATGGGTTCAATTTATTTTTATCCCTCCCAACCACTATATGATAATGGGTTCAATTATGAATATGAATTTATTTATTTTTATCCCTCCCAACCACTACATGATAATGGGTTCAATTATGAATATGAATTTATTTATTTTTATCCCTCCCAACCACTATATGATAATGGGTTCAATTTATTTTTATCCCTCCCAACCACTATATGATAATGGGTTCAATTATGAATATGAATTTATTTATTTTTATCCCTCCCAACCACTATATGATAATGGGTTCAATTTATTTTTATCCCTCCCAACCACTACATGATAATGGGTTCAATTATGAATATGAATTTATTTATTTTTATCCCTCCCAACCACTATATGATAATGGGTTCAATTTATTTTATCCCTCCCAACCACTATATGATAATGGGTTCAATTATGAATTTATTTATTTTTATCCCTCCCAACCACTATATGATAATGGGTTCAATTTATTTTTATCCCTCCCAACCACTATATGATAATGGGTTCAATTATGAATATGAATTTATTTATTTTTATCCCTCCCAACCACTACATGATAATGGGTTCAATTTATTTTTATCCCTCCCAACCACTATATGATAATGGGTTCAATTATGAATATGAATTTATTTATTTTTATCCCTCCCAACCACTATATGATAATGGGTTCAATTTATTTTTATCCCTCCCAACCACTACATGATAATGGGTTCAATTATGAATATGAATTTATTTATTTTTATCCCTCCCAACCACTATATGATAATGGGTTCAATTTATTTTTATCCCTCCCAACCACTATATGATAATGGGATCAATTATGAATATGAATTTATTTATTTTTATCCCTCCCAACCACTATATGATAATGGGTTCAATTTATTTTTATCCCTCCCAACCACTACATGATAATGGGTTCAATTATGAATATGAATTTATTTTTTTTCATCCCTCCCAACCACTATATGATAATGGGTTCAATTATGAATATGAATTTATTTATTTTTATCCCTCCCAACCACTATATGATAATGGGTTCAATTTATTTTTATCCCTCCCAACCACTACATGATAATGGGTTCAATTATGAATATGAATTTATTTATTTTTATCCCTCCCAACCACTATATGATAATGGGTTCAATTTATTTTTATCCCTCCCAACCACTATATGATAATGGGTTCAATTATGAATATGAATTTATTTATTTTTATCCCTCCCAACCACTATATGATAATGGGTTCAATTATGAATATGAATTTATTTATTTTTATCCCTCCCAACCACTATATGATAATGGGTTCAATTATGAAGATGAATTTTTTTTTTTTATTTGCGACCGACACCCCCTTCACTGGGAACATACCCATGTCGAAGCTAGTATCAAAATGAAATTTTATAATCATATTGTAACATCACAATTGTACCCTAAAAATAACTCATACATTAAGTTATTCTTAATAAATTTCAAGTTGAAAATTATTAACTTCCGATGGCCATACAACTCCGATAGAGCTTTAGCCTCCTGAACAATAGCTTTCCTGTCAGCTGCAGTGGACTCCCAGTCATCACAAGCATTCAGTACGTTCAGATCTCGCGTAACATTGTCCATCAATCTCTGCCTTGGTCTTCCCAGGGGTCTCTTGCCCACAGGGTTATTTTGCAGGATACGTTTTGTGGCTCTTTCTTCCCCTGATCTGACAACATGTCCAATCCAGGCTAATCTTCTGGACCTGATTTCGCTGGTTGTCCTGTCAATGCACGAATTTCCTTTTGAAAATTAATAGCAATAAAACAAAACCACAACACTTGTCACTGGTATGTCCATAGATAAAGGCGACATGGCGGGAACATGATAGTACAAAAAAAAAAGTAGATATACAGGTTGGCATCACTTCTTATGATAGGGTAACGTTCATTTTACAGCAAGCTGGTTGGCAGTATGTTGATAGTCGAGGTGCCAAGTACAGGTGACTTTTTTGTCCATATGTTGATGACGTAAGTCATTAAAAATAAAAATGTTTTCACCAGTGGCCTTACTGCAAATCCGATCAGGGGGGCAAGTCTGGTTCAACCGGCGAAATCAAAACCCTTGTAATTACCTACATATATCATGGATATAATTATCATATTATGCAGTTCTGTGACATCTAAAGATATTATAGAACACCATATGATAATTATATTTAGATGGGTCAGTGGCAGAACGGTTAGCGTGCTGGGTTAGTAATCCAGTGGTCGCGAGTTTGAATCCTGCCTCGACCGATTTCGTTCACCTATACCACAAGCATTTATGCTTATTTTAGGGAACGTAGGAAGATGTCCTTGTATCACAAGGACATAATAATTTAAAAAAAAAAAATATTCATTATATGGGTATTCGTGAGGGTTTTTGATTTCGCCGGTTGGACCAGACTTGCCCCCGTGAATGCTACCTTCGTAATGGAGAATTATGCGGTACATTGACAATTTTTAATCATAAAAATCAATAATTTGATTGTACGCAGGCGACAGGTAAGTAAGTTCTAAATGAAAATTTGAAATTGGGATCAGATTCGAGTTTCAACAGTAAGGCTACTGAACTGTCACTTTAAACTATAATGCATTTCATAATACACTAGTGATATTCTTTTGTCATTTTAATAGCAAAAAAAAATATACTTGAAATGGCTAAATTTGACATTTCATTTCATTAAAATTTTAGTGTATTTTCCGAATCAGACCCATGATGTAAAAACTGATAACGTTGTTTTCCTACCGATTCTGTTCATCGTATGCAAGTCATGGTCTCTTAGATTAGAAAAAGAAATTCATTTTCAGTCCACTCTGTAGAGATCTTTCACTGACTACAGTGGTTGGTTGGAAGAAATTGCTTAATGGCAATAAGCCCGCCAGTGTACAATTATATTTGTTTATATTATGTACAAGAAGATGTATAAATAAAATATAAATAAAAATAAATACTGGAGGGTTATAATTTCCCAATTTACGGCAATGTTGACCATTCAAGAAAAAAAGTTTACACTAAAACCCTGTAGCAGAGAGTTAAGGGTTGGCCACAATCCACTCATTTAACACAATGTCACATCACAAAGAATATAGCTGTTGCAGTCTTTTTATTTTCTGAAATTGACTAAAAGCAAAACATAAAAGGCCCATTTACACAATTTGATGCAAGTTTCTTGTCTGTTGTATACCTACCAATAATATTGAAGCAATAAATGACTTGCATCATCTAAACAACATGTCACATTCATGCTGTACTAGGCAATTATTCCATTAAAAAAAACAGCACATACAACTAGTTGCATGTAACACATGAGATCCAACTGTCGATAGCGCGATAGTATGTTTAGTTGAATTATAAGAATAAAACTATAAACTCATAAATCCAAATTATTGAAAATTTTAACACATGTTGGTATGTATGTCAAGATAGGACAGTATGGAGGTCAGTCCTCTTTTCCTACCGGGAATATGAAAACAGCATGATGGTTCTGTATGTATGTTTGGATATTAAGTACCTATCAAACTATTAGCAGCCAGTTTCATAAAAAGCAGCAAAAGGACCCTTTAGTTAAAGGTTCTTTAAAAATTTAAAGTCGCCTTTAAGTCGTTGCGTTTCATAAATAATAATGCCGCGTACTTTAGTAAAAGGCAGAAATGTCATCAAAATACCTGGAAGTTGGCAATATTGCTATCAAAATCTATGGAAACATAGCTCATAACCCTCATAGCATAGGTAAATCTTTCTGTTTACTACCATATAATATGTTATTTCTGTCATTGAATAGATCATTGATGTATAGGACATGTTTATGGAACAAAACCTATCAAAAAATTCTCCTTAATTCTACTTTTCCATGTGGTCGATTCTTTTCCTATACACTTTTTACCGCCGTATCACAGTACGCATCTTTTAATTAGCTCATTTTGAAAACATCATTTTGTTATATGATTTATAAAAAAATGTTTAAATAATAACAAAACTATTGAATATTAGTAAGTAATATGCACATGATCGTCAACATTCAATTGAAAATATTGACATCAACAAGACCTGACTTGAACATTATGTCATATTGCAGAACACTCTGGTGGCAAAAAAATGAACTGGTCTTAAAGAAGACTTTAGTGACTAAAGTACGAAGACACTGGACTTTAAATTAAAGTGAACTTTAAGTGACATTTTGTTGTTATGAAACGCAATTTATTTTAAAGTCGACATTAAGTCTCCTTTAATTTTTATGAAACTGGCCATAAGTCTTATATATTGTGTGTAGGCTACTACCATACAAATTGTATGAAACAATGTCGTCACTAAATTCAATTTTTATGAAAACTGTTAAAAAAAATTTGAGATGTACAAATACAATGTTAATATTTTTTATAGAAAATTAAATTATTTAGTTGGGATGTTTCGGCTTTTTTCGATATTTAAAAAAAAAATTAAAATATAGGCAGTTAAACTCATAAATTTATCATAAAAAAAATATTTTTCTTAATAAAAAATGTTTGAGAAACCCTGTAATTTTTTTGAATAAACTAATTTGAGATTTTGTATTTGTCTATATTTGTACCAATTTTCAGCGTTCTAGCATTTATGGTTTCTGAGATATATGGAAAAATAAAGTAAAAATTCAAAAGTTGATAACCCCTGACTAAAACAAAAATTCGAAATTCTGAGTATAAAAGTTTTGTAAGCCTATAACTGTTTATATATTCTGAAATTTTGAGCTCTGTAAATTGAGCGGATCAAAAGTTATAAGGGACACACACACACACACACAGACACACGAAATGTTCTACTCCGAATTCTGAGTAAATCCGTGTATGGAACATATATGCTGCGAAGCCTCTAAGTTGGTGTTTTTTGACTTCAAAGTTGGAAAAGCCGTGAAAAAAGTAGACCTCAGCATACAAATCTCGCGTATCCTGGCTTGAAACATTGTCGATATGTTAAGAGAACAAAGTTCTCCTGAACAAATCGACAGTTGGATAATTTCTTATGCAATTCTTGTATTCAAGTGATTTTTTAATGAACATGAGTGCAGTGAGTGAGGGTGTGTTGATCGTAGCTGCTCTTCTGAGGCAAGAAATATTGAAAAAACATCGTAAAAAAGGTGTTTAATCAAAAAATAGATAGCATGAAGAGAGGTTCCGGAGCATCTAAACAATCTTTGTGTGGAGTTACCAAGTGCTGCTAGTGCAACATTACGTGCATCTCCCGATTCTTGTAATGTACATTTTCAGTGTCCCATAAACACTCATGACTCCAATAAATTTCAATGAACTTTATTAAATTAGCGGAACCAAATTTTAATAATTTTTGACTCATTTTTTGATGAAAAATGAACAATCACCCTTCAAAACATTCAACACTTGAATGAAAAATTCACCAACCCAAATACGTGCAATACTTGAAGCAACAGGTCTGTAAATGGTACAAGACTGTGTTTAGACAAGTCAAGACTGTCATAGAAATAATTGTATTGGTGTAAACAAAATACACTTGTTATTATTTCTTGTAAGATTTGCATTAAATTTTTTAACTAATATGCGCGTATAAACAGTTGCTTACAATACTTGAAAGTCAATTATTGCGCTTAAGGGGGGGACTGCTGCCAACGTACCTATTTTTCAATTTGATATACCATCATTATTTCTTATCAAATCGTTTTGAAAAAAATAATTTAGATAGTTTGGATATTAATAAACAAAAATATACCTTAACTTTTTGTTAATGTTTTGTATAAATTCTTGTAGAAAAATAATGGCATACCCCGATTTTCAACGTTTATCATATATTTTTAATAAACTATAAGGCGTAGAGTAATATATTTTTTTTTAAATTAAAGAAGACAAAAATATCTAGAAAAATATGATATGACGTTGCATTAATGCTTCAGGTTTAGTAAATAAACCTAAAAAACATTTATTTTTCATTCAGCGCCATTGCGTAATAAAAGTTTTTTTCTGTTTTTTTGGTTTATTTACTTAACCTGATGCGTTAATGCAACGTCATATCATATTTTTCCAGTTATTTTGTTGTTCTTTAATTTATAAAAAAAATATTGCTCTATACCTTATATTTTTTTAGAAATTTAAGATAAATGTCTAAAATCGGGGTATGCTTATTATTTTCCTACAAGAATATATACAGAACATAATTAAGGTATATTTCTCTTTATTAATATCCAAACTAACTAGGTTATTTTTTTCAAAATGATTCGTTTAGTAATAATGATGGTATATCAAATTGAAAAAATAGGTACGTTGGCAGCAGTCACCCTCTTAATTTATTGCATTCAATTATTGCTTTTGTATGTACAAGAAACTTGCATTGTGTAAATCAGTCTTTTTTGTAATAAAACTTGTGCTATATAAAATATGGCCGGTGAAGTATATAAATTTGGATTGGACAAATTCAAAATACACATAATATGTAAAGATATAAAACCTTTATTCAATAATGTACATTTATATGTTGGATAGGCTGAATACTGTCATCAGACACAACTGACAATATAATATATATAATTCATGCGATATTGAAACATTTCAAGGGGATTTTCCATTATTAACTTTTTATTTTCAATTTGAAAATAATTTATTTTATTTATTTCAATTTACTTTGTTGAAACAACGAAAGAGCTATTTTTATACTACCACAGTCCAGAGAAGCTACATTTGGACAAGAAATAATTTAAAATAATCTGCTGGGAATCGATCCCAGGATGCCGGCACAGTGTCATACTTTTTTAACGCTATGCCACTGCAATTGAAACAAAATGAATTGAAATAAATATATTTTTTTAAAGGTGGTACAAAGTTAACTCCGAAAATATAATCCATTTTGTTTGTATATTTTTTTACAAAACATAAAATATATACATGCATCTTTTTTAAATACAATACAACCGTAAAATATAACAATAGTGTATTTATTTACAAACTGTCATAATTATTATTCTATTAGTTCAGTTCAAAATATATATTAACATACATTCAATCAATGTAACCTACTCAATAATCTTCAATAACGTTTATTTTTTATTTACAATAAGGCCCACATTTATCAATATTCTGAAAACAGAATTATACACACACGTCATTTGAGATATCTGCATCCAAATTCAATGACAATCACATTTTTATATTCACGTTGTTCATTATTTAGACCAATAGAGATGTATAAATTTAAACAACCGATTTACAATGAAAATCGATAGTGTACTTTTTGACAAGTTGCTAATGGTATACATTTAAAAAGTTATTAGTTTGGTACATACATATCAGTCACATACATAGTTACACATTAATCATTTTTCTATCCTCCTTTCCTACCCTATTGCCTTAACCTGAAAATAAAGGATAGCCTAGTTTGTACACCAGTTTTTGTTTTTGACACATCATGTACAGACGGTTTGTCTAGTATTCACACCAATTAAGTTATTTTCTTTTTATATTTCAGTTACTTTTTTTAATATATAATGCAACCGGCTCACGCCAGTTGCAATTGTAACTACAAACTAACCTAACCAACCTATTTATACCAAACTTTTGTAGGTTAGGTTTAAAAAATCGGTGTACATCCTATGATATCCGAAAATAAACAATATTTACCGAGGTGACATCTGTGCGAGACACCGTCACCTCATTTATAAGGACTGTTGCTGTCATTGTTTACAAATAAAGTAATTTCTCAATAGATGGCATTGTTACACATTATTCAAATATATAGAACTTTCAAAAATTACATTGATAAGGGAACTCAATAAGAAGGCATAATTGGTGAACGTTGCGCAAGCGCATAAAGTGATCACGTAAACCAGCCGATGACAGGTCGTAAGCCCTGTAGGTGCCTTGAGTTCCTGGTTCTTCTATAATATTGATGGATGGGTGGATGGCAGAGCGGTTGGCGCGCTGGGTTAGTAATCCAGTGGTCGCGAGTTCGAATCCTGCCTCGACCGATCTCGTTCACCTATAGGACAAGCATTTATGCTTAGTTTAGGGAACGTAGGAAGATGTATATGTACTTGTTTAACAAGGACATATTCATTTAAAAAAAAAAAAAAATATTCCAACTTCGTCTCTATTGAGATGTTAAAAAGTTTGTCAATGAAAATATTTACCACCCTTAAAAGCACAGAAGAAGAACTAGTGTTGAACTACCCCCCTCGCCGGTTAAATTTGACATTATAAATAAGAAAAATGATTATATGTGAATAAGAAAAATTATTAAATTCGGTTTCAACCGTAGTTTAATATTTGAACTAATTAACACTGATTATGTTCAATAGTTTGTAATTTTTTTATTATCACCACGCTAATATATGTATTTTAACATGCATAATAATAAAAAACTTGAGAACTCCTCCATTATGTGTTTTTTTATTCACCGGCTATCTCATGAGGAGTGCACAATAGATCAAACATGGTCGCAGGGCAGGTCCCAATCCTATCCAATAATAATACCTCATGAGGAGACTTATTAATAATTACTATAGGCCTCTGCAGAAAGAGCCATAGAGAAGAAATTAACAATTAAAATGACAAAACATTCACCTCTGACTAGAACACTCGCCATAAATCACACAAAACTGTACAAAAAATAGTAAGTTCAAGTTATTAATATTATTAAAACATTAAGACATGCCTTGTCTCGTTTATTCACAGAATAGACGGGACTCTTTTACAATTGACTGGATTTGAAAACAATATATTATGTACACAAACACACACACTCTTTCATAATCATTTCCAACACGTCCCAAATTAATATTAAGATTGAAATTTGTGCTTTGAAATGGCGAAACTAAATTATGTAATTCTCTAACCATATTTAGTGGGAGACAATGTAGCTTCAGTTTAAAATTTGATGTTGTTTTAAAACAAGTGAAACGTCACTTCAATTGTTGCCAATTGTAATTAAACAATTATTATTAGTAACGGGACAGTGGCACATAGCTGGAGACAAATGTATGATTATTGCAGAGCATGTCAAGATAAAGAGACAGCAGTCGACTTCCTCTGTCGATGCCCTGCTTTGTTCAGAAACAGTTGGAGAAACTCCTTGAGAATTTCTTTCTATAAAGATCTAATGGACTTCTGACATTAGAGACATTCTGACATTCATCAACCACTCTGGTTGGTTTAGTGAAGGGGGGGACAATCATATTAGTGGTATTATTACAAAAGTGTGAGGGGGCACCTCACTTAAAAACTCGTGTTCAATTCAAGATAAATAATTATTGAATATGGAACATGAAGTTGGTGCGCTATTTCATTTCGCTCACATTTCGTCTGTCACTTTCACATTTGTATTTTGTTCACAGAGTATTATGGTAGTAATCAGTAATTTTGTTTAAATCTTTAAGTAATGTGGGACTGTTAAAGAACATACTTGATGGTATTTTGGACAATTTTAAAATTGTAAAATACGAAGGAGACAAGGATAATTACCAATGTAATTATGGCGCAAAGTGTGATTATTTCATTCAAAAATTCACGAGTACCAATCTCATACAAAAAAAAAATTGTGTTAATGAATTTTTATGATATAATGTAGATTTGTGTAGATTAATCTATTAAAACAAAAACAATAATATACAAAAAATGCCTCTAACACAGCCTTGTAACACTCAATCAATAAGCATGGTAAAATTTATAAACCTGTGTACGATTGAAAGATGCGTGCCTTGAATTGAACACATATTAGCAGGAAAAGTTTGCGTTGTTAAACCGTGTGCATTTTGAGGACACGTGCCTAATTCGAGGCAGTACTTGCCTCCTAATCAACACGGAAAAGTAAATACGCGTCCCCATGTGACTATCACCAATGAGAACAACAGTGCTAAGATGAAAATAGGATTGAAGCGATTCTGATGTGCAAATCGATTGATACAATTGTGTATATGGACGGAAGACTAATCAATCAATCAATCAATCTATCTAATGCTGGTTCTATCCAAAGTAACCCCTAGCTGGTACATTAGAAACATGACTCATATATTATATTTGTATGCAAAGCATTCGTCATAGTCTCATTGGGAAAAGCAAATGATTAGAAGCATTAGGGCTGAAATGACGTCAACATATTCTCTAACTTTAAATGGGTCATGGAAACAATATGATTTCGATAGTTTTATCACATTTATACACAAATTACAACTTGTTATTATTATTATTATATCTCTACAACAATATCCCATGAAATGAATTGATTAACATTTCATGAAATCAATTGATTAACATTTCATGTAATGAATTGATTAACATTTCATGAAATGAAGTGATTAACATTTCATGAAATGAATTGATTAACATTTCATGAAATGAATTGATTAACATTTCATGTAATGAATTGATTAACATTTCATGAAATGAATTGATTAACATTTCATGAAATGAATTGATTAACATTTCATGAAATGAATTGATTAACATTTCATGTAATGAATTGATTAACATTTCATGTAATGAATTGATTAACATTTCATGAAATGGATTAACATTTCATGAAATGAATTGATTAACATTTCATGAAATTATTTTATCAATATCTCATGAAATTATTACATCAATATCTCATGAAATTATTATATCAATATCTCATGAAATTATTACATCAATATCTCATGAAATTATTATATCAATATCTCATGAAATTATTGTATCAATATCTCATGAAAATATTGTATCAATATTTCATGAAATTTGACTACTGTTAAATATTACACAATGAAAATATTAATTCCTCACGAAATGACTAAATATATTATGCAATGAATGTGTCAATATCTCATTAAGTCATTTTGTTGATAAAATATTTGTATTGTAATTATTGTAATATTGATATTTCCAATTCTCAAATATTCATGTCTAAGGTAATTAAACCTATTTGACTAAATTTTGAAATAGATTTCTTAGTTAAATTTGCTGATTTTTAACATATTTATTTCTATGTTACTTTAGTCATGTCACATTTTTTTTACAGTTATAATGTTCATAAATAACATTGAAGTAAAAAAAAAAAAGAAAAACTCCTTCACAAACATTGACCAGTATCAAAAATTGACAGTTCACTACAGTGAAGACGGCAGTGCATCCCTGAATCATAGTCAATTATAATTCGTAAAAATGTCATTTGATTTATTTAAAACTGCTAGAAAATATCAAATCTATGGTGCCTGCCATCTGTTAACGACTTTCCCAACTGGCGAAAGTTGACGCAGACATCTCTCGTACAAACTTCAAAACAAATCCGTCTCCCCATCTCATTGTTTAAACCGACCCGTTACAAAACTTGACTTTCACTAAAACAGCGATGGAATCACTTTCAATGGTTCGCAATGGCCGAGAGAAATTTGAGCTTGTCTCTGACGACCTGCGACAGAGTCAGTACGGCCTTTGCGTGGGATTCCATGATGTGCATCAGCACTGGACCTTCGGGAAACAGTTCGGAGTGGCCCTCTTCGAGGGAGAGGTTGGCCAGGGTCGAGTGGAGGGGGGCAGATGCCGATGGGACGGGCCAGGCGGCCACGACTTTGACAAGGCGTTCGCAGGCCTCGGTCAGAGCCCCCGGAAGCCCGACTGGAGTCGATGCCACGGCTTTGGCTCCGCGACGTCCCCCTTTGTTACTGCGAGTGCCGCGTTGGGAACAGTGATGCGACGCAACCACGCAAGCAACCGATAAAAACTGAAAAAAAAATCACAATGCAATCAGTACAGTTGAAATATTTATTTATTTATTTTATGGTTAAAAAAAACATTTACATAAAAAAAATACATCATCTTAAGTAAACAGACAACATTATACAAAGTTAAAGTATAAAAAATAAAAAAAATAAATATACATAGAAAACAATAAATCAAGAGAAAAAAGAAATAATGAGAACATAAAGTGAAAATGAAAATAAAAAATGTTTTTCCATTTATAGAAATCAAAATTATTTGTCAAATAACAAATTATGTAAAAGATAGAAAAAATATCAAGAAAGTTACAAAAGACAAAAAAGTAACAATGATACAAATACATTATAAATTATATATAATATGAATTTAAAGTACAACAAAAATTGATTTTAAATCTTAATAAAAATATAACATCTACATGATACAGTAAAAACAAAAAATATTACATTTTAAATGATATTACATTATTAGCAGCGATTAAATGATATTTAAAAAGCATTGATATTAGTTCATTTTTAAATTTAGGTAAGGAAATGTTAAAAAAATCAAATGACTGTGCATATTGATTACCCAAATTTTGAATTTGATATATAGGTTTATAATAGTACTAAATTAGTTGTATTTTTACAATAGAATGGAAGATGATTTCTAGTTTTTCTATTTGGTACATTAAAAAATTATTAAGAATAGTATTGTATTAATATATTTTTTTGTTATATTTTTTATTGCTTCTTCAGAATGGAATTATTTCTAAAAAAAATGAGGTTATTTCCAAGGATTAACCTCATGGTTTGCATGAGTCTTACTCGGGCATGGATTTCTACCATGTATGTATTGACGAGCCCAAATCTCACATTTACATGAATCATTTTTATTTTAAATGAATATGTCCTTGTTAAACAAGTACATATTCATCTGCCTACATTCACTTAATAAAGCATAAATGCTTGTGCTATTATGTGAACGAAATTGGTTGAGGCAAGATATGAACTTGCGACCACTGGATTACTACCCCGGTGCGAGATAATAACTACATACTAGCCTAACCTAACCAACCTATTCAAACCATACATATACATACCATCACGCCATATTCCTTACGGGGTAAGCAGAGAGAACCGAGCGCCATACTCCTCTATTTTTGCACACATTCCTAGCTTCATTTACATTCATGCATCGTCTCATACATGCTCGTCGATTATTCAAGCTTCTTATATTTCCTTCTTTCAAAATATCATTCACATGGTCATGCCATCCCTTTCTGGGGCGGCCCCTACTATTCACTCCATCTCTTACACACATGTATATTTTTTTGGTCAGTCGTTCATCATTCATTCTTTCAATATGTCCAAACCAAAACCTATTCAAACCAAACTTTTGGTAAGAATATAATATAATTGTATTGCGCTAGTGTTCAAGTCTGGTGGTGAATTTCGGAAACTTAGTAGAGTCAGGAAACCAACCATTTTTATTATCCTTCATACATTTATCGCTAGTTTATTTTATTTTTTATAATTTTTTAAAGCATGACTGCCAAATAAAATTTATTTTTCCGTAATATATACACGTACGTTTATCTATCTATTGATATAAAAATTGTTGTGATCGGCCAGGGACAGTTCTTGTAAACAATTACCAAAAAACTCAATTTTGGACACACATTATCACAAAAATCAACCAGTTGGATTATTGTTTATTGTTGTTTATCGTCCGTAGACCCTAGCTCGGGTACTTGGACTCGTCAATTTTACACTCATAGTTCTATGAGTGATATATAATAATATAATGGACAATTTTTTATAGTCAATTCAATGGTGAAGTGAATGTAAATGGTTCACTCCAGCATTTCGTCCACAAAATAAAAAGATTTATCAACGAGGTACGTCTTCACTGCTCCTCGAAATTTATCATCATTCAGAGACTTGATTCGTTCCGGCAGCTTGTTGAATAGACCCGCACTGAGACAAATAAAGCTTTTAGATAATTTTGCTAATCTGTGCTCCACGGGTCGGATACTTCCCTTTGAGCGAGTGTTATAATCGTGATATTCCGAGTTCAGAGGAGTGTTGGGCATGTTTTTGCGTGCATAGAGTAGGCATTCATAAATATACATGCCAGGAAGTGTGAGTATGTCTAATTCTTTAAAATAATCTTTGCACGACTCCCTTGATCCCATGCTTTTCAATGCTCTAATTGCACGTTTCTGAAGTATAAAAATTCGGCTCCAATCAGCCCCTCTGCCCCAGAATAAAATTCCATATGACATAATACTCTGGAAGTAAGCAAAGTATACAGATCTAGCTGCCACTTTGCCACAAGTTTCCTTAATTTTTTTTATCGCATAAATTGCTGAGCACAGCTTCTTAGATATTGTCTCAATGTGAGGTGTCCACTGCAACATAAAATATAGTGAATCTAGATAAATTAAGTATTCAAAACGGAATATAATTAAAAATATGATTAATGAACGGTAATATCAACAACTTACTTCTGCAAAATTGACAACATTCTCCATTGTCTCTCTGTACGAGGACAAAGGATCTTCCACCCGCGTCAGTTCCTCCACATCAGAACACACAGCGTCCAGAGCCTCCTGAAGACACTTCTGACAGCCGTCCACCAGCTGTTGGACAGAGGTGCTTCCCGGGTCAGCGGCACGCACCTTAGTTATACTCCCGATCCAACACTGGTACGCACCGGACAATTTGAGCCATCCTCTCAAGCCTCGACACGACGGCGAACTGTCGTCTCGTGACAGAGCCCCGACATGGTTCTGACTAGAGCTAGACGGGTCATCAGTCTTCTTCTTCTTTATCAGCTGTTCCATCTCGGTGGCGAGACGAACCATTTCTTCAAGGGACCCCTCCAGTCGTTGGCAGGAGTCGGTTCCTTCGGTGGCTGCTGCCTCGAGACAGGAGAGCACCAGTGATCTGAGTCTCGCGTATCCCCTGGCGAGGTTGAACTGTTCCTCAGCTCTGATATCCTCCCGTCCATCCAGGGGTTCCCAACTCGTAAAGACGCCTAAATCTCTATTGTCTCTGAAAAGTTTCACACAATGTCGAATTTAAATTTTTGTTTGTAACTTTTGGATTTCTGTCTTATTGCAGAAATGTATTTAGTTGCCTTAGAAGCAATAAAAAAATTATTACCCTAATTATTACCCCCTATTCAGTAACTATTGTAACTAAAATAGGAACATTCTAAAATTGTAGATTTTAGATTTACGCTCTTATTTCAGTGTTATAAAATATCAACTTGGACTAAATGAAATAGGAACGTACCTATATTGGCCAAAACGTTCTTAAAAAGTTACTGAATCAGACGTATTATGAATAATTATGAAATTTTCATAATTATTCAAAATACGTCTGATTCAGTAACTTGTTAAGAACGTTCCGGCCAAAATAGGTACGTTCCTATTTCATTTAGTCCAAGTTGATATTTTTTTATAACGCTGAAATAAGACCGTAAATCTAAAATCTACAATTTTAGAACGTTAATAATAATGAACACTTCCTTGCACCTTACGCAAGTGGCGAGTTTATTGCCGTATGGCAATTTCTTCCAACTAACCTGTGTTTCCAGCCCAGAGAAGCAACATTAGCTTGAGAAATTAATTTAAATAAATTTCTCCTCTGCTGGGAATCGAACCCAGGACGCCCGCACAGAAACCGAACGGCTTACCAACTTTGCCACGACGGTCGGCCGTGGTTCCTATTTTAGTTACAATAGTTACTGAATAGGTGGTATTGTCTTTGGTAGGTTTGCTAGTATTGCATCAGCAAGTGTTACATGTAATGAAAATGATAAACAAATCAACCTGAGTAGATCCCACGGTGGTGGTGTGTGTTGTACGGCTTTAGCTGCCTGCGCCGGCGTGGTACTCGCTATCAGATTGAGGATGGACTGTCCTACTAGACACGCGGCATGATGGAGAGACCTCTGAAGTCTCTCTCGCCATTCCATCAATTCCTCCAGTTTCATGAACGAGCCAAACTTGTAGGAGAAGATCAGATGGTCCACACTCTGAAATATTCAAATATAGTTATTGAAAAGAATAGTCATAGTAGAGTACAATACATACTATGATCAATAACTTGTAAAGTATACGTACATCTTTATAGTTTTGTGTGAAAAATTTAACAGTAGCGTCGTATGCCTCTTTGGTCAGATTTAGTAATCCAGTTGTGTAAAGTTGAGAGCAGTGGATGTGCCCCAAAGAGTCCAATTGTACATGCTTCACGTCCAACGTCTCGTACACTGCCTGAGCTCCCATACCACAACCTTCAACAACCACAATACATATATATTAATTTATTAGAGAACACAGACTGTTACCGCCACACTCGGATTAATTGTATCCATCCCATTCCATTAAAAGTTGATCAATGTCTTTGCGATCGAGTCAAGCGACAGTATTTTCGTTGACTGTTGATTATAAACAATCTCACCGATGCTTCCTTATTCCTGGTTCACTGATTATTTTTTCTGTGGACACATCCACACGCAGTGGTCTTCAAACTTGTACTGAACATTTTTAACTTGACACTTATTGTCACCCAAAATTATTGCGACCAACTTTCCAAGTGACAATTCTTAAACGCATCGGTGAGGGGACAATGGCAAGGAAATATGCTTCAACATGGAGTTTCTTGTTTATTTTCAAAAAATTTGTTATTTTCAAAGGAACTCAAGGCACCTACACGGCTTATGACCTGTCATCGGCTAGTATAGGTGAGATACTCCACAGGGAAAAAAAAAATAAATGTTTGCATATATGTAACTATAAAAATAGTTTCAATTGACATATGTTGACTGTACTTCCATCACAACCCATTCAACTAATACAATGCCCATTGTAGAAATCACTGTAATATATATTGAATTTTTATGGAGGTCTGCTTTTATTGAAAGCTAAGATTGGGAGAAAAAATGTTGTAATTCATCAAATAGACGTACACAATAAAATACAATATTTGCTTAGCTGTTCTTCCCCCACCACCACCCGTTCTGCTTATGGGGACTAATAACGGCCCCTTGCAAAACTCTGAAAGAACACAAAGAACATATGAAGAGTCCGGAGAACTCTAAAACCTTGCAGACACTGCACTTAATGTGCCAAAGAGAGCTAATCATGTTGAAACTACTGGCTCACTGCTCAGTGATAGAGAAGATAATAGTGCACCGAATTTAAGACAGAAAGTCTTGAAAGCCCTAAAATTGCTCTTCGTGGCTACAAGGTCCGCATGTCCAATGGGTCCAAAGAAATTCCCTCGGACATCGTCGTAGAGTTCTCGTCGGAAAGTTGACACGGAGAAGTTAGTGCATTCCCATAGGATATGCTCAGAAGTCTGTTCAGGGTTATCACAAAGCTGACATGAGGACGAATCGGATAAGTGAAAACGAAAGAGATAGCTTTTGAAACTGCCGTGTCCAGTAAGGAATTGCGTGGTCCAATAATCGGGAACAATCCACGAGGATAAAATTCGAGTCCTCACATCGGGAAGAAATAAAAATGTAAGTCTGCCCACGGAAGAAGAGGACCAGCGACGTTGCCAAGCATCTAAAAGAGAACTCCGGGCCAAGTTCTCGATCTCTCCACGAACTGTGGGTAAATTAACAGGTGGGAGAGAAGCACCACCCAAAATTGAGCTTCGGCCTCTATACAGGTTGTGAATAGAAGCTCGTCGCTGTGTTTCCAGATCAAGGGGAGCCATACCTGTGAGAATAGAAAGTGTGTCAGTAGCGCAGGTTCTGTAAGCCTTTGCTAAAGCTATTAGTGCGAAGCGCTGTCCAGAAAGCAGCAATCAATAATTACGGAACTTCATTAGATCCCAAAAGTCAAAAAAGCAAAAAAAAAAATGTTGGATTTCGATAGTCATGCCGAGCATAAAAGCATGTGTGGTGGAGCATTTATGAAGTTCAACGGAATGTTGAGAATATCAGACCAATAAGAACTGATGGAACGTTTGAGAAATACACACCGGATGTCTCAACGTGACAACTCGACCAATGAGAAGCAACAGAATGTTCTAGAACAACAAACTGGAAGTTTGGAAACAACAACTCGTCCAAGAATAAACATCGAAATTTTCCAGAACAATGAGGGGGCCATTCAATCCTCTCACTCATTAACTATTGGATATTTAATGTAACCATGTACTTATTGTTAATTTGTGTAATAAACCTTTAATAATGATTTATTATTTTTATTAACATAAATCCTGGTATATAGTAATTATAAAATATTTCAATCTGGTAAATAATATTACACATGTATGGCTCGTACGCCACTGGTAGCATAACAACTCACAGTACAATTTTAAACTTTACCTATCATATGGTATATCTTGATAGCGAGCAGTTTGCAGTGAAAGTTTGTAGGGCTGTAGTTGAGGGCGTTGTGCAAGACTCGCAGAGCCAGCAGTAGGGGTGCGCTGCCCTCCCTGGCGTGGCAGTGGTGCGCCAGCAGGAGGGAGTAGGGATCCGTGGGGGAGGGGGCTGGAGGGGGAGGACGAAGGGCTCGCATCAGCGTCTCCACTGGCGGCTCGCACCCGCAGCACCGTGACAGCTGGAGCCAACCAATGTGACGTTGCATCGTGTCTTCCTAAAAATATAACGAAACACATAAATTTAATAAATTTTTGACGCTACACATTAAAATATATAGCATCATAAATATACTGTCATCAAAATATGTAGAACTATAAACAAATTGATATCAAAATATGTAGAAACATAAAAAAATTGTCATCAAAATATGTTAACCCTTGGTGTGTTTGACCTTGTGCGCAAATTGCTTAATGGTCGTCTGCTTGGGTATATCGTTATCTCGACAGCCCGTATGGAAGTGTTTACATTTATATGAAAATTAATTAATTATGCTTCGGGACGAAATAAATTTGCGGTTATTATCTAAAGATAACTAACCAACCTTTTACAATATTTTTTATTGTGAACACATGTTTTATTTATTTTATATAGGCCATTGAATATAGAATTCAACTTGTAACAGTTCCCATCTCAATAAACGAGGAATTTTCAATATATGTTTTATTTCAATTCGCGATTTTTCATGTTTTCTACTTGGAGCGATAATAAAGCAATCATATGATACAAAGAAAATAAATACTTTAGAGGAAAATGAGTTATTATTTCCGATTTGAAAACTGCAAAAAAAATACGCATTTACGCCATTTTAAACGGTGACAGGAAAATTATTCGAAAAACAATTATTCGAATGCTCAATTTTACGAAAATCAATTTTACGAATGGCAATTATTCGAATCACATTTTTTCGAAAAACAATTTTCCGAACACACAATTATCAGAATTTACAATTGTTCGAATTTTTATGACGTCATGTTGGTAGTATTGTGAGAGGAATAAACCATAGATTTTTATTATAATATACTAGATGTCGTAGTTATTTAGTATGAATCGAAAACAAATGACTCACTTTTTGCACGGAGTACTACATCTACATAGTATATTATATATAATAAAAATCTATGGAATAAACAACATGGCGACGCACCGCGCTGTCAGATATCCTAGGATGTACACCTATTTTTAAACATAAACCTACAAAACTTTGGTAAAAATAGTTTGGTTAGGTTTGTTTGTAGTTATAATTGCGACTGGCGTGAGCCAGTTGCATTATATATTGAAAAAAGTAACTATAATATTAAAGTAAAATAACTAAATTGGTGTGAATACTAGATAAACACAAACTGGTGTACAAACTAGGCTATCCTGCGCTGTCAAATATCAGTTATTAAAAATATTATGTACCCAACAATAATACAACAAGTAAAAACTGTAAAAAAGTCTTCATCGAATATATTTTACTGGCAACAAATTAATATGTCAAAGGAGGCAACATAATGACACAAAAATATATTAAATTCGGTCAATTGGTTTTCCAACAAATGTTAGTTCGAATAATTTGCTTTCGGACAATTGTCATTCTGATAACTGATTTTCGAAAAATTGTTATTCGTACAATTGCGCATTCGAACAATTGTGTTTCGAAGAATTTTCATGTAATCATTTTAAACTTCGTCAAACTTGACTTTCAGATACTCGCAAGACGTAATTATTTGGTCTTGGATGTTAGAAATCACTTTTTTACACAAGTTAGTTATCGTATTTCGTAAATACCACATAAAAATTCACAATCTAAATTGAAAAATTGATTTTAGGGCAAATAAACTGAACATAACCCCATTTTAGTAGTACAATTTGATATTGCCTCTTGTAAATGACCTTGACGTAAATTCCCAACATATTGTATATCATTGGAAAGAAGAAAAAAATATCTATCATATGACGTAATAAATTTCTAACCAGTCAATAATAAAAAAGTGAACAAAAAAACATTTGTTTCGGTTGTCTTTGGTCTACTACTTGCGTATGTATTGGTAAAATTTGAAATTGGCGCACGTTTGGTATTGGTCAGCAATATTTCAAGATGGCGCTGGCACAATGCTCGTTCGCTATTGGACGGGCCTTACAGAAGGGACTCACAAACAATAGCGGCAGGGATTCACAACATATTTATTTTGATAAATAATTGAAATGAAACAAACAACTAGAAAAAATACTTTTGTTTATTTTGTCAATATGTTAAATTTGTCAAAAATAAAATTCAATAGCACAAAAAGAACAAAATACAGTTGACATTAAAAAAAATTATAAATAAAATTTACGGGACAGACAAAAATTGTCAAAAAAAATTTACAACCCAAAATACAATTTACATATTTTTTTTATAACCCGAGTTTACGGGATAGTAAAATGTGTAGATGACAACTATCTGTCAAAACAAAAAAAAAATTATAACCCATAAAGTTATACTTAGTTTATTGTAAAATACAAATGGTTGAATTTTTTTTTGCAAATATTTATTTTGACAGAATTACTTTAGAACTGTCAAAATAAAATACAAAAGCTACAAAATACAATTTAGATATTTTTTATATAACCCGAGTTAACGGGATAGTATAATGTGTAGATGACAACTTGTCAAAAACTGACAAAAAAAATAATTTTTATAACTCATAAAGTTATACTTAGTTTATTGTATAATACAAATGGTTGCTATTTTTTTTTTGCAAATATTTATTTTGACAGAATTACTTTAGAACTGTCAAAATAAAATACAAAAGCAACAAAATACAATTTACATATTTTTTTATAACCCGAGTTTACGGGATAGTCAAATGTGTAGATGACAACTATATGTCAAAAAAACTCTGACTGGTTGGTTGGAAGAAATTGCCGCTTGGCAATAAACCCGTCAGTGTAAAACTATTTGTATAAAAAGTTGAAATAAATAAATATATTAATAATAAAAACGGTGCCAAAAAAATTGGCTGGTTGGTTGGAAGAAATTGCCGCTTGGCAATAAACCCGTCAGTGTAAAACTATTTGTATAAAAAGTTGAAATAAATAAATAAATTGATAATAAAAACGGTGCCAAAAACTCTGGCTGGTTGGTTGGAAGAAATTGCCGCTTGGCAATAAACCCGCCAGTGTACAACTATTTGTACAAATAGTTGAAATAAATAAATAAATTAATTAATAATAAAAACGGTGCCAAAAAAAAATTATATAAATTGTTATGTAAAAAGTGAAAATAGAACAAAGAATATTTATTTGTCATGTAACTAAAATTTTGTATACAAGCTAAATAAATGTATACAAAATCAAAAACAATAAATATAACAAATATTGTGATATGCCTGGCCGTCTTTGTATACAGATAAGGAGCCGCCATCTTTGTTTGCATTTGTGTGTGTGTTGTTTGATGATGAATTTCTCGATTGCAAAATATTTTTATCACACCATTTGAATTTATTGTAAAAAACTAATTGGAATCTGTTGGATATTTGTTCACAACAAAATTATCTTCAAAATGAAATAAGTGGTTCACTCAAAGTACTCTTCTATACGTAGAAAACACTCCAACAAATTTGTACTACGCACTTCGTTTTTACCGTTTCAAATTTTTAACAAGATTTTATCGATAATTATGACACAAAATTACAATTTTTATTTACGCACTCACTTTATTTTAGTAAATAGTAACGAAATATAACAATAACTTATATTTTCTAGTTATTTACGTCTTTCTTTTCCACAAAAACAAAACTTCGACTCGCAGTACAAAACATTCAAACTTGGTCGAACTTCAACGGTATTGAATGACGAATTAGTCGCATATTTTGACCGGATGTTTTTTGTTTATGGTAAAATAATTCAATAGGATTAGATTCAAGCGAATCTAAAACTTATTTACTGCTTGCATAATATTTAAAATTGAAAAAAATAAACACAATACCTCTTGGTACGGATCCGTACCGTAAGCACACGACGGGGTATAATGTCCTTGGTACGGATCCGTACCGTGAGCACACGAGAGGTTAAACGGTAACAAATTGACATCAAAATTTAAAGAATCATAAACAAATTGACATCAAAAATATGTAGAATATTCATAGCATAGGTTAGGTATCTGACTGCTGAGCCAAAGGTCCCGGGTTCGATTCCCGGTGGGGAAACAGTTTTTAATTGCGTTTTTAGTCTGGGTCTGTGAGACGATTAATATCGTAAGTCTCCAGAATGTGGCAACTTGGTTGTTATTGGGTGCGTGTTAAATAAATATTTCACATAGTACCTACCTACCTGTTAGTTGCCCGAGAATCAATACAAAATAAAAAATAAATAAAATAAGACATATTTGAGATGTATAAATATAGAAAATGATGTCATAACAGTAATGCACATATTACAAGCAATAAGTATATATCATACGTTGTAAGGATCCTGATCCGACTGAAGTCCCGTAGTGGCCTGTAAGGCTGCGGGAAGGTCCAGGAGTCTATCCGGTGGCAGCATATTAAGGAACGGCCTCAGATCCGACACGCTGCAAGCTCGACTTCCAAACTCTCTGAAGTAATCCACTATCAAATCCCATCCACTACCGACCACACCTGCAAAAAATGTAACAATTTGATATGATTCTACGTATTTTGAGGAGTGGAGTAGGAGAGGGGAGACATATGTCTTGCAGTGACCAAACACGGGCTGAAGAAGAAAAAGAAGCAGGGAAATTAAGCAGATTGATGTTTACTAACAACACTTTTGCGATTATTTTCTCGAAATCTTATCAGATGTTGGGGGATTCACCTTTAATAATAAAAATTGGGGATTCCCTTGTTCTCCTACTAATTTTTAATAATTTTCACTTTAATGGGAATCTCGAAAAAATTCTCTATTTTGTAATACTCCTTCTTCTGTTCCTCAGAAACTATGGGCCGGTATTACAGTCTCAGTTTAAGAGCTAAACTCAAGTTTTACAAAAATATATAGCATATTACAGTGTCCATTTAGGCCTAATCTTCCCTCAAATACGTCACTAAAACAACAAATATTTAACTCAACGATTCTGGCGGATTAAGTACTTAACGGTGAGTCAACTGTCATTTCTCAACTCGTTGCTAGGCAATGTGTGTAGTTTCAGTGTTCTAACACTAGAGGTGTTAGTTGTATCGACGGTGGCGTCACACAACAAAACAAACTGCCAGCCATATTGAAACCAACATGGGCATTTAAAAGCATTATTTTGGTGAAAATAATTAAATTTACCATGTTGGATAATAAAACAATAGTATTTCAAGTGGTAGCGTCCCGTTTTGTAGTTGGTATTATTTGAGGTTATTTAAAATTTGACAGATAATAACCACAGAAAAAGTGAAATATGTCTATAATTGAAGATTTAGTAACTGACATGTCATATTGCACTGTAATACGGAAATGGATTCAATCTCCCCTTAACGCGATATTATCGGACTTCAGGAAAATATGCATTATTCAGCATTATTTGTATTTGTATTATGGCTGAACGGAATATTTGATATATCTCACATCAATATTATTTTGTTTATCAATATTTATTCTTGTGCTCCACGTCGTGATTTTTCATTATTTTATTTATAATTGTAACTATAAGCATTTTAAAAATACTTCAAACAAATATTTCAGATTTTGAGTGTTATGATAATAAACATTACTCGAAGAAACATTAATGCAACTAGATGTTTTTTTTCAAATATTTTAGATAACATATAAGTCTAGTGTTGGACGTGAGGAAATTTCAATTTTGTTTTTATTTAAGCTGTAAAAGAGATTTGAAAATACCATTTTTTAAATCAAATTTCTATACATTTCTAAGCATTTTAATGGTATAAATATTATACAGAATACAAATATTCTACATTATTATTGTGTAAAATAGCCTTCTTAATCATTTCTATTATTTAAATTTTTATTTAAGTTTTTGAAAATATTATTATAAAATATTTAATGAACCTCTGTTTCATCTAACTAAAAGAACAATTAGTCGCTCGCAAGGCTTGAACGAGTTCGGACGTCTGGGCTGCGTCAATTTTATTTCCACAGAACATTCTCTCTATTATACTACTTTACCCAAACCTGTGTGAGTGAGTCTGAGTAAAAAAATGGTTTACGTACAGTGGTGGAACATAAAAATATTAATTATATTTTTATTTTTTTTACGATGGGTAATCTTCGTGGACGACAGATTAAAATTGCGAATAAAATTTCTTCGTTTTCTACAAAATAATTTTCCAACTGTCGATTCGTTCATGAGAATTCAATTCTCTGAATGAATCAATTTTATAAAATTTTTTATAAAAATCAATTTTAAAAAATTGAATTGAAACAAAAAATATCAACATATTCTGGGTAAGATCAAAGGACTGACCTCCATACTATCCTATCTTGACATACATACATAGGTACATGTGTTGTATAGAAAATCAAATATCTTAAAATATTAAATAATTTGTATTAATGGGATTATAGTTTGGTACTTATTCTTCAACTGTACATACTATCGCTATCGACAGTTGGATCTCATGTGTTACATGCAACTAGTACTATTGTAACTATATTTAAAAATGTCAGAAGAATTGAGATGGGTGGTGGTAGAGTGGTTAGTGCGCTGGGCTAGCAACCCAGAGGTCGCGAGTTCGAATCCTGCCACGACCGATTTCCATTCACCTATAGTACAAGCATTTATGCTTAGTTTAGGGAATGTATAAGGATGTATTTGTACTTGTTATACAAGGACATATTCATTCTTTTAAAAAAAAAAAAAATTGCAAAACATATTTGATGATTGTTATAATGTGAAACACGAAATTTGTGAAATCTCTCGATGAATACAATAGTCAGATATCAGCTATAAACATACATTTTTGTGGTGTACACTCAAATATTAGGAGCATGAATAAAATTTTTGACGTACTCTTGGTCCTTCTAAAGGGGGTAGATAAGAAACCTGACATTATAGTACGGCCGTAGCATATTGTTAAGTCGTTTGGCTTCCGTGCGGGCGTCCTGGGTTCGATACCCAGCTGAGGAGAAATTTATTTAAAATTATTTCTCACGCGATTCTTGCTTCTCTGGGCTGGAAACACTGGTTAGTTGGAAGGAATTTACATTTGACAATAAACTCGCAAGGAAGTGTTTATTATTATTATTATTATCAATGTTTTTTTATATATGTGTATTTTTGTTTATTGTAATATTATTATATTAAAAAATATAAAATAAAATACTAAATTTAACATCTTGTTTACATTAATATGCCTGATTAACTTATACTTACGCTGTTTTTTTTATTTTATCAAAAACTTAAAAAATAATTTATAAGAAAAAAAAATAAACCACGGCACGCCTATGTACATATAAGCCAATATGTCTAGTCTTGTAGACTGTCACATGCATAGTCAAAAAACTCACTGTCTCTTTCGCACGCGGACACACAGTTATGAGCGTAACAGAGACTAATTTTTTTATATGTGTGTGAACTTAAAACCGAACTATGCAAGTATATTCATATGTTTTGAAGTCGCTAGAGTTTGCAGTGAATTTTATAGTACTGTGTAATACAAACTGTAGAACGATCCTTCCGCACATCGCAGTACGCGTATTAGATATCACCTTTTTACGAATACGTAGAATACATATTACTTCTTTACGATGCATCATTCGACCGTAAGTTTTGTGTATGTTAGCAGATTATCGTAATATTACTTCACTCTTCCCGCTCCGTTCTTCACCCCCGCAAATATATTTTTATTTATGTAAACTTGCCCTTAACATTAATCTTGAGTTTAACAAACTCAATGAGTTGAGGGCCGACTGTAATACCGGGCCTATGCCTCCTGGGATGACGAAGTCCAACTATCCTTCCATCTTTTGGGTGGTCTTCCAGGTAGGCGGCGGCCAGAAGGAATTTCATTCGCCGTTATATATGCAAGTCTATCACTGTCCATCCTGGCTACGTGGTCCCTCCAATGTCTTCTTCTGGATCTACTCCACCGAACTATGTCCTCATTCCGCATGTTTTCCTTATTTGAACATTGCGAACACGGTCTCGGAGAGTTTTACCAGTGATCGACCTTTGAACCTTTATCTCCGTTGTCCATAAGAGCCCCTTGGTTCGTACAGTGTCTGCTCGCGTTTCCACAGCATACGTCATGATCGGTCGCACGCATGTCTTATATTTGTAATACTACTTTAATAATATAAATAAATTATATCTATAATTAAAAGTAAAGACTTTTTGATTCTACATTAATTTTTTATTCTGCGCGATAAGACTATTTCGCCTTGTTAGGGCATTAACTAGCATAAGCTAGTTAATGCCCTAACAAGGCGAAATAGGCCTATCGCGCAGAATAAAAAATTAATGTAGAATCAAAAAGTCTTTACTTTTAATTATAGATATAACTTATAATGGAATTCTACCAAATAAAAACTTCGTCGATAATTAATATAAATAAACATGAAATAATCCAGCTTATATTTTATTATTTTACCTATCCATTACGACTGTTACGTACATAATGAAAATTCATTTTTTATTATTGATATTAGGGAATCTAATCCCGCACCAAAACTTTGATCTCACATGCCTGCAAGTGTTTTTTGTCAATTGCTAAGAAAATGAAATACAATGCACATAGAATTATGAAAAAATTATAGATAATTTTATATAACACCATTCTGACGATGCTCGGCATTGAGCGATACCAGGAGTCGCTTTTGCAAACTTATTAAAATGATATAATTTTTTTCATAATTCTGTATAATTATGTATGTATATTTTATTTAGATGTAAAAAATAAATGCATTTTCTTACTTCTATTATAAACAATAATCATATTAACAAGTTGAAAAAATAAAAAATTTTACAGTATGAAATATATAAAAACAACAAAAAACAAGAAAATATTCAAATTTACACAAAAATACAAAGGAACCACACAATATATTAAAAGAACGAAAAGCGAAAAGACCAGATGCTTCCTTCACACATTCTGGAGTTCTATCATGAAGTAACAGTTTCAAACATAAAAAATAATACAATGCAATAAAAAATAACGTTATTAAAATAAAATTAGCTGAAAAAAAGGCTGAAACACCACAATCTGCTCTCAGTCCCACAAGTCATGCATATCCCGCATTAATAATGTTTGTGAGATTGGATTCCCTAGTTGATATATATTGGATATATTATTTTAGCGAACACTGAAAAGAAGACATACCCTCGGTGTTCATTCCTTCCTTCTGCAACCTCTTGAGCAATTCAAGTCTGGCCAGATACGGACCCCTCAGTTTCTTTCCTGTCTCAGCCACCTGCTGTATGATGGACGACAGGAAGACGGCGCACTTCTCTGGAGTGTCGTCGGCCCCCTCCACGTTCTTTTCCTCGTCCCCGCAGTCCCCTCCCCCCCGCATCAGGTGGAAGGCTGACGTGTAGTACTGGTCGTAGTAGTCCCACCGATCGGGACTCTCTCTCAGCAAGTCCTGGAATCAAAAATAATACATTTTTGTGATCGGTTGTATATTATAAGAAAAATAATTAATTACTATGACTGGAATGCAGGAGGTAACAAAACTCGTTTTTTATATACTGGCGATGGGGTGCGGGAAACATTTTTTTGAGGGCATCAATTGGGCCAAGTACTGCGCATTATCTATTGTCGGTGGTGCACTATGTAGCTACCTGCCGATGCAAAAATTGGGGCCGAATAGTGACACCAGTCATAAAATAAATACCTAGCGAAAAATTTATAAAACATAAGATTTTGTTTTACAATTTTGTTCATTTCTTCAGTGGCTCCATGATACCATTTGGAGGTCTTTATTTCGAGTTCCTGAGTTAATTCTGATTTTAAAAAATACTAGTGAACCTCCGGCAAACTTCGTATTGCCTGTATAATTAAAAATGGTCCTTCATTACCACCCGTCGCTTCAGACCCTTTAGTACCTCCCGTCCCTTCAGTAGGTTTAGAAAAAGTTTAAATCCAGAAACCATCCTGGAAGACCTGCGAAGAGATGAAAGGACAGTTGGACCTTCTTTTCCCAGGATACTCTACCTTCATAGGTAAAATGACCAAATACACGAAGAAGAAGAAAAAAGTTTAAATCCAAAAACCTGCGAAGATATGGAAGGAAAATTGGACCTTCTTCTCCCAGGATAGTTCACCTTCATGCGTAAAATGACCTAATACCCGATGAAGTAGAAAAATGATTTAATCCAGAAACCATCCCTGGCATTCGCTCGACAATTCACCTAATTGTCATTGCAATACATACATACATGATACGACGTTGTCATGTGTGCGCTGTGCAATTCTCACAAAGTACAAGTGCAGTGAAACTGTACCTTACATGTACAAGTTTTGTAATGTACTTACCCCTATACAAAGGGAAGTATTTCAAACGTTATCACACGTGGAAACATCAGTTTTTTCTTTTAAATCTACACTTCTATGGAATAGTGGAGTCATGATTTCACAGTTATTAAGCGTATTATTTACATCAATTTGTCAATGCTTGGTTGTGATGATTTTGTGTGTATGCCGTACAAAAATATGAAAATTTGTGTCCTCTGTACAGCCCAAACTAAAAGGCTGATGAACTTCATATTGATACAATAATAAATGTGTGATGTACATTAACTATGAGCTGATTAATTTTCCATAGATAACGGTTCATTTCATCTCTATGATTTCATCTGTTAAAATTTAAAAAATGTTCTGACGGTCTGGAAAATCGAGATTAATATAATATCATTTAATGATTCGGCGGATATTTTGTAATAGTTAATATTAACCATATTTGAATTATAATAATATAGACTAGCTATAAACCACTTATTTTTGTAAGTCACTTCGCGATATGTTTCGGAAGCGCTGTCCTTCTATCGACCAGCGTGTCGAGACTAACATGTTGAATTTGTGTGTATCTGTCTGTGAAGTGAGGAAAGTGGAGGTTGAGGGTTGTTTGGGTTAGTGGGAGGAGGGGAGTAATGTGTAGTGTTAGTAGTAATGGTGGGGGGAGGGGAGTATTGTGTAGTGTTTTTGTTACTTAAATGAATATTGCAACCAAATGTAATGTACCAGCATTGTGAACATTCATGTTGAGCTTTCTCAAAACTATCAATAATGGACAAACAATATCTGTTAGTTCAGTTAGCCATCGATATATACATAGTATTTGTAATATTATAGAAGCTGTTGGTTTTTGTTACTTAAATGAATATTGCAAGCAAATGTACCTATCAGCATTGTGAACATTCATGTTGAGCTTTCTCAAAACTATCAATAATGGACAAACAATATCTGTTAGTTCAGTTAGCCATCGATATATACATAGTATTTGTAATATTATAGAAGCTGTTGGTTTTTGTTACTTAAATGAATATTGCAACCAAATGTAATGTACCAGCATTGTGAACATTCATGTTGAGCTTTCTCAAAACTATCAATAATGGACAAACAATATCTGTTAGTTCAGTTAGCCATCGATATATACATAGTATTTGTAATATTATAGAAGCTGTTGGTTTTTGTTACTTAAATGAATATTGCAACCAAATGTAATGTACCAGCATTGTGAACATTCATGTTGAGCTTTCTCAAAACTATCAATAATGGACAAACAATATCTGTTAGTTCAGTTAGCCATCGATATATACATAGTATTTGTAATATTATAGAAGCTGTTGGTTTTTGTTACTTAAATGAATATTGCAAGCAAATGTACCTATCAGCATTGTGAACATTCATGTTGAGCTTTCTCAAAACTATCAATAATGGACAAACAATATCTGTTAGTTCAGTTAGCCATCGATATATACATAGTATTTGTAATATTATAGAAGCTGTTGGTTTTTGTTACTTAAATGAATATTGCAACCAAATGTAATGTACCAGCATTGTGAACATTCATGTTGAGCTTTCTCAAAACTATCAATAATGGACAAACAATATCTGTTAGTTCAGTTAGCCATCGATATATACATAGTATTTGTAATATTATAGAAGCTGTTGGTTTTTGTTACTTAAATGAATATTGCAACCAAATGTAATGTACCAGCATTGTGAACATTCATGTTGAGCTTTCTCAAAACTATCAATAATGGACAAACAATATCTGTTAGTTCAGTTAGCCATCGATATATACATAGTATTTGTAATATTATAGAAGCTGTTGGTTTTTGTTACTTAAATGAATATTGCAACCAAATGTAATGTACCAGCATTGTGAACATTCATGTTGAGCTTTCTCAAAACTATCAATAATGGACAAACAATATCTGTTAGTTCAGTTAGCCATCGATATATACATAGTATTTGTAATATTATAGAAGCTGTTGGTTTTTGTTACTTAAATGAATATTGCAACCAAATGTAATGTACCAGCATTGTGAACATTCATGTTGAGCTTTCTCAAAACTATCAATAATGGACAAACAATATCTGTTAGTTCAGTTAGCCATCGATATATACATAGTATTTGTAATATTATAGAAGCTGTTGGTTTTTGTTACTTAAATGAATATTGCAACCAAATGTAATGTACCAGCATTGTGAACATTCATGTTGAGCTTTCTCAAAACTATCAATAATGGACAAACAATATCTGTTAGTTCAGTTAGCCATCGATATATACATAGTATTTGTAATATTATAGAAGCTGTTGGTTTTTGTTACTTAAATGAATATTGCAAGCAAATGTACCTATCAGCATTGTGAACATTCATGTTGAGCTTTCTCAAAACTATCAATAATGGACAAACAATATCTGTTAGTTCAGTTAGCCATCGATATATACATAGTATTTGTAATATTATAGAAGCTGTTGGTTTTTGTTACTTAAATGAATATTGCAACCAAATGTAATGTACCAGCATTGTGAACATTCATGTTGAGCTTTCTCAAAACTATCAATAATGGACAAACAATATCTGTTAGTTCAGTTAGCCATCGATATATACATAGTATTTGTAATATTATAGAAGCTGTTGGTTTTTGTTACTTAAATGAATATTGCAACCAAATGTAATGTACCAGCATTGTGAACATTCATGTTGAGCTTTCTCAAAACTATCAATAATGGACAAACAATATCTGTTAGTTCAGTTAGCCATCGATATATACATAGTATTTGTAATATTATAGAAGCTGTTGGTTTTTGTTACTTAAATGAATATTGCAAGCAAATGTACCTATCAGCATTGTGAACATTCATGTTGAGCTTTCTCAAAACTATCAATAATGGACAAACAATATCTGTTAGTTCAGTTAGCCATCGATATATACATAGTATTTGTAATATTATAGAAGCTGTTGGTTTTTGTTACTTAAATGAATATTGCAACCAAATGTAATGTACCAGCATTGTGAACATTCATGTTGAGCTTTCTCAAAACTATCAATAATGGACAAACAATATCTGTTAGTTCAGTTAGCCATCGATATATACATAGTATTTGTAATATTATAGAAGCTGTTGGTTTTTGTTACTTAAATGAATATTGCAACCAAATGTAATGTACCAGCATTGTGAACATTCATGTTGAGCTTTCTCAAAACTATCAATAATGGACAAACAATATCTGTTAGTTCAGTTAGCCATCGATATATACATAGTATTTGTAATATTATAGAAGCTGTTGGTTTTTGTTACTTAAATGAATATTGCAAGCAAATGTACCTATCAGCATTGTGAACATTCATGTTGAGCTTTCTCAAAACTATCAATAATGGACAAACAATATCTGTTAGTTCAGTTAGCCATCGATATATACATAGTATTTGTAATATTATAGAAGCTGTTGGTTTTTGTTACTTAAATGAATATTGCAAGCAAATGTACCTATCAGCATTGTGAACATTCATGTTGAGCTTTCTCAAAACTATCAATAATGGACAAACAATATCTGTTAGTTCAGTTAGCCAACGATATATACATAGTATTTGTAATATTATAGAAGCTGTTGGTTTTTGTTACTTAAATGAATATTGCAAGCAAATGTACCTATCAGCATTGTGAACATTCATGTTGAGCTTTCTCAAAACTATCAATAATGGACAAACAATATCTGTTAGTTCAGTTAGCCATCGATATATACATAGTATTTGTAATATTATAGAAGCTGTTGGTTTTTGTTACTTAAATGAATATTGCAAGCAAATGTACCTATCAGCATTGTGAACATTCATGTTGAGCTTTCTCAAAACTATCAATAATGGACAAACAATATCTGTTAGTTCAGTTAGCCATCGATATATACATAGTATTTGTAATATTATAGAAGCTGTTGGTTTTTGTTACTTAAATGAATATTGCAAGCAAATGTACCTATCAGCATTGTGAACATTCATGTTGAGCTTTCTCAAAACTATCAATAATGGACAAACAATATCTGTTAGTTCAGTTAGCCATCGATATATACATAGTATTTGTAATATTATAGAAGCTGTTGGTTTTTGTTACTTAAATGAATATTGCAAGCAAATGTACCTATCAGCATTGTGAACATTCATGTTGAGCTTTCTCAAAACTATCAATAATGGACAAACAATATCTGTTAGTTCAGTTAGCCATCGATATATACATAGTATTTGTAATATTATAGAAGCTGTTGGTTTTTGTTACTTAAATGAATATTGCAAGCAAATGTACCTATCAGCATTGTGAACATTCATGTTGAGCTTTCTCAAAACTATCAATAATGGATAAACAATATCTGTTAGTTCAGTTAGCCATCGATATATACATAGTATTTGTAATATTATAGAAGCTGTTGGTTTTTGTTACTTAAATGAATATTGCAAGCAAATGTACCTATCAGCATTGTGAACATTCATGTTGAGCTTTCTCAAAACTATCAATAATGGACAAACAATATCTGTTAGTTCAGTTAGCCATCGATATATACATAGTATTTGTAATATTATAGAAGCTGTTGGTTTTTGTTACTTAAATGAATATTGCAACCAAATGTAATGTACCAGCATTGTGAACATTCATGTTGAGCTTTCTCAAAACTATCAATAATGGACAAACAATATCTGTTAGTTCAGTTAGCCATCGATATATACATAGTATTTGTAATATTATAGAAGCTGTTGGTTTTTGTTACTTAAATGAATATTGCAACCAAATGTAATGTACCAGCATTGTGAACATTCATGTTGAGCTTTCTCAAAACTATCAATAATGGACAAACAATATCTGTTAGTTCAGTTAGCCATCGATATATACATAGTATTTGTAATATTATAGAAGCTGTTGGTTTTTGTTACTTAAATGAATATTGCAAGCAAATGTACCTATCAGCATTGTGAACATTCATGTTGAGCTTTCTCAAAACTATCAATAATGGACAAACAATATCTGTTAGTTCAGTTAGCCATCGATATATACATAGTATTTGTAATATTATAGAAGCTGTTGGTTTTTGTTACTTAAATGAATATTGCAACCAAATGTAATGTACCAGCATTGTGAACATTCATGTTGAGCTTTCTCAAAACTATCAATAATGGACAAACAATATCTGTTAGTTCAGTTAGCCATCGATATATACATAGTATTTGTAATATTATAGAAGCTGTTGGTTTTTTCCTAATAAATAAATAGTTTGAGTAATTTTTTTTCTTGAAATGTTGACAATCTCTGAATGCATTTTCAAATATTATTCATACTCAAGATTTTCTTTTAAAAAATCAAAATTCCATAGAATGTCATAAGACACAAACATCATGTAATGATGAAACTCATAGCATGCATTCTCTACTTGGTTGTGAAATTGAATTGAAGTAAAAAAAAACTTTAAATATTGTGAAAATATATTTAAATATCAAAAGTAATAATAACCTTTGTTGTGATATTAAGGTTCCTCCATCTTTTGAGCAGTGTCAATAGCGGCATTGTTCTGTGTTTATTTTGTGGAGGTGGCAGTAGTTTAATGGCCAGGGGCGAGGTCAGCGTCTGCAGAGCGTCCTCATGTCGCCCCTGGAGGGCCAGCACGGCCAGGTACAGCTGCAACTCCTGCTCCGCCTCCAACCGCCCCTCCACCACCAGGCGCTCCATCATCCGGCTGGCGAGAGCGAGGAGTACACCTCGCTTTACCACGTCGACTGCCCCCGCACCGCGAGTCGCCTAGTAAAGTCAAATTGAAGACATTTTTAGAACACACCTTTTGTTCTTCTGAATCGAAAGATGTTAGTTAGATGACATACTTAGTTATCAATGGCCAGTGAAACAGTGGAGAATTTTACATATTTATTTTACATATTTAGTTCCATCGTATATCTGGGAAGCAGAATATCTCAAGACGGACGTTCAACAGCAGACATCAAAAGCAGAATCCACCAATCAAGCGTCGCCTTCAACAAAAGATCAACAATTTTTGAATCCCCTAACATTTCCATGAAAATTAGGAAAAATTTGATCAAGACTCTTGTCTGGAGTGTACTGCTATATGGCTGTGAAACATGGACCATCAGCCAACGCGAAACGGGACGTCTGTCTGCGTTTGAGATGTGGTGCTACAGACGCATGGCTAAAGTTCACTGGTCAGAACACATCAGTAACGACGACGTACTAAGAAGGGTTGCAGAGACAAGGCAAATTATGAAAAGAATTGCCCAACAGAGAACAACTTGGATAGGCCACAACATCCGGAACCCAGGCCTGCTATTTACCATCGTCGAAGGAATAATTGATGGGGGTAACTGTAGAGGTCGCCCCAGAAACAACTATATAGACCAGATAATCGGTAAGTGCGCTGTAGCAGTTACAAAGAGATGAAGAGACTGGCGGACGATAGAGTTAAGTGGAAAGATCGAATGTTTGGTGCAGACCAATCCTAGGATTGTGACCCAGAAGAAGAAGATATGAGTGCTGCTTTTGATACAGTTGATCATGAAATACTCATTGACAGAATGAATGTTTCATATGGCTTCCAAAGATCTGCAATAACCTGGTTAAAATCGTACTTAACAAACAGATATCAGACTGCCACAGTAAATAAATTGAAATCAAAACCTGCACAGATGAAAACGGGAGTACCACAAGGCTCTGTATTAGGTCCACTTTTATTTATTCCATACACAAAATAAATATTTAACATTATTCAATCACAGACTTAAACGACCACTGTTATGCAGACGACTGGCAAACATACTCACAAGAAGAGTTCCATCGTTAACTACGAGAATGATATGAGCATCGAGATTGGGAAGAGGATTTTTGTAGCTAAGCGAAGTCTAAATGTTAACCTTCCCCCTAGTCCACTGTCCCAACCCCACCTCTACAACACCACTATCCATACAACGCACTCACATGCATAATATTCAGTTTACATCCACCTGAAAAAGGTAATGGACATTCCTGAAACATGTGGAAATATACAAAGTATAGTGTTTTGTATTTAATTTAAATAATTTATTAAATACTAATTTCCACAAAGTTGAAGCCTCCACGTTTGATAATTTTACTTTGGACAGTCAAAGTCATGCCTATTGTCCAGAAAAACCACATTATACAAGACACTAATTAGAACAGTCTTAACATATGCTTTGGAAACCTTAACAAAACATTAACAAAACACGATGTAAATAAACTTTGGCCTTTGAAAGAAAAATATTACGCAGGATATATGGACCTATTAACGACAGTCAAACATGGCGTATAATAATAAAAAGTGTGCAAAATGTTTAAAATAAATATATTACATGATACAAAAGAGAAAAGCAATTGCCCAAGATCACAGGCGACCAGAGTACCAGCCAGAATAGGAGAACCACACGGACTTAAGGGGCCCCTTTGATGACTCGAGTCACCCTCGCCACTCACCCATCAACCTTCGACTGATACTCTACTTCCCTGCGCAACCAAATCCTACAGGACAAATATTATATAGGCATAGAGCCGTATAAATTTATTTATTTATATAAACGCCCTAAATGGGCTTTTACATACACAATTACAAATTATTAAAATATATGTTCATGAAACACGAAGCAAAATACATACACACATAATAATAAATCTAAAGTAATAAAGCAATCAAAATATTAGTGTTTGTGTGTGTGTGTGTGTGTGTGTATGTGTGTGTGTGTGTGTTTGTCTCACGCCTTCTGAAAAACCAAGGGCATCTAAAAATCTAATTTATGTGCGAACGTGTACCTGTATACCTGATGCAGTGTCACGCTAAAAATAATGCGATAAAAATGCTGAATTTTAAAAATATTTCAATAATTATTTTTTTCATACAAAATTTCGCAAGTCGTATCTGTCAAAAAAGTGTACATTTTGCACGCAAATATCTGTTAGTTTAAAAGTTAGAAGTACGTATTTACACAAAGAAAATATATTTTCAAGTATAACTTAGCGTTTAAGTGAAAAACATGGTGAATATTTGGTATAATTATAATGTATAACTTATTTTTAAAGTAAGCGTTTTGTACATAAATGCTGCCATTTTAATATCTTTTCATACGATATTTAATTTTCCCACCGAATGAATATGTTCTTGAAAATAATAAACATTTGAAATAAATGTAATTATGAAATAATAAAATGAAACACAAGACATTACGGCAAGTTTTAAGACATATATTGTAAAAATGTGTTTTTTATTAGTAAAGATATAGGCATAATAAAATTGCATAATTTGTAAATAATATTTTATTTTTCTGACAATTTTCATTTTTATGGCATCGAACAAACCAATGTAGGTACCTACATATTCAAAAAATGTATCCGAACCATTTGATATTACTTACGTGTTCGAATCGTTTCCATGGCTACAGAAAGAATGTGATATTCAAATAAAATTTGTTAGGAATCGAATTTATTTAGAAGGTTGTTGTAGGTAGGTACCTACCTAATACTATTTACTTACAAATCAACAATAATATACCTATACTGATTTCCTATAGGAAAATTATTTTAATTATTTATTTATCAACCGTTTGTCCGATTATAATGAAACTTTGGTGAATTGTCGAGCGTATGCCCAGGATGGTTTTCGGATTTAAACTTTTTTCTTATTCTTCTTCGTGTATTTGGTCGTTTTACCTATGAAGGGGGAGCAGTGGCGGCTGAAGACCTTAAATATTAGAGGGGCTCGATTTTTTTTCTTGAAAGGAAATGAGTATTTGAAAGGAGAAAATATTCAGTACCTACACTTGTGAAATATCGACACAGGTGAAAAAAATATTTTCATGCATATGATCAGTGTTTATCATCATTCTCCTGTTAAGCTGCAATTACAATACCTGAAAAAAAGGGGGTCGGTGGATCATATATCATACATGTTGGATTTAGTTGTTTTTGTCAGAGTCAGAATTAATACCTACATCAGAATTATTGTCAAAAAGTAAACACGGAAAACAACATTCACTACACCCGCAATACGCATTCTTTTCACTACATCTGCAAAGCCATGACGTTTTTTGTTACATATTTATATTAAAACTTCGAATATATTTACGTGATTTACAAGTACCTACTAATTTGAGATAATGAGATGATTGGCCGGGAGGCCCTTATTTTTTCACATTCACACGATCATCGTAATTAAAGTAACGCGAAATTAAATTATGTATACTATTCACCGTGTACTATTGTCAAAAAATATCATAAAAAATATTAACCGCAATTCGTCACTCTGCAAAAACAACATGCAAAATGGCGCGCTGCAATCAACAGCTTTCAGCTCTCAGCTGACGAGCTGACCGAAGTGCGCAGACGCCGCAGACGTGTTCATAAACATACTAATATTAATCGTGTTCATAAACACACTAATTCAATTTAATCGTTTAGACCAAAATATACGATATTGTTGTATAGTAGTATATTCCGGTGAATTCATGAACATATATAGGAACGTGCCCGAGAGCTCCATACATTTCGAATCATATTGCACTGCGGCATTAAAATCAATTCTATGAGTTTACATACAGTTCTTCGGGCGCAAGTACATTGTGCCCGCGGAACAAAATTTTTCATAGAATCTCGCTGTATGAAACGAACTATTGCAGTATTTTACTATTACAACCGTAAGGTGGAAACACATTTATTTAAAAAAAATAATGAATTTCCAGAATTAATTTAGCACATATTTTTGGAATCTATAGAAAAAAATTTTTGGGAGGGCTCAGCCCGAGAGCCCCTTTGGGGGAGTATCCTGGGAAAAGAAGGTCCGACTGTCCCTCCATCTCTTCACAGGTCTTCCAGGACGGGTTCTGCATATAAACTTTTTTCTTCTTTTTCTTCAATGTATACTTGGTCATCTTACCTATGAAGATGAACTATCCTGGGAGATGAAGGTCCAATTTTCCTTCCATCTCTTCGCAGGTTTCTGGATTTAAACTTTTTTCTTCTTCTTCTTCATCGTCTATTTGGTCATTTTACCTATGAAGGTGGACTAACCTGGGAGAAGAATGTCCAATTTTCCTTCCATCTCTTCGCAGGTATCTGGATTTAAACTTATTTCTTCTTCTTCTTCTTCATCGTGTATTTTTGGTCATTTTACCTATGAAGTTGGAGAATCCTAGGAGAAGAAGGTCCAACTGTCCTTCCATCTCTTCGCAGGTCTTCCAAGACGGTTTCTGGATATAAACTTTTTTCTTCTTCTTTTTCTTCTTCATCGTGCATTTGGTCATTTAACCTATGAAGGTGGAATATCCTGGGAGAAGAAGGTCCAATTTTCCTTCCATATCTTTGCAGGTATCTGGGTTTAAACTTTTTTCTTCTTCTTCGTGTATTTAGTCATTTTACCTATTAAGGTAGAGCATCCTGGGAAAAGAAGGTTCTTTCATCTCTTCGCGGTTCTTCCAGGATGGTTTCTGGATTTAAACTTTTCTTAACCGACTGATGGGACGGGATGTAATGAAGGGAAGGGAGGCACTAAAGGGCCTGAAGGGACGGGAGGTATAAAACTGCCTGAAGGGACGGAAGGTACTGAAGGGCCTGATGGGAAGGGACGTAATGAGGGATTAAAGGGACGGGAGGTACTAAAGGGCCTGAAGGGACGGGAGGTACTGAAGGGTCTGAAGCGGCGGGTCCTGGAGTCTAATTCTTTTTCTTCTTAATTTTATGTAGATCTTTAGGGCAGTTTTTATACAAAATATTTCCTATTGTCTAATTCATCTTCTTCTTCTTTTATGTATACATTTGGGTCATTTTTTTTATAAAAATTATTTCCTTTAGTCTAATTATTATTCTTCTTCATTTAAGTACGTAGACTTTTGGGAGAGTTTTAATACAAACTATTTCCAATAGTCTTATTCATTTTCTTTTATGTAGACCTTTTGGTCAGTATTTATACAAACTATTTCCAATAGTCTAATTATTCTTCTTCTTCTTTTTTGTAGACCTTTGGGTGAGCTTTTATACAATCTATTTCCAATAGTCTAATTCTTCTATTAGGTACTTATATGTATTTTTACTTATTTTATGTAGACCATTGGAATAGTTTTTTATACAAACTATTTCTTATAGTCTTATACTTATTTTTCTCTTATTTATTTAGTCTTTTGGGTTAGTTTTAAGTCTAAAAGTCTATTGTGCAGAAATATTATCAACGATATGCACACTTGATGAAAATACATATGTAAAAATGAATGGGATATGGGATGTGACGATGTAACCTGCACTAGAATCTTTTCAATACTTTTGTTTAATCAAATTTAAACCATTTATATCATCCTATTTTGAATAATTTTCAATACCTAATATTTAAAGAATGGGGGTTTAGGCCATTACTGAACTCTTCACAACGTTTATATTCCAATTAAAAACTATTTACTATAGTTTAAGTCTTCATCTTCGTTAATGTAGACTTTCAGTCTAATTGTGCAAAAATATAATGCATACTTGATGAAAAAATATAAAAACGAATGGGATGTGACCAATACTAGATCTTTTCAGTACCTACGTTTGTTTAATCAAATTTTAACCACATCCCAACATCCAAAATTACTAAATTTTCAATAGGTACACATTACAATTTGTTTTCGATGATAATATTTAAAAATGGGGGTTGTGGCCAAACCAATCTCTTTACAACGTTGATAAACAGTCATATTTAAAACCATTACGCATAGTCCATGCGAGCAGAAATTGTATAAATATTATACTTCATTCACACTTTATAGCAATATATAAAAATTATGGGTTGTGGCCATCACTTGAACAATACTTAAACTCAATCAAATTTCAAACCACTTTTCATAGTCTGATATTGCAAAATAATTGGGTGACAATATTATAAAAATAACATAATTTATTCACAACGTTTATATTCAAATTAAAAACTATTTAAGTCTTCTTCAGTAATCTAGATCAGTTTTATTGTGCAAAAATATAATAATCTATAGGTATGCACACTTGACGAAAAATATAAAAACGAATGGGATGTGACCAACACTAGAATCTTTTCAGTAATTTTGTTTATTTAATTTTTAAGCCATTTCCCATCATCCAAAATTACTAAATATTTAAAACACATTTGCGTTCGATGACAATATATAAAAATAGGGGTTGTGGCCAAATCCAAACTCTTTACTTTGTCTCTTTATAATCAGTCATATTTAAAACCATTTACCATAGTCCATGCGTGCAGAAATTGTATGTACCTACTTATATATAAAAACAAATGGGTTGTGGCCATCACTTGAACATTTTACATCGCTTAAACTCAATTAAATTTCAAACTACTTTTCATACTACGAATTAGCAAATATTTTTCGTGACAATATTATATAAAAGATTGCTTATTCCTTCACTAATTTACATTCTTGGCCAACGGCGGGACATAAAAGCTAGTAGGTAAATATAACAAAAAAATATCAAGAAAAAAAATGTATAAATTTACAAAATATATAGTTAGTGAAGTACAATAAAAATAATAAAAAAAGAAAAACAAGCAAAAGATTTAGCTAAAAAACAAAAATAAAAAATGAAAAGAACCCATAATTGATACAATCTTTAAAAGTCTCTCTTTATATTCATATATTGAACAGCAAAAGACATCAACAGAGACAAACTCTTTACCAAGTCTATGTAATCTCAGAATAGGCGAGTGAATATAATAATTATTACTAGATTTTATGATAAAAAATAGTGAAGCCTGTACGGATAATCGGAACATTAAATGAAATGAGATATCAAATCACTGATTGTCCTTCTACTTGATAGTGTTTTTAAGTTAATTGTACACATTAAAGAATTATAATTTATTTGTTCAAGGGGAATCGATAATTTAAAATTGACAAATCTTATGAATTTTCGCTGAACTTTTTCTAATTTATACTGGTGAGATTTATAAAAAGGAGACCAAATAACTGAATTATATAAATGTTTTGACTGTGCAAAATGCAAAGGTATTTAGCAATAAAGAAAATGTTTTATCCCTACGATATTGTCTACAATGCTCTGCGAGTTACTGACAAACTGTAGTTGCTACAGATAGGAGTAGAGGGTCATTTGGATTATAGAGACAACTATATTAATCGCTTTGAAACAAAGTTTATTTGTAAATAATGCAACGAAATATACCTGCAACACGATGCTCATTATGGTCCAAAAGTAATATGGATTCTTGGGTTTCAGTTTGTAGAGCTGCATGGCACAATGCTGTTGTTTCTCCAAGTGTCCAACTCTGACGTGGGCCATAAACAGGTGTGTGTGGAGCTCCTCGCTGTTGGGGTCCACTTTCACAGCAGCCTCGTACATACGACACACCTTGTCAACTATAACACATGCATTTCCTAAGTAACTTATTAATTCATTTAACGTCCAGTGAAGGACTTACACCATACGGGCCTGCTTTAGTACAATTGTGCAAAAAATAAACAATATATATTTTATATATTTGCAGCAAATAGGTACATTTGTTGCAAGTACATCTGTTGGTTGCACTAGGACGAGGTCAGTAACTTACTGGAGGTACTTTTCTAGGGAGGAACATTTGAGAACCACCACGGACATTGACCTGGCACAAACTCATTTAACTGCTAGACCTAGGGTATAGTATAGAAGGCCAGGTAGCGCTCGACATTTCATCGCATAATAATAATAATAATAAATTAGGATGATTTTTATAGCCCCGTTTTTGTGATAACCTCACCTCAAGGGCGCTTTGAATATATCACAGGTTTTTGTAAGATTCGCGGAAGAAGTGAGTTTTTAGGTGTTTCCTGAATAGTGCTAAGTTGTTGATTTGCCTCAGTTCAGGTGGTAGTTTATTCCACGAGGCTGGTTCAGCCACAGCACGATCACCGAAGGATGTAGTGTTGACTCTATTTATTTCAGTCAACTTGCCAATCACAGATGTGGTGGCTGACCGAAGTGTTTGTTGTCGCTCGTTTACGGTGAGAGGGATGCAGAAGTCTGTAAGATACATGGGAGCCATGCCATGGATCGCTTTGAAAGTCAACAAACATAATTTGTACTTGATTCTCTCTGGCACTTTTAGCCAGTGAAGATTTCGTAGATGGTGGGATATGTGTGAGAATTTCGCGGCTCCGGTGATTAGCCTAGCAGCAGCGTTGAAGACGGATTGAAGTTTTTTTAGCTCCAGCTTTGGGAGGTTTGCGTAGATACCATTGCAGTAGTCCAGGCATAGTTACTAACATCTACTATGAAAGCTAACATTTAGGCCCGAATTTATAAATCGTACTCAGAAATTTCTCAATGCTTAGCATGACAAATTCCATACATTTCGGTGTGCTAAATACTGACTTAGCACTGAGAATGGTTTATAAATACGGCCCTTAGTAGTTGCTCAATTTTATGTTACTTAATTAATGCAATGTTAATATTGCAATATTCATATTTATTTAATTGTAAATATACATATGTATATGTAAGTAACCAAACAGAAGAACAAGCGAGGTTCTTTAAAGGATTTTTATAAAAATGAAAGTTTAAAAACACAAGTGTCCGCTGAACTTCATTTCATTGTTTAGTCAAAACAAGTTGTTTTGCTATGTATAATAACTATTCTAGCCTTCGTGGCTCAGTTGGATGATATCTGACAGCCGAGTTAACGATCCCGGGTTCTATTCCCGGAGGAGACACAGTTTTTAATTGTGTTTTCAGTCTGAATTTGTGAGACGATTGATATCGTAAGTCTCCAGAATATGGCAACTTTATTATTATTATTTAACAGGCAGGCAGCTATTGCTGATGGGCCTGTATCATGTGCTTATTTTTGTAATGTGCATCCAATCTGTTTTTAAATTGATTGAGTGTTCCAGCACTCACAACCTTATCCGGTAAACTATTCCAGGCATCCACCACCCTGTTGGTCAGGAAGTGTTTCCTTGGATTCAGGGAAAAGGATGTTTTATTCAGCTTATTATTGGGTGCATATTTGACAGAGGTGTTACATAGATAAACGATACAAAAAAAAACATATTGTCCACAGCTCGTACTGACATTTTTACACGGTATTATTACAAAATTTCTTAGTAAATTCAACGTTCGGCTTCAACCAAAGGTAGGCAAGGGCCGAACATTCGACTTCAGCCAAAATCTGACCTTTGGTCGGACACCAACAAAAATTATACGCATGAAAAAGGCGAGGTTCAAATCCATTACAAATAATGATGTCAGCATTCAGTTTATTCTATGATTACAGTTTTTCCTGACATTATTATGACGTATTTGAGAGTTTTGGCGAGGGTATGAAACAATTATTTTTTAAATATTTTTATATTAATTTAGGGGCAAGGATTTACATATTTCCTTCACAGATACATCAATGTACGTATTGTTTTCATCAATAAATGAAATATGTGCCATAAACCTATTTATTCCTTTGTATTTAGATGTAGGTAAGTACCAGGATTAATAAACTGTCCAAAATAAATCTTAATGAATGTCACTTTCATCTACTTAACCCTTTTTCAACCAGTGTCGATTCAAATAGACATGTTCTTTGTAATTTATTTTTGAATGACTGAGTGTATAAAACACTTATAATTCTTGTTTATGGTATAATATTATTTGTTCTCTATGACGGCATTTATAAACCAACCATAGGCTTGCACAGTCTGCACAATGATTGTAACGATAATGGTAGCAGATTAATAGACTTTGCGGCCTCCCATAGCATGGTCATTGGAAGCACACTATTCAAACATAAGTCGATTCATAAAGCCACCTGGAAGTCACCAGACGGAGTGACCTGTAACCAGATAGACCATATACTGTTAGATGGTAGACACGCATCAAACCTTCTAGATTGTAGAACATACCGTGGTGCAAACATTGATTCAGATCACTACCTGGTAATTAATAAGATAAGAGCCAGAATATCAATGGCTAAGATGCACAAGTCAACAAAATCTACAAAATTTAATACACAATCACTAAAAGACCATGATAAGCGTAAACAGTACATGGAAGGACTAAGCAGGAAATTAATAGAAGTCAACGAAAACCAAGATCCTAATAACTTATGGAACGAATGCCAAAGTATTATTAGAAATACTGCAACTGAAGTACTTGGACAAATTGACCCAAAAAGAAGAAATGAGTGGTTTGACAACGAATGTGCAGAGGCAACGAGAAAGAAGAATGAAGCATATCTCAAACAGCAGCAACGAAATACCAGAAGTGCAACAGATGAATATAAACAGAGAAGAAGAGAGGAGAAACGGGTTCACAGGAAGAAAAAGAAGGAATGGGAACAACTACAAATCAATGATTTGGAAAATCTCAACTCTCAGAAAGAATGCAGGAAATTCTTCCAGAAGTTAAATCATCAGCGAAAAGAGTATAAGCCGAGAATGACTGCATGCAAAGACAAGAATGGTGAAATATTGAATGATAAGGTGGATATATTGAAGCGTTGGGCCCAGCATTTTGAAGATCTCTTAAATAATGATAGTGACACTAGTGATAATGACATAGATAATTTGTACACTGAGGAAGATGACAATATGCTGCCTCCAAGTATGACAGAAGTCAGAACAGCACTTAAATGCTTAAAAAATAATAGATCCCCAGGTCATGATGATATCCCTAGCGAGCTTCTCAAATACGGAGGAGAATGTTTGATTACAATACTGCATGGAATGGTTGAGAGGACGTGGAGTCTCGAAACTTTGCCTGACGACTGGAAGATGGGAGTTGTATGTCCCCTACATAAGAAGGGAGATGCAATGGAATGCACTAACTATCGCGGTATAACCCTCCTAAATACAGGCTATAAGATGTTTGCCAGCATCCTTTTTGCCAGACTACTACCATACGCAGAAAAACTGGTGGGACAGTATCAAAGCGGATTCCGCCCAGGAAGATCCACTATAGACCAAATATTCACTCTCCGCCAAATACTGGAAAAAACCCTGGAATATAATATCGACACATACCACCTTTTTATCGATTTCAAAGCTGCTTATGACAGTATCAACAGAGCGCACTTGTATGAGGCGATGAAGTATCTGGGAATTCCAAACAAACTCATAAGGATGGTAAGGCTCACTATGGTCCAATCGCAGTGTAGAGTTCGGATTCAAAGCGACACTTCTGAACCGTTTTATGCATTACATGGCCTTCGTCAAGGAGATGCCCTGGCTTGTCTGCTCTTTAACATTGCTTTGGAGAAATGCGTGAGAAAGTCTGGAATAGAAACAACTGGGACGATATTCTACAAAGCAACCCAAGTACTGGGGTACGCAGATGATATTGACGTAATTGGTAGATCACAGCGGGCAATGACGGAGACATTCGTTGAGCTAGAGAGGGCTGCTAATGGAATGGGCCTTCACATCAACGCTAGTAAGACTAAATATATGCCAGTCACCAAAAACTGTTCACAATAACCAGACCCCCACTACAATCAATATAGGCTCTCACACAATAGAATCCGTTAGAAGTTTCACCTATCTGGGATCAATGGTGACTGATGTGAACGACATATCCACTGAAATCAAGCGCCGAATATTCATGGCTAATAGATGCTTCTATGGTTTAAGAAGACATCTTGCATCTCGGGTATTGTCGAGGAAAACAAAGGTCACCATTTACAAAACATTACTACGTCCTGTACTGACATACGGCTCTGAATGCTGGGTATTGAGTAAAAAAGATGAGACATCTCTACTGGTGTTTGAGAGAAAAATACTCAGAAAAGTATTCGGCCCAATCCAGGAAAACGGAGTTTGGAGAATACGACACAACACAGAGGTCTACAATGTTTACAAAGAACCAAACATCGTAAAAATCATCAAAACAGGGAGGCTGAGATGGGCAGGGCACGTCCAAAGAATGAGTGATGAAAGAGTGCCAAAAAGGATCATTTATTTAAAGCCCCAAGGTAGACGTAGTGTCGGTAGACCCAAACTCCGATGGCTGGATGGTGTGCAGCGGGACGTAGAAGCAGTTGGAATAAGGGATTGGAGGAGTGCCTGTCAGGATAGAGGAAGATGGCGACGAATGCTGGAGGAGGCCAAGGTCCACAACGGGCTGTAGAGCCAGTGATGATGATGATTATTTGTTCTCTGGCAACTCTGATTTTATTTCGCTAAGTTTGCGGCACTGTTTCTCAGATAAATGTCAATAAAGGGAAAGGGTATGCTATTTTGACGGGTGTTGTTTTATTTGTTTTTTACAAAGGAATTTTATATTGTAAATTTTTATTGTTTTTTTTTGCATTTTATTTCAAATTTATGATAACATGTAATTTGTTTTGCGTATATTTAATAAATCAATGCAAAAAATGTTATTTACAATGTTTCAAATAACACTTTCAGACCCAGTGTCATTTTTTATAGACCTGTAATTTTTCCAAAACTATCCATGAAAAATAATTTTTTTTTCATTAAAATGTTTTAAAATGTTGTTAGAACATGTTTCCCTATGACATTTATTTTTTTTATCCAGTCATATTAATTTGGGTGAGAAAGGGTTAAGTAATTATAATATTTCCAAATATATAATTACTTTAGGCTCAAATTATATAATAATTCTCAAGACCGTTCTCCAAATGTGTCATCTCAAGACCATCTTGAGATCATGCTCGAAAATTCATATTAAAAGTAAAATACGTTTGCTGTCTCATTCAAGAAAGCGTACTCGAAAAAAATGTGGATGCAACTCTATAAATAAGTACTTTTTCTCGTGAATGGCAGTAATTTTGGCGTTGTTAAGTTGGTAGCAATGAGTTGGAATATCTATTATAGATATTTTGACAATTCGTGAATTCCTTGTCTTGGTAATCTTCAAAAGTGTAGAAAAATTTATGCATCATAATATTATGATACTTGATTAAATAGTGAGAATGTCGACCATTTTATTCAAAAGAGGAAATGAAATACTTCTTCGTTTATCTGTCATATAGCATATTATGGGAATATGTGTACCTACAGTTAATAGTTCCAGGAAAGGCAGCCATTTCAAAATAAGATACAACATGCATAGAATAACAACATGATATTTCCTGGATGTACCGGAAATTTTATGAAATCTTACAAAATTTAATTCGAATGATTAGTTTATGAATGATTGTACGTTAATTACTCCCAGAAGGTTCTAAATAAGATTCTCGATCCATTTTAGTACCGCTACTAATGTAAACGTCAAAATAGTAATTAATGTGATATTCGTCCGTGTCTATTATGCGTCACTTTTTCATGTAAAGCGCTGTCTCCTTTTCTCTCGTTGAGACCGTTCTCAAGACAGCGGGATAGCTGTCTCGAAGCATTAACATTTTGGTTGAGAATGTGTTCTCAAGACCAGTCTCAAGCTGGAGAACGAATCTATAATTCGGGCGTAAGTGTTTATATATTTGGAACATTCAATGATTACATCGCTAACGTGAAGATCTTTCACCGGTGTCGCTCTTCGACGAGCATCGTCAGCATGGTTACTAAGTTAAGAATAAAAATTAATGCGAGATCAGGTTAAGTTGACATTTTGCACAAATATCTATGTTTTATGTGTAAATTTATCGTATTATAGTGCACTCACGTTGCTGCGACTCCCGGTAGCAGATGGTCATCACTTGTAAAGTGGCATCGTCGGACGGAGACTCCTCTGCCAGAGCGTCCAACTGTGACAGGGCTTCCTGCTCCCTACCTAACCTCAAACTGGCCAGACACCGCAGCGCCTTGGCACATTGCAGGCTCGGAGACTTCTTCAGCACCTTCTCGATCTCCTGTAGGGCCTTCTTGTTGTTGCCGACGTCCAGCCAATCTGCACAATAAAGCACAACTCAAATTTAAAAACATTTCTGACGTTTTTCACACTCGCAAATCGACATAACAAACTCGCTCTAAATTATCACACACAAACAGAAAATCTATGAACACTGAAAAAATATCAATCAGAGCAATTGATATTTTTATGTGGCCGTTCTAATATCGACGAAATTTACCGTAAATAGGCCGCAAACGACGCTCGACGACACAACTGTCGTGCACATGCTGTGACTTCGCCGCCATTTTTTGCGGGAGGAAAACGAAATGAAAACAGTGTGGCAATCAGTACCAAAAATAGAACTAGTATTACCCGTTTCATAAATGTTAATATTCTTCGAGGGAGGAACGTGGATAAATATAATTTAAATTCCGGCTAGTTAATATAGTAATTAAATATGGCGAGGACGAAAGAATGTGTTGCGAGTATGAAATAGAACAATTTTTAAATTGGTAGATACACACACGTATAGCTGTCGCCAAATAACTTGAATTTGTAGCCGAGAAGGCAGGCGATTTTCACGTAAACGCACATATTTGCGCTCTGCGCAACCGGAAGCTCGTTCAAGATGTTTAGCGAAAATTTTAATGTAAATTATCGGGTAATAATAATTACTTGCCACTTAACTAGCATTATTCCAAAATCGTTGAGCCGTAATTTAGAAATTTTAGATTTATCGAGAAACTTAATAATAAAAATGCAAAAACGGTAATAATGAATACATGTAGAATCGTTAAAGATATTTTAAACATTAATTATTCGGGAATCGGTAGGGTTGATAGGTATTATAGAGACCTCCTCAGAGCCTAATCCTTTGATATGTTAAGTATCAAAGGCGAGGTTATGTGTGGACATTTTAATTCAGGACATTTAGAGCTTGTCCTCTAAGCGTCTTCGGAGGAGGGTTTCAGTTGCATCTAGTATATTCCTAGATTTTTATTATAATATACCTACTACATGGAGTACTCCGCTCAAAAAGTGAGTCATGGAATATCGTGCGTTTGATGTTTTGGTTGGCAACATATTTCAGTTTTATTTACATTTCAAAACATTTTATATAACTGTTCTCTAAATCTTAATAAACAAAGTGTTTTTTTTTTCGATAAATAAATCCGAAAACAATTCACATTAGTCTGTTATAGCCGAAAAACAGTGTTGTCGAAAAACAATAATTTTTAATTTTTTCCGCGGCAACATTTTGGCGGAAGACTACTAGCGCCCCTGACGGCGTGAGAGAACGACAAGGAAGCTTATAGCCAACGCGTCAGTGACGCGCTCTCTTGGCATTCGACGCTGGTGGAGGACGGACGGTTTGGTGTGACGCCGTCATCGGTCGACACGCGCGTCTCGATGGCGGCCATATTTCAAGAGCACGAGGAGGTCTGTGTGACAGGACCCGTCACGCGCATGGACGCTGATGGTGCCCCGGAACCAAGATGAGGGCATCAACAGGACAGGAGGTTGGAGGCAGAGCGCAGTGTGGGGCCACCGCGTAGGGAACGCGGCGGCTCGCAGATTGGACCACGAAGGGCAATCCGTGTCGTCTGGGGCGTCGGTTCGCCTTCCGGTGAGGTCCCGACTGGTATGCCACCTCTGTCGAGATGCGCCGTCATAGCGTGCCGTGGGGCACAGAGCCAGCCATGGGTGATGGTCTGGAGGAGGAGATCAGGAGGAGAAGAAGAAACTACGCCGGACACGAGGAAGACCTGCTAGCCTGACGCAGAGGCTGGGCCCCACCGAACTACAGTCACCACGTGGAAGACAGTGACATGCCTGGAGTAAGGATGTCGCTGTACCCTGGGGCGGTATATTCTGGTCGGCGTCTTTTCGTGTGTTCGCGTGTGTTTGACAGTTCGTTTCGGTAGATGCCACGTGTTTTTATTTGTTGTCTGTTGTTTTTATTTCATTATTTTTCTGCCATGGACCATTTGTGAACATTATAAATAAAAAAGCGCCGTACTAAACAAATTTTAAGTGTCGTCATCATTTGTCTCCTTTTCTTCCCCACACCTTGGCTTGATGTTTCCTCGTGGTAGACGAGAGGTCTCATCAAGTCGTTATTTTTTATAGAAAAATGATGTGGTCTGCCAACCAAAACGTTAAAAATCAAGCGGAAAAATGCCTCAGTCGATTCATAAAAAATTTACTAACTATATTGACCCCCATGACTAACTACGACATCTAATATATTATAATAAAAATTCATGGATTTTATGATAATCTATGGACAAATCTCTTTTCTATGGATTATATTAAGCGACTGTCACTGTCAAATGTCAAAGCTCCTTTACTCCAAGGTAGTAAAGTTATTTTTTTGGATATTATTTTGTTTATAAAATTTTATAGAAAGTGATGTGCCCCTACAATTTCTTTCGTTATAACTTTGTATTTAACGTTTCGATAACACGTACGCGACAAACACGAGCATCACTATTTTTTATTATAAATTGTAGTAATAATTATAATATTCTCTCACCAATTCAGAGATTACTAGACTTTGTAATGAGTTTGGCTCTATTGTTAATTTTTGCTGTTCATTATACGAATACAAAAAGAGACTTCTAAATATCGAATTACTCATTTTATTTATTTATTTTAAAATTTTTGTTTTTGATTTTTTTGCATATTGGTTTATTTTTTTTTCTTGTACTTGTATGTATTTTACTTGGTGGTACATAAATGTATGTATTAATTTTATAATTATGGAAAAGCCCATTTAGGGTGTTTAAAATAAAATAAATTACATTCACTGCAATATAAAAACATTTTATGATGTTTACTAAGAGATACTGTCCGCCGATCTTATTGATTTTTTTCAATTACTAGTAAAATGTGTCTATATTGTGGGAACTTTAGAGCCCAATTAACGTTGTCGACGTTTTATATTTTTAAATTTGTGTCCTGATTTTTTTAAAAAAGGTACAATTCATATTGTCGCTAATGTCATTCCTGTTTTGCAGGAGTCAAGTCGTACAAAATGTATGTTGGGACGAACCCCACCCCTTCAACTTCAGTTGGAATGTAACAATTGAACGGGAAGGGTGTGCTACACATTTACTCATCCATTATTACTCTCGTCCGAGTGAAAAAAAAACACAAAACATGGCTAAAAACAGTGGTAAGAAAAGACGTAAGCTTACTACGTCTAGGAAGAAATCTGCTAAACACATGAATGAAGTCATGAGGTATGTATAAATTTGTATTTTTAAGGTTGCTTTTTTGTTGTTCCGTACACATGATGAAAACAGCACAAAATACGTCAAGCATATTTTATATTTACCGTACGAAGTCACCCCCACATAGCTCAGTACCGTTGGGAATACACATCGCTCAAATGTCGCTCTCGTTGAAACTTCAGGTCGCACCAACAGAGCGAGTAACTCTGATTCCAAACGGGACCCTAGTATAACAATATTACTGCAAGTAGTTATTATTATTTTTTTATAGTTAGTTGGGTCGTGTCAGAGTAGCACTTTGTTAGTAATTCAGTGGTCGCGAGTTCGAATTCTGCCACAACCAATTTCGTTCAACTATAGCAAAAGCATTAGGCTGCCTGTCCTGCGGAGAAACGGAGAAATATTAACCAATAGGATTGCATAAAATCTCCGCTCCGCGATTTTATGCAATCCTATTGGTTAATATTTCTCCGTTTCTCCGCTCCGCCGCCTCGCTCCACATCAATGGACAGGCAGCTTTACTGTATAGTTTAGGGAATGTATGAGCATGTATATGTACTTGTTACAAGGACGTATTCATTCTTTTAAAAAGATAAATTTTTCTAATCCAACTGTCGATTCGTTCATGAGAATTCAATTCTCTTAATGAATCGACATTATTAAGCCAAGATGCGTGTACGAAGGAAAATTTTGTATGGTGTAGTGGACTTTTTGCATGCTAATAGCACCAACTAGAGGCCTCGCAGCATATATGTTCCCATACATGGATTTACTCAGAATTCGGAGTAGAACATTTTATGTGAGTTTTGTGTGTGTGTGTGTCTGTGTCCCCCCCCCCTTATAACTTTTGATCCGCTCAATTTACAGAGCCCAAATTTTCAGAATATATAAACAGTTATAGGCCTACAAAACTTTTATACTCAAAATTGTGAATTTTTGTTTCAGTCAGGGGTTATCAACTTTTGAATTTTTACTTTATTTTTCCATATATCTCAGAAACCATAAAAGCTAGAATGCTGAAAATTGGTATAAACATAGACAAATACAAAATCTCAAATTAGTTTTTTTTTTAAAATTCCAGGGTTTCTCAAACATTTTTTATTAAGAAAAATATTTTATTTATGATAAATTTGTGAGTTTAACTGCCTATATTTCCATTTTTTTTTAACAATTTTTATAAAAATTGAATTTAGTGACGACATCACTTAATACAATTTGTATGGTAGTCGCCTATACACAATATGTAAGAAGACTTAATAGTTTGATACTTAAATCTCCAAACATACATACATACCATCATACTGTTTTCATATTCTGTGTAGGAAAAACAGACTGACCTCCATACTATCCTATCCTGACAAACATACCTACATGTTTTATATAGAAAATAAGATATCTTCAAATATTTATTAATTTGTGTTGTTTATAGTTTGGTACGTATTCTTTGATTATGCATACTATCGCCATCGACAGTTGGATCTCATGTATTACATGCAACTAGTTAGGTATTTAAAAAACATTCTAATTGTAGAAGGTCATATCAGTCATTGAGTGATTCTCAAAAGGATTGTGATATACGCTTATTCAATTACAGTAGAATCCGTTTATTACAACTTCCTTTATAATGGCCAACCGTTTTTAGCGACGGAAATGGCGTAACTATGTAGGTTTCTTACAGACATACTATGAAAACATATCCGTTTAATACGACTCCAGTTTATGCGACCAACTGCTTTTAGCGACCTTATTTTATAAATAATTGTCCGGTTTGAACAACGCACATCGTTTTGTTAACATTAACTACGCACAAATAATTCCTCACTGCCCCACGTCCCGGCTTTCTCCTCTCTCCGACGCACTCTCTCCGTATCACAATCAGTATATATGTCAACTATCGATAAGGTGGACATGTAACGCACACTAAAATGAGTTCCGAGATGCAAAAGTGTTTCTCAATTGAAGAAAAATGTGCAATAATACACCGTTTAGAAGGTGGTGAATCTAATGTAACCTTGTGTGCCTTATTCTACAATATGAACCATAAAAAAAATAAACATAAAATAGAACCCCTGTTTAAGGCGATAATAAACGCGAATGACCTTGCATGGCATGAAAAGGCGGTGCTACAATTTAGTACCCTCGCCCCTCTACTAGACATACCGTTCATTAATTATCGACGAAGTTTTTATTTGGTAGAATTCCATCATAAGTTATATCTATAATTAAAAGTAAAGACTTTTTGATTCTACATTAATTTTTTATTCTGCGCGATAGGCCTATTTCGCCTTGTTAGGGCATTAACTAGCTTATGACTATTTTGACAAAATTTACTTATATTTATAGATTAATTATGTAGGAGGAGCTTACAGGTTCTTGTGATTGGTCATTTAAAACTATTGATATTATACAATACAAAATGAAATAAATTTACTTTACTCTGGTTGGTTGAGATTATTTATTTTTTGACCAATCCCTATTTAGATAATTAGTGAAATTGAATATAATGAATTGATTTATGGTAATGGCTGGTTTTTTCGGTGTAACAGTACATGGTATTGTGCCCTAATGGGCAGTGAAATGCATTATGTTTACAATATTAGGGATTATTTCTTAAACTATTGTTGATATGTAGGTATTCTTGGTGGAGTAGTATGATGGATGTATCTGAAACAATTAAAAAAGTTTGCGGCAGAATCAAATCAAATATCATAATATGGTATATTTTTGTTTATGGAATAATATCTATGAGCGGTCTCTCCTCCTTTTGACCTTCTAATGATCTGACAGGAAATAATCGAGTATTGATGATAATAAATTACATTTATTTTTGGTATGATGGGAGTCTTTTCGATAGACTTCCCTTCATAAATTTTCTTTGAATAGGAGTAAAATTCCCTTAGGGCAGGTTGCGACCCCGAGATTTCAATTTTTGGTAGTTTCTTGTGCAAACGGCTGCCTCTTCCACCATGACTTTAACCCTCACAATTGGCGTTCATTGTAACTATTTGACCATATTAAATGTATTAAATCAGATACATAAGTATCTATTGCACAAAATATATGATTATGTTGATAGATATACTTAAGGAGTTTTTTTTTACTATAATGTGAAAGGAGTGGGTTGTGTTCAACGCTACACTTCTCACTACCAAGTCACTCCAATAAATATTCATTTCATGAAATGAGTTTCGTAAATTATTGTTTTAAATATTTTATCACGAAAACTTGATAATTCTTCAATGCCATTTTATAAAAATGATGTGCTTTTATAGAGATTTGAAAATAAAAATATCAAATATTAATTTTCCAGAGCTTGGGGTCACTTTGAAATATTTGACAGTTAAAAAAATTAAGAAGCACTGATCTCATGAAAATCTAGTGGGGTCCAAGCGAATATTAGATTTACAAATTTACAAAATTTTAAACGAAACGAGTGAGCACTTTAGTCTATTATCGATAAAGAAGAATAAGCATGCCGTAGTTAGTACTTAACACATACAGATATATTGTGATGAAACTTTCAGAATACAATCTCAGAATGAAGCTTGTTGATAATATGTAATAAAAAAATAACCTTAAAAATTGTGATTACTTATAATATACACTTAACGTAGTTTACACCACTTAACTATGAGTACTAACTTCTACCGGTATCAAAAACTTTAAATGTTTTCTTCTTCAGGAAGACTTACGTACTACGTCAGACTTACGTCAGGAAGACTCAGTACGTAAGTTTTCCTGAAGAAGAAAACATTTAAAGTTTTTGAAACCGGTAGAAGTTAGTACTCATAGTTAAGTGGTGTAAACTACATTAAGTGTATATTATAAATAATTTATAATGTCGCCACAAAGTTATTTTTCCAACATTAACGATAAAAATTGTGAATTCATTCACTCCTCACCGATTGTGAGGGTTAAAGTCATGGTGAAAGAGGCCTAGGGCCTCGCCCCACCCGGACTCGAACCCGCACCACCGGCCAGCCAGCCGTTTGCACAAGAAACTACCAAAAATTGAAATCTCGGGGTCGCAACCTGCCCTAAGGGAATTTTACTCCTATTCAAAGAAATTTATGAAGGGAAGTCTATCGAAAAGACTCCCATCATACCAAAATAAATGTAATTTATTATTAACAATACTCGATTATTTCCTGTCAGATCATCAGAAGGTCAAAAGGAGAAGAGATAAATGCAAACCATGAATTATAACAACAATTTATATTTTATTTTGTTTAATCTGTTAATTTTGTTTTGATATAAAAAATTATCCATTTTACACAATTATATTATTACAACCTGGGATGAGGGGTTTTGAATCCACCGTTTGACCAGACTTGCTCCCTTGACTTGGTTCTCGTTTGTCCTGTGTAATTTGTGAAGAAATAAATATAGAAACATGTATTTTATGTATTTGTATTGGTTTATCCTCCATAGGCTCCCAAACAGAGCACTCGGAGTCGTCATAGATTAAAATTAAACAAATTAATGTTAGTAAACAAATTTAAAAAAACTCATGCTAATTGAAATCTCTTTCATTTAGCATTTCATCAGTTGTATAAAATGATTTATCGACGAGATACTTCTTCGTCTCTCTCTCTCTCAAAACTATCTTATTTTAAAGACCGTATGTGAGGTGGCAGTTTATTATACAGCTTAATACTCTGCCCCACAAAGCTGTTTGCGACTTTTGCCAGTTTGCACTTTGCAGGTCTGATGTTGTTTGCACCTCGCGTATTATGCCGATGATATTCTGAGTTAAGAGGAGTGTTTTTCATATTGCGTCGAGCATATGTAAGGCATTCCTGAATAAAGACGCCAGCCAATGTGAGTATGTCCAATTTTTTAAAATATTCACGGCAGGAATCTCTTGGGCGTAAATTAAGAATAATCCTAACCGCTCTCTTTTGCAGTACAAAAACTCTGTTAGAGTCAGTCGCCCTCCCCCAGAACATCACACCGTATGACATAATACTATGAAAATACACGAAGTACACACATCTCGCTGTATCCTGGCCGCAGACATCCTTTACTTTTTTGATGGCATAGATCGCTGAATTTAGTCTGTTACACAGTTGATCGATGTGTGGTGACTATTGTAGATTCCTATCAACAACCAGACCAAGGAATTTACAACTATCAACAGCATTTATTGTCGGATTACATAAGACATCAGTCACCGATGCTTCGTGTTCACGTCGTAGAGTAAACGAAGAGCATTCGTTTTCATCATATTTAAAACAAGGTTATTGGCACCAAACCACCCACCCACTTCATTCAACACTTGTGTGATTTCTTCTTTGGTTTGATTGATGCCGGCCGTTATTTTCCTTTATTAATAATGATGTATCATCTGCAAACTTTATAATTTTATTATTCTTACGCATCATTTTTGGCAGATCATTAATGTATATAATGAATAATAAAGGTCCTAATATAGATCCCTGTGGCACTCCACAATTAATGTCACCAGTACTTGATTTAACATTATTTATTTCGGTTATTTGCTTCCTATTTTTCAAATAAGAAGCAAAGAAACATTTCTCCGTTCCGCGAATGCCATAATGATCCATTTTTTCGATAAGTATATCATGCTGGACACAATCAAACGCTTTCGAGAGATCACAAAACACACCATAGGTATCACAACCACCCTCGTTCCCCCATTTTCCTCTTCTGTAAGATGATAAAAGCACGGTCATTTTTTTTCTTTAATTCCTCCACAGGCACTTGCATTTCACTGCTTATTTCCCTCCATGCGTGCGTTCTAAGTGCTTTATTATGGTATGAACGACTTTTGGTATTCCATAATAGTTCTTTGGTACCATATAATTGTATTAGTTAACGGCAACTTTGATTATCCATCTTGGGACGTAACGAACACTAAAGTAGGAAACGTCCGTCTCAACTGGTGCGTGCGCCAAAACTGGGCTTCCTTTGGAACGCGGCAAAAAACCGACAGAAGATGAAACGCCCCGTTCCACGTTCGCGCGTTCCAACCAACACTTTGGCGCGTGTTCTAAGTCGGTATCGACTTCACGCGGCTGGAACGCGCGCCAATATTTGACCTCTTGGAGCGCATAATCGATACCCGGCTTTATAACGGCATGCGCGGGGAAGCGGGGTAGAACTTGCTAAAAATCCTCAGTGCTTGTGGGGTCTTAACATAATGTAAGAATTTGTTTTATTTTTATAGAAATTAATCTATTGTACTTACACTATATTATTTTATAATTACAGTTATATTAATACGTATGTATGTAACAAAAAAACAAGCTAAATTATCCGGTCGTTTTATACGTCGTCTGGTTAGTACGACAATTTCGCCAATCCCTTGAAGGTCGTTTTATCCAAATTCTACTATATTAAGGTCTTTGCCCACTACAACCTATAGGCAAAAAATATTCTTTGTATTGAAAAGTATGCCCACTAGACCGATTCGTAACCGACCAACACCGTCGCGTGCTATGAACGGAGCGTCAACAATTGTCGGCGAGAATATTTTGCCGGCGTTGACATGCTCCGTGCATGGCATGCGATGTTGCCAAACCGCTGTACGCAGGCGGCAAACTGGTGAGTATATGGGTCGTAACCGCGTATGATGACCGTTATAGAAGCGTAGTAAATGCTTTGCCTTTAGTCACTTGCATAGAACACACTAACTAGTCAATTGAATATAGGGAGGTAAACACTGATACAGGCACGGTACGCGAGATTTCATGGATGTTGCATAGCAGGTACATACGGGATGCATACGGGCACATAACGCCGTCGATCCGTTTCAGTGGGCATAGTAGAGCGTATCGTGTTGTTTTCCGTGCCTGATACGCACATATCACGATCATGGTGTGGTACGTTGTAACACCATTATGTTTTTTGTTACTTTGTTTTTTGTTCTATACAGGGTGTATCATGAGGAGTGGATCAACCGAAGCATGGAGGTAGAGGACCTCAATACCTATCGATTTAACCCCCATATATACTCAGCGATATTGGGTGGTTCAAAAGTTATGTACACTTTTGTAAAATTTGAATAAAAATCGGATTTCATACTAAACTACATCACTGTACCTAAACTATTAGGTTTGTGATCATGATTTTTTTTTCAGGGAATAGTTCAATAGTGATGCTTAATGAAAATAATACCGTTGTGAGTCAGTACCTAATAACTTTAAAAACAAAAAAATAATCTTAAAAAATTTTGGATGCCTCAATATTCCACTACCTTTTCAAAGGCTCTTGGAACAATAATTTCACATAACTTTTTTTTCCACAAGTTATCTTAAAAACTACTACCATTCATAGAGAGGTAGCTCTGAAAATTTCATTTGCCTTGTATTAGAGGATCATGTTGAAAAGTTCACTTAAATTGTACGAGTACCAAAAATCGATATTTTTTCCTTAAGACAGAGACTTGTTAAATGGGTAATATATTACCTGTATATTACTTGTCTCATTTTTTTGATCAGAAGTCCCAAAATTTCTACAGCAACGGGATCATGTCACTACCTACAAGATGGCAGAAAGTCACTGAACAAAATGCCACATTTATAGACTCTCTTCCGACCTAAATTATACAAAACTAATGCCGCGAAAAACTCAACTATAAACAGAATTATAAACACATACAAATTATAAACAGTTATCTTTAATATATTTTGTTTTTTAATATTGTGCTACTAAATAAATAAATAAATACATAAAATATGAGAAGTCCCTTGACATAGACCTACTCAGTGACACAAAACATAAACTCGCTCAAAAATTAAAAACAGGAATTTCATAAGATTATCACTTACGCACAACACGCATGCACATACACTTAGGTATACACTTACACTTACACACACACATATACACCCTCACACACATATGATTTTGTATCTTGAATATATGAATATATAATATGATGAGTATTGTAAGGTAATAATTGATGTATGGAGATGATAATTGTTATATTTGATATTTTCATACATATATACTATTCTTTTTACATTGTTAGCTTCAATTTTAAAAAATAAAATAAAAAATATATACTTTAATCAAATGTAAATAAACTTTGAAAAAAAAAATGTCTTGTGTTTTCATATAATATGTGAAGAAACTTTTTCCCCAACCTAATATTTATGTGGTACCTATATGCAAAATTGTGTTTTATTTTATTTGATTAATAAATAACGCAATCACAAAGTAATAAAAGAATAAAAAATCGTTTATCAAAAATTAAATTAAAAAAAATGTATGTACCTAAAATTTTATGTTTTCTTATTTGTAGGATGAAAAACGCATTAAAAAGAAAACATCCTGAAACGTTGTTGGATAATGGCGAGGAGAGGTAAAACAAATGATACTTTCACAATATTATTAGATAATATTTTTGTACAGGTCAACATTGGAATTTATTCCAGGAGGGGTTGAACATTTGCCACAGCAGAGTGAAAGAAAATCAACTAAATGAAAGCTATAATTTAGATTTTTTTTATAAAGCTAGAATTTAGAGTTTAGTTATAAAGCTAGAATTTAGAGTTTAGTTATAAAGCTAGAATTTAGAGTTTAGTTATAAAGCTAGAATTTAGAGTTTAGTTATAAAGCTAGAATTTAGAGTTTAGTTATAAAGCTAGAATTTCGAGTTAGTTATAAAGCTAGAATTTAGAGTTTAGTTATAAAGCTAGAATTTAGAGTTTAGTTATAAAGCTAGAATTTCGAGTTAGGTATAAAGCTAGAATTTAGAGTTTAGTTATAAAGCTAGAATTTCGAGTTAGGTATAAAGCTAGAATTTAGAGTTTAGTTATAAAGCTAGAATTTAGAGTTTAGTTATAAAGCTAGAATTTCGAGTTAGGTATAAAGCTAGAATTTAGAGTTTAGTTATAAAGCTAGAATTTCGAGTTAGGTATAAAGCTAGAATTTAGAGTTTAGTTATAAAGCTAGAATTTAGAGTTTAGTTATAAAGCTAGAATTTAGAGTTTAGTTATAAAGCTAGAATTTCGAGTTAGTTATAAAGCTAGAATTTAGAGTTAAGTTATAAAGCTAGAATTTAGAGTTTAGTTATAAAGCTAGAATTTAGAGTTTAGTTATACAGCTAGAATTTCGAGTTAGGTATAAAGCTAGAATTTAGAGTTTAGTTATAAAGCTAGAATTTAGAGTTAGTTATAAAGCTAGAATTTAGAGTTTAGTTATAAAGCTAGAATTTAGAGTTTAGTTATAAAGCTAGAATTTAGAGTTTAGTTATAAAGCTAGAATTTAGAGTTAGTTATAAAGTTAGAATTTAGAGTTTAGTTATAAAGCTAGAATTTAGAGTTTAGTTATAAAGCTAGAATTTCGAGTTAGGTATAAAGCTAGAATTTAGAGTTTAGTTATAAAGCTAGAATTTCGAGTTAGGTATAAAGCTAGAATTTAGAGTTTAGTTATAAAGCTAGAATTTAGAGTTTAGTTATAAAGCTAGAATTTAGAGTTTAGTTATAAAGCTAGAATTTCGAGTTAGTTATAAAGCTAGAATTTAGAGTTAAGTTATAAAGCTAGAATTTAGAGTTTAGTTATAAAGCTAGAATTTAGAGTTTAGTTATACAGCTAGAATTTCGAGTTAGGTATAAAGCTAGAATTTAGAGTTTAGTTATAAAGCTAGAATTTAGAGTTAGTTATAAAGCTAGAATTTAGAGTTTAGTTATAAAGCTAGAATTTAGAGTTTAGTTATAAAGCTAGAATTTAGAGTTTAGTTATAAAGCTAGAATTTAGAGTTAGTTATAAAGTTAGAATTTAGAGTTTTAGTCATAAAGCTATAATTTAGTATTTTAGCTATAAAACTTTAATTTTGAGTTTTGAGCTATTAAGACATAATTTTGAGGGCTAAGTATGCAATTTGGCTCTAAATTAACCCATATTTACTCAAAATCACAGGCCTGTTCACACTGAAAATGCAATCATAGGAAGCCACCTTATTGACTCTGTCCAATTCTTAATTTTGTTTTTAGTTTGGATCTGTGGGACGATTAATATCGAAAGTCTCCAGAATGTGGCAGCTTGTTATTATAGTATGAGTTAGTTACAGCATTCTAGTAAGGTTTGTTATTCGAGGAGGAGAGTTTAATTTTTTAACTATTTCTCATTAGATGGTGTTAGCAACCCTTAAGCTTATTTTGAGTAATAGTATAGATAGTTTTGTCATACTTTACTTTCAACCTGGGTTTAATATATTATTTCTTGCCTTTGCAGATGTTCAACGTCTATTGATGTGAACCTTACAAACAATGACCCAACCAAATGTATGGAAACATCAAATGAATTATTGTCAACTCCTTTAGCGTCCAATAATGACATTGTCCAATTAAGGTATGTTTGTTTTGTTAGATGAAACCAGTTGTAATATCCATTTTGATATTATGGAAGTGAGACTCGCATGTGGCAGAAGACAGTAGAAATCAGAATTAAGTAAGTTGAAATGAGATTGCTGAGAAAAATATGTAACAAAGCAATGTATGACAGGGTAAGAAATGAGGACGCAAGGAAAGAATGGAAGATTGCTGAAAAAATTATGTATCAAGGTAATATATGACAGGGTAAGAAATGAGGACAAAGGAAGATTGCTGAGAAAAATATGTAACAAAGTAATGTATGACAGGGTAAGAAATGAGGACGCAAGGAAAGAATGGAAGATTGCTGAAAAAATTATGTATCAAGGTAATATATGACAGGGTAAGAAATGAGGACAAAAGGAAGATTGCTGAGAAAAATATGTAACAAAGTAATGTATGACAGGGTAAGAAATGAGGACGCAAGGAAAGAATGGAAGATTGCTGAAAAAATTATGTATCAAGGTAATATATGACAGGGTAAGAAATGAGGACAAAAGGAAGATTGCTGAGAAAAATATGTAACAAAGTAATGTATGACAGGGTAAGAAATGAGGACAAAAGGAAGATTGCTGAGAAAAATATGTAACAAAGTAATGTATGACAGGGTGAGAAATGAGGACAAAAGAAAGATTGCTAAAAAGAATATGTAACAAGGTAATGTATGAAACACAAGGAAAGAATGTAAGATAAAGAAAGATGTCATTGATAGAATGAAAGTCAACACACTGAGACAGTTTAGCCACTTAACCACTGAGACAGTTTAGCCACCGTTTATTGAAATCATTAATGAATGATTTCAATGAACGCCTGACGAAGAAAATATACATAGCCAATAGGAATGGAACAAGAGATAGAGGTTATACAAAAAAATGATGTCCCACATCATCAACTGCTTCAGAACATGCGCCTAATATAGCCAAGAATACTTTGTAGTATAAACAGCCTCTGACCGAAGGTTAGATTTTGGTCGAAGCTTAAGTTTTGACTACTAAAAATTTGATAATAATACTGTTTGTAAACCATAAAAATATCAATACAAATTGTGTACCCAACAGATTTAAAATCAAGTTGAAGTTTTGGAAACTGCTTTTTTTGTCCGAAATTGGCCGAAGCCGAAGCATCAGTTGTACACTTTAAGTAATACATAACTTACCATCTAATATTATGATTAACTGGATATTTAATAGGTACAAATTTTGATTTTCAGTTCATTGGAAGATAATGCAGAAAAAAATATCACTGTAGATATCAATCGGGTAAATATTATAATCATACATTATTTTCTTTTCATTTTTTCTCTTTCTTAGTCTTTCGTGTGTTTGTTTCTTGTACAGAGGTGGGCATCCTTGGAGGCCTCCACAGATCCTCTTCCTGTCGCAACAATTATTAAAACATATCTTTAATGTTACACTCAACATCAGTTAGGGGAAAAATATCCTAAGCCAAGATAACGAGAAAGAAGAGACATAGTCGATAATCGATAAGTTTTTACTTTGTGGTATCATTTTACAATTTATTTAAATAAAACACAACTTTGCATATACCATTTATCCATACACCAAAATAAAACATAAAAGATAGAAAGCTGAAAATTCATTTAGTAATTTAAAAATACAATAATTCAAACTTGTTTTAATAAAAAAGTTTCTTAAACTTTTTTATTAAGAAAATAAAAAATTATATGACAAATTTGCCTATTTATCGACAATATTGAAAAACGCCGAAACAACCTTACCATATAATTTAATTTTCTATAAAAATACATTCATTATAGTAGTACATCTCAAATTTTCTTTAACAATTTCTGTAAAAATTAAATTTAGTGATGACATAGTCAATACAATTTGTATGGCAGTATACATGCACTACACAATATCTACAATGACCATCAATAGTTTGATACTAAATCAAGATGTACTGACCTCCATAATTATTCAGAATTTGCCAACCATTTGATCAAACATAACCATACTTTTAATAATAATTTAGGCTTATAAACAATCCATAGAATTTTCAATATTAGACAGTTAGACAGCCTGGAAATATTAGAAATCAGAAAAAAAATGAACACTTTCTTGCACCCTGCGCAAGTTGCGAGTTTATTGCCTTATGGCAATTTCTTCCAACTAACCAGTGTTTCCAGCCTATAGAAGCAATATTTGCGTGAGAAATAAATTTTGAATAAATTTCTCCTCTGCTGGAGATCGAACCCAGGACACCCGCACAGAAACAAAACGGCTTACCAACTGTGCCATGGCGGTCATATGTAAATATGAGAAATAATATAATTAATAACCAAACAAAATTCCTTAATAACCCTATATTAAATATTTTCCCAATACAAAACTTGTTTAACCAATAACTTCATTGCATCCCCCACCCTACAAAATAATGTTACCAAACCTACACTCCACCCATTATGTTTACTCTGTGTCCATATTTTGTTGTACATTTAGTTTTGTTTATATCCTCCTGAGGAAGCAAACTTTGTTCCTGTAACATGTAGAGGAAGTCCACTTCCTCAGACATTCTGACATTTATGAGTCATTCTGCCTGGTTCAAGGAGGACAGTCCCATCTGTGGTGTCCAAAAGGGCTAATTGACCCAAGTGTGTTCTCTTCTTAGAACTGACACCCGTAAAAAAACATTTTTTTTTTTTTTTTTAACATGTCTACGTAGGGGACGCCAGCTATTAGGATTTGGGTCCATTTTACTCTTCCGAAGAAGCGCACTACGTAGCGTTGGGAGGGGTTTGCAATCTAGAAAAGAGTTTATTAATTCGGATTTTAAAAAGACCCGGGTTGTACGAAGATGGAAACACAGAATTCGGAAGATCGTTCCACAGTCGGGCTGCTGAGTTAATATATATATAACATATTTCTTTCTCCTAGTTTCTTGCCCAGGCTCCTAATCATATTTACTATTTTTTTATCTTTGAACTTCTTCATCTGATAAATTTATTTTTAAATTGAATATAATGTTAATATTATGTGAAAATAAGCCGATCTGTTTATTTTTTTGTTTTTTTTCAGGAATCTGAGATCACAACAAATAATGTATCTAAAACATTAACTTCTTCTCATGATTTTCTCAAGAAAAACAATATTCTTTTGCCTCCCAAAAAAACTGAATGTGTGGATGAAAATATTCCTGAGATTCCTTTACCGTCGATTACAAACTTTGGACATGTCATCCAAATTTCTAAATCTTCTTGCCGACTGTGTCTCAGTGAACCAACGGAGAGACCGACATATATTTGGAATAATGAAAATAATTATAAAGAGAGCATATATTCTCTTTGTGGTATAGTCGTGTCCGAATGTGATTTTCTACTGTCGCTTTGTTCGCACTGCGTCGGGAAATTGAATGACTTTGACAAGTTTCGCAAACAATGCATCGACAACAATAACATAATAGAAAAGATCCATCGAAAAAAACAGATCGCTTTAAGTAAACACAATTCTGACATAAAAGATGAACTGACGTATGACATAGAGTTTGATGTTCTATTGGAATATGCGTCAGATAGTGGAATTACATCTAAAGATGTAGATCCCGAACAAACTGAGTATTTATTTCAGATAGATCCAAGAGACGACGACAGCGAAACAGAAATTGACCAGCAAATTGTTTTCAATAATGCCATTGATTATTACTATGCTCTCAGGGACCAAAAAACCTTATTGGAAGGTAAGTTGTTTCAGTTTCAATCGATGGTCTTCGCTGTGCGACGGAGACGGGTGGTGGTATCACAACTGTAATTTACAGACACTTTGGAGGTTTATTCTGTCGGTATATTGAAGCTAGTAATTAAAACTTTAGTTAAGTCAATCAGTGTAGGATCTCACAGAGAGAGTAGAAAGGCTTGGTTACTTACATGTACTTGGTTACTTATATGTACATTTACATAATTATATGCGAAATTCGTCTGTGTCTATATGTGTCTCTTTTTCGTGTAAAGCGCTGTCTCCTCTCTCATTGAGACCATGCTCAAGACATCGGGATAGCTGTCTCAAAGCAATTTCAACTCTTCTATACACTTCGAGACAGGTCTTGAGATCAAGCTCAATGACTTTTGTTTCTTTAATATCATTTTGGTTGAGAATGTGTTCTCAAGACCAGTCTCAAGCTGGAGAACGAATCTATAATTTGGGCCTATATTAGGCATATGTAATTATATCTCCACTCCAATAATGTTTATGTGTGTTGGTTTTCAATAACTGCCAATGGGGAGTGTAAAAATTCTCTCTTTTCCAGAGAGTAATATTCTCAAATGGTGGGAGATTTAATTTTCAATAAACTTGTTTTAAAACAATCAACTTTATTTACAATTTTAACAATGTAATTTTCAAGACTTAATGATACTGTACATATACAAGTTAGAATTAATGTTGATTAATTTTTAATTATTCATCCTAGCATGGAAACATTCTATTTTCTACATGGGCGACATCTGTCTAAATACTCTTTTATTTCTTTGACAAGTTTCAATATAATCAATAATAATGGTTCTGAACTAAACTAAACAACTATCAATTTATGACTGCTTCCACAGATGTCAGGTTTTCATTTTAAACATATCAATTAATATATTACAGGGAGAATGAACTGCAATAGTTGGTGGAGATTCTATTCATTTATATTTATTTACTAAAACAATGTTTATAGTTGTCATCAAATATCTTGAGCCATTTCTCCGAGAAGGGGATCGATTTGTACGTACATATACCAACAAAGCAAAAAGACACATATTTGCACTCTGCGCACCGGAAGCCTGGTTCAAGATATTTGGCGACAACTGTTATCTGCTTGCTCACATTATCATGTCTATGTGTATATTCAGTTGTTGCAAGAGTAGGACATCTGTCAGTTATATGATCTATTATCTCTTTGTTTTTTTTTATTACACCTTCTTCAGGATCCATCGATTACTGAGGTATCTTTAATAATGTGCTTAGAGTAGTTTTAATTTATTATTATTATTGTACAAGGATCCCACATATATTGCATAATGACAAAACATAATGTTTGCAAAATATTGTGTTACAGGTAAAACTATAATATATGAATGTGAAAATTGTCCCGTCAATTGTGAAGGCAAGAAAGATATTGATGAACATATAATGTCTCACATTGAGGTACCAAAAAATTACGACTGCAGCGTAGAGGGTTGTCAGGTTTTTATCATCTCTACATATTTATTTATGAGACATTCACAGATAAATTGACTATTCAACACATTACATAAACAATTTGCATTTTTATATTATAAATATATCTTTATGCATTCTTATACAATATCTTTATGCATTTTTACATAAAATCTTTATTTATTTTTATATAATAACTATATGCATTTTTATAAATATTTTTATGCATTATTATATTATATCTTTATGCATTATTATATTATATCTTTATGCATTTTTATATAATATCTTTATGCATTTTTTTATAATATCTTTCTTCATTTTTATATAATATTTGTATGTGTTTTTATAAATATCTTTATACATTATTATATAATATCTTTAAGCATTTTTATATAATATGTTTATGCATTTTTTTATAATATCTTTATTCATTTTCATATAATATCTATATGCAATTTTTTATAATATCTATATGCATTATTATAAAATATCTGTATGCATTATTATATTATATCTTTATGCATTTTTATATAATATCTTTATGCATTTTTTTATATCTTTATGCATTTTTGTGTAATATCTTTATATATACCTACTTGGTTGATTTATATAGCGCCGTTTTCATGATAGCTCACCTCAGGAGCGCTTTACATTGGTTTTTGCATGGGTTAGTGGTGGCTTAAAATCTAGGTTAGTGACCTTAATGTTAACTTTATTAAAACTGATACAAAGTCTACGTTGCTAGTTTAATGCCATGAGATATTTAGAATCAAAAGCATTTGAAGTTGGTCAGTTAGTCAGGTCAGTTAGGTGTGGTTGAGTTATTTCCATGTGATTTTCTAAAAAGGTGTGTCTTTAGTTGTTTTTTGATAGTCATAATATTATTTACTTGTCTTAGTCTGTGGGGTAGTTTGTTCCATGATGATGGACCAGCCAATCCAAAAGCACGATCACCGAATTTAGTTTTGATGCTGACCTGAGAGTTCGTTCTTTGTCTTTCATTCATATTAAGTGGAGTACATAAGTCGGATAGATACTGAGGAGCTAGATTATGTATTGCTTTGAATGTCATGTGACACAATTTATACTCTACCCTCTCAGGGTATTTAAGCTAATGAAGGTTTTTCAGATGGTGTGAAATATGAGAGTATTTTGAAGCCCCTGTGATAACTCTGGCAACGGTGTTGAAGACAGATTGAAGTTTATTAATTTGTTGTTTTGGAAGATGGGCATATAGGCTGTTGCAGTAATCGAGCCGAGAAATAACATAGGCATTTATAAGTGATTTTATAGCATCCACTGGAAGGCTTTTTCAAATTGATTTAATTTTCTGGAGGTGGTAGAACGCGGCACTAATGGTCATATTTATTTGCGTATTAAGTGTAAGATGTGAGTGTAAGTGGACACCAAGAAGTTTCACGCTGGATTTTGGAACGGCATTGGAGTTATTTATTGTTATAACAGATTTATCGACTGGTGGTTACGTCTTCGAGTAGAGTCCAGAGGAACTCTGTTTTGGTTGCATTTAATTTAAGTACATTTGAAGACATCCAATTGTCTACTTCCTGAATACATTTAGATGTTTTTTCCTTTAGAAATGTTATGTCTTCAGGAGAGCATTGTGAGTATGTTTGCCAGTCGTCTGCATAACAGTGGTCGTTTAAGTCTGTGATTGAATAATGTTAAATATTTATTTTGTGTATGGAATAAATAAAAGTGGACCTAATACAGAGCCTTGTGGTACTCCCGTTTTCATCTGTGCAGGTTTTGATTTCAATTTATTTACTGTGGCAGTCTGATATCTGTTTGTTAAGTACGATTTTAACCAGGTTATTGCAGATCTTTGGAAGCCATATGAAACATTCATTCTGTCAATGAGTATTTCATGATACTCATTTACATTTACATACCAACAAAAAAAGTTAAATCAGGTAATTCCTACCCCTGTTGGTATTCTCCGGCACTTATAAGGGTCATAAAAGAGAAGTCGACTTTTCATAGGAAGTGGAAGAAATACAAAAACCCAATGGATTACTTATCTTTCAAATTATTAAGAGGACGTCAAAAGCTAATATTAAAACAATGCCATGATAAGTATTTAATCAATATAGAAAAAAATACTCAATCTATCCCCAAATATTTGTTCTCTTATATAAAGTCTAAAAAGAAATCGGGTGATATCCCAAACAAAATGAAGTATAATGACAACGTCTTTACAAAACCCGCCTCCATTTGTAATGCTTTTAACGAATATTTTACGTCTGTACTTATTCAAAACTCAAACAGAAACAATTACGAAAGCGGCGAGACGCAACCTATAAATGATAACAATCTATTATTAATACATGACTTACAGGTGGACGTTTTGTTAGTGAGTAGGTATATAAATAACTTAAATATAAACAAGGGCTCAGGATCCGACAAATTACCGGGGGTTTTCTTGAAAATTTGTTTGCCTGAGATATCGGAACCTTTATCGATAATATTTAATAAATCTCTGCGCGAAGGTTGTTTCCCATCAGTGGAAACAAGCATGGATATCTCCAATACATAAAAACGGAGATCGTTGTGACGTAAAAAATTACCGACCAATATCAAAACTCCCAATAGTTAGCAAATTACTCGAAAAGATAATAATAAATCATATTAACTCAAAAATAAACCCATATATCAGTAATAGTCAACACGGATTCAGAACCAAAAGATCTGTTGAGACGAACCTACTTGAGTTTACCCATTATATCACACAATTGATGCATGAGGGAAAACAGGTTGACGCCTTCTATAGTGATTTCTCCAAAGCATTTGATAAACTTAATCATAACATTTTGTTGGAGAAACTATATAAACTGGGAATCAGGGGTAACCTCCTAAGATGGTTTGAATCCTACATAAAAAATAGGTCTCATGCGGTAACTGTATGCTGATACACATCATCATATTTACCTATTCACTCTGGAGTACCCCAGGGGTCCCATCTGGGACCACTCCTGTTCCTAATATATATAAACGACATGGGAAACTGTGTAAAAACCTCCAACTTATTATTATTTGCAGACGATGCTAAACTATATCGAAAAATCGAGTGTATCACTGATTGTATTGATCTTCAAAACGATATCGACGCACTAAAAGAGTACTGTCAGGTAAATCAACTGTTCCTGAATATTGACAAGTGTAACTTTATAACTTATACCAGAAACAAAAACAGGATAAACTTTGATTATAAATTAAATAGCTCGACTCTAGAACGTAAGTCCGAAATGAGGGACTTGGGAATTATATTAGACGAAAAATTAAATTTCATTAAACACTATGACAATATTACTTCCCGTGCTTACAAGACCCTAGGCTTTATATTTAGAAACACAAAGGATTTCCGGAATCCCAACTCGCTGGTAATACTGTTCAACTCGCTTATCCGAAGTCTTTTGGAATTTGCCTCTGTGGTCTGGAACCCGAGTTATACTGTCCACATTAATGCTATAGAGAGATTACAAAAAAAATGCATAAAACAATACAATTTCAGAAACCGTCGGTATTTCCGGGATTATGATCAAGCACTTACACATTATAAAATACAATCACTGGAAGACCGAAGGATAGTTATTGATCTGGTCTACTTGTACAAAATTTTAAATAATGTAGTCGATAGTAGTGCACTCCTGAGTGCAATTCGTTTCCACTGTCCATCTAGAAGTAACAGAAACAAAACACTATTTTATATCGAATCCTGTAGAACTAACTATATATTAAACACATTTGTCAATAGAGCGTGTATTAGCTTCAATAATAACTGTATGACCAATACAAAGATAGACCTGTTTTCATCAAACATTGCATCCTATAAAAAAGAATTGTTAAAATCGATAAATGGATATATAGTCTCTTGAACTACACGTCATGTTGTTTACCACAAATGGTGGTATCAGTGTATAAGTATGAATGCTTTGTATAGTGGTGTGTTTGTGGTCGCACGTTGCGCGGGCCGATTTACTACATATATAAGTCCCCCCCTTCCCCTCCCCGCAGTGTGTCCCATCACGTCGTATCCATCTCCATGGGCAGTCTAGCAGTGAAGATTATATTATGTTATGTTACACTTTGTTGTATTGTATTGTGTTGCATTGTGTTGTATTGTGTTATGTTATATTATATTATATTGTAACACCCACTAGGAAATACTGTAATTGGCGTTATCAACAAGAACTTTATCTTACTGTATTATCATATTATTGTATAAGCTGTTGTATTTCTGAATAAAATAAAAATAAAAAAATAAAAAAAAATTAAATGATCAACTGTATCAAAAGCAGCACTCATATCTTCTTCTTCTTCTTCTGGGTCACAATCCTAGGATTGGTCTCCATCAAACACTCGATCTTTCCACTTAACTCTATCGTTTGCCAGTCCCTTCATCTCTTTTTAACTGCTACAGCGCACTTACCGATTATCTGGTCTATATAGTTGTTTCTGGGGCGACCTCTACAGTTACCCCCATCAATCATTCCTTCGACGATGGTAAAAAGCAGCACTCATATCTAGGCATGACATAAGTACTGCATTACCAGATTCAGTTGATAGTATTATGTCTGATAGTATTTTGAGAAGTCCAGTTTCTGTAGAGTGGTATTTTCTGTATGCTGATTGAAATTTGTTAAACAAAGAATGTGTTTCAATGTGTGTGTTAATTCATACAATTTTTTCAAGAACTTTTGCTATAAACGGTAAGTTTGATATTGGTCTATAGTTGCTTAAGTCGTCTGGGTCTAATGTGGATTTTTTCAAAGATGGAGTTATTATCGCCTGCTTCATGGCATTAGGTACATATCCTGATGATAGAGGAAGATTGAAAATATTTTTTAAAATTGGAATTAGTTCACGAGAGCATGACTTGAGAAGCCATGTTGTAATAGGATCGAGAGTACACTGTTTGTTTGTACATCTTTATGCACTATTATATAATATCTTGTATTTTTGTATTATCTATTTTTCTTTAATAACAAATATTTTACTGCAACAAGAACAAACCAAGAACAAACAAACAAGAACAAACCTGTGGATCCTCCGTTTACATACCAAATCTCAACATTAAAAATTCATACTCTCTACCTAGCACAATATCAATATACACAGCAGAATGTTTCACCATACAACAAGCACTAGAACAAATACAATTACATAATATCGTAAACGCATTGATATTGTCGGATTCACTTAGTGCCCTTCAGAGAATCACATCAAATTTATTATACTCTCCTCAAGATCAACTTATGTGCTCAATTAAATTAAAACTTTTCTCACTTCAATCCAAAAACATCACCATAATTCTGGCCTGGATCCCAGGACATCTGGGAATCGTAGGGAATGAAATAGCAGATTCATTAGCCAAAATCAGCTTCTTCTGGTACCAATTTTATTATAAATCTGAACATTCCAACTACTGATTACTTACCAACCCTCAAAACTAGCATGATTCATAGATGGGAAAAAAACTTGACAGTTTCCAGAAATAAGACAGGATTATTTTACGCCGGAATCCAATCCTCTATTCCCAAAAAACCTTGGTTTCAGGGAAAGAGACTCTCTAGGGGGGACATATCTTGTATCACGCGTATGAGAATTGGCCATTGTCTTGTTGCTTCCCACCTTTACAAAATTAATGTTATTAACAGTCCACTTTGTGAATGTGGTCAGGAGGAGGAGACTCTTGACCATTTATTTTTTAATTGCTTCAACCGTATATCTTCTAACAATTTATTTTATTTTAATCTGGTAAAAATTACTTGCACATCCCCAATCAATATGTCATATATAATGTCGATTCAAAATTTTAAATTAACAAACATATTGCTTAGCTTCTTAAAGTCAAATAACATCCAACTCTAATTAATTTAATTTTAACAAATTCAACCAATTTATGATATTTCCACCAAGGCAAAAAGCACTCTCTGTAGGGTGAATTGCCATTAAAAAAAAAAAAAAAAAACATAGTGGACATCTTTATCTTTAGTATAGTACGCCACAGTATAAAGATGCATTACTTAGAACTAGATTTTTTATACAAAAATATATACAATATACAAGTGCATCTCAAGACACTTTTTGACAATTTTTTTAAAAATTGAATTTAGTGACGACATTGTTTCATACAATTTGTATGACAGTATACACTACACAATACCCCCTATTCTGTAACTATTGTAACTAAAATAGGAACGTACTTAAATTGTAGATTTTAGATTTACGCTCTTATTTCAGCGTTATAAAATATCAACTTGGGCTAAATGGAATAGGAATGTACCTATACTGGCCGGAACGTTCTTAAAAAGTTACTGAATTAGACATATTTTGAATAATTATGAAAATTTTATAATTATCATAATTATTCAAAATACGTCTAATTCAGTAACTTTTTAAGAACACTCCGGCCAAAATAGGTACATTTCTATTCCATTTAGTTCAAGATGATATTTTATAACGCTAAAACATGACTGCCAATCTAAAATGTACAATTTTAGTACGTTCCTATTTTAGTTACAATAGTTACTGAATACGGGGTATTATCTCACCCGATAGTTTGATATTTAATCTTCATACATACCATGAAGCTGTATCCTGACATACATGTTTTGTATAGTCTTTAAATATACAATAATTTGTATTTAAGGGTTTACACTTTGGTAGCCATTGACGGTTGTATCTCATGTGCTTCATGCAACTAGTTAATATCATTAATAAGTCAGCCGGCGCCATTATTATTTTTTAAAAATAAAAACACACTACTTTGCTTTATTTAACTGAATTGTTTATTTTTGTTTCTTAAACATTACTGAAACAAAAATTTAAATATGTAAGTTGAAATAAATATGACAGCAGGTTTTTATTTAAAAAATTCATATTAAATAATAGATTTCTTCAAAGTTGAAGCCTCCACATCTGACTGTCTAATTTATTTTTTTATTTTAGAAAAAGTACAGAAGTTACGAGAATGTGATGCTACATTTAAAAAAATTTCATAATCAAGAAGTGCCACGAAGATGCAGAAAGAAATTGTGTCAATACTGTGGACAACTATGTATAGGGTTTGATCACATTAAAGCGGAGGAAGGAATTAGAAGAAAAAAACAAAGTAGATCAATAAGTAAAAAGTGTCCAGTTTGTGAAAAGATGGTGACAAATGTTTCAGCCCATATATTGAAATGTCATAACGAGGACAAGAGGAGAGTCTGTCATTTGTGTAGTAAAGTATTCACCGGCTGGTACAATCTGAGAAGTCATATGCGCACACATACAGGTCAGTTATAATATCTTCAGTATCATGCTGGAAATTGTCTGCTGAGAGCATTTTGAGATCTTTTACATTGTTTATGTTCCTTTTGAGATCTTTTAAGGTCTTTTATGTTCCTTTTGAGATCTTTTAAGGTTTTTTATGTTCCTTTTGAGACCCTTTAAGGTTTTTTATGTTCCTTAGTTCCTTTTGAGATCTTTTAAGTTTTTTTATGTTCCTTTTGAGATCTTTTAAGTTGTTCATGCTCCTTTTGAGATGTTTTAAGTTGTTCATGCTCCTTTTGAGATGTTTTAAGTTGTTCATGCTCCTTTTGAGATGTTTTAAGTTGTTCATGCTCCTTTTGAGATTTTTTAAGTTTTTTATGTTCAGTTTGAAATCTTTAAAGTTGTTCATGTTTCTTTTGAGATCTGTTAAGTTGCTCATGTTCCTTTTGAGATGTTTTAAGTTTTTAATGTTTTTTGAGATCTTTTAAGTTGTTCATGTTTCTTATGAAATTTTCTAAGTTGTTCATGTTGCTTTTGAAATTATTAAACTTGTTCACATTCCTGTTTATATACGAGTGTACCATAAAAATATAAATATAATTTAAAAGTTTTTTTTCTTAACACAGTGGAAGTTCATAATTATAAAATAAAAGGTTTTATTTATAATAATTAAAATAACACAGGTTTTATCCCCTTCCCTCCCCCTCATACCTCACGCACCCCCATTTGCTATGTAACATTTTGTTTTAATTTTGTGTTTAATTTGAATTTTGCCTCTGATGATGATGGCTGAGTCCAGTGAAAGCACTTAGGCATTAAAAAAAACTCATTGTGGATTAAAACTGTGTTATTTTAATTATTATAAAGAAAACCTTTTATTTTACAAAAAAATATAATTTATAACTTGTTTATAAGTGATTAGTTAATCCAACTGTTAAAGAGAATTTTATTCTCTTAACATATTGACCAAGTATCCAGCCAAGATACGCGAGATTTGTATGCAGGGTTTATATTTTCCACGGTTTTTCCAACTTTGAAGTCAAAAAACACCCACTTAGAGGCTTCACAGCATATATATGTTCTATATATATGGATTTACTCAGAATTCGGAGTAGAACATTTAGTGTGTGTGTGTCCCTTATAACTTTTGATCTGCTCAATGCACAGAGCCCAAAATTTCAGAAAATATACAAAGTTATAGGCCTACTAATCAGTTCTAAGATAAAGCTCTTTACATTATAACATGAAATCAAATTACTGAACTTTTCCATACATAGGAAATTTATCTCATTATCTATATTCATTCAAAAGTTTATTATCAGGAACATAATTTTTCTAACGATAGTATATTTTTCTATTAGAATAGACAAACTATGAATGCAGTTTTGTGAAGAATGCTTATGTTGTATAAATTACATAGATGTCACTATTAAATATTGATGGATCTTATTTTGGAAGTTGAATACATGAACCAAAGTACCCTCTAAAACCCACCGAAGTGAACCACCGAAGCGAACCAAAGTAGAAAGGCTGCAAGATGAGAGTGTAAAAAAACAATATGCGAAAGAGACGGAAAGCGAACTTCTTAGAGCAATACACAGGAGTGAAAATATCGAGGAAGCATGGACGACCCTGAAAGAGACCGTATGTAAGACAGCGAAAAAGGTATGTGGTATTGCTAAAAGAGGTGGAGTGAAAGGCGATGCATGGTGGAATGAGAGAGTTACGATAGTTGTGGGTGAAAAGAAGAAAGCATGGATGGCATTAATAGCCGCGAAAGGATCGAATAATGAAGAAATAGCAAAAGAGAACTATAAAGTATGCAAGAAGGTAGTCAAAGACACAGTAAAAAGGGAAAAAGATGGTATTAAAGAGAAAGAAAGCCTGAAAATAGCCAATGATTTTCCTGGAAACATGAAAATGTTCTGGAAAGGCGTAGCAAAAAGAAAAAATGGAACTGTGAAAGCTTCGAAAGGAATAAATGATAAAGATGGAAAAATAATTATGGACGAAGACGGCGTGAAAGAACGATGGAAAGAATATTTCAAGGAACTGTATGAAAGCGGAGTAAGTGGGGATGTGAGTCAGAGAACATGGCAAGTAAGCGAAAGTGATAAGGATGAAATAACGCAAGAAGAAGTGTTTGAAGCAGTAAAACACGCGAAAGCGGGGAAAGCTGCCGGGTATGACAGTGTATCAGCTGAACTTATAAAATATGGCGGCGAACAGACGTTGGAGTGGTGTCTCTCTCTTTTCAACAAATGTTGGGAAGAAGGACACACTCCCTCAGACTGGAAAAATGCAGTCGTGGTACCTTTGTATAAAGGTAAAGGATCGAAGCTCGACTGCAAAAACTATAGAGCCATAAGTTTGCTAAGCTCAGTTGGTAAGATGTATGCAAGGATCCTGGATCAAAGAGTGCGAAAGATTACAGAAAGCAAGATATGGGATGTCCAAGGTGCGTTTGTGGGCGGCAGAGGATGTATAGACCAAATTTTTTCTCTGCGCACGGTCACAGAAAAGGTTCTGGATAAAAATCAGAAAATTTTCTGTGCCTTCATAGACCTAGAAAAGGCGTATGATAAAGTTGTTAGAGAAAAATAATGGGATATACTAGCAGTGTATGGAGTGAAGAGCAAACTGATATGCGCAATCGCGTCATTATATGAGAACAGCGAAGCATGTATTCGTGTCAACGACACAGTGACAACGTGGTTCTCTATAATAATGGCGTTAGACAAGGGTGCGTGCTATCTCCATAGCTCTTTAACTTGTACATTGATTTCTGCATAAGAGCCCTTAAGGATGAAAGCAAGGGTCTGAAATTGAGTACCGTAATGGTGCTAGATTTGATGTTTGCAGACGATAAAGTTCTATTAGCAGAAAGTATGGAAGAGTTACAGTATCTTGTAAGTCAGGTATATGAAGGATGTATAGAGAATGGACTTAGGATGAATGCCAGCAAATCAAAGACAATGGTCTTTGAAAAGAGTGAAAGCAGAACAGCGTGTAAAATAAGAGTAGAGAATGAATGGCTCGAGCAAGTCGACGAATATGTGTACTTGGGAAGCATACTTCAACGGAACGGACGTCTCGATAAAGAGATCGAAAGAAGAGTTATGGCAGGAAACAGAGTGAATGGAGCACTAAGACCAATTATGAATGATCGCAACATATCAAAGGATGCCAAAGTTGCCATTCATAACGCCATCGTAGTGCCAACCCTGACGTATGCAAGTGAAACCTGGACATGGCAGAAGACGCATGAAAGTAGAATAAATGCAGTTGAAATGAGATCGTTAAGAAGGATTTGTAATAGAATGATGTATGACCGGGTAAGAAACGAGGATATAAGGAAAGAATGTAAGATGAAGAAAGATGTCATTACTAGAATGAAAGTGAACACATTAAGATGGTCACATGGAGAGAATGAATGAGGAGCGCCTGACGAAGAAAATATACAGAGCGGAAAGGAATGGAATGAGAGGTCGGGGACGCCCAAGAAAGGGATGGCACGACCATGTGAACGAAATTTTGAAAGACGGAAATGTTAGAAGTGTGACCAATAGACGAACATGTATGAGACGATGCATGAATGTGGACGAGGCGAGGGATGCGTGCCAGGATAGAAAAATGTGGCGTTCGGTTCTCTCTGCCTACCCCGCAAGGGACATGGCGTGATGGTATGTATGTATGTATGAATACATGAACACTAGACAACTGATTCCTAGTTTATCTCATGGAATAATGTTGTTTTTGAGATATAGTTAATTGAATAAGATTGACACCTTTCTGAAATAGCATTTCAATGACTAGACAGCTAATTTAATGATAATTCTGTTTTGCTTTGCAGGTGAGATGCCATTCTCGTGTCCAGATTGTACAGAAGTATTCAGACATAATGTCACCATGAAATTTCATCGACTGAAAGTGCACAATGTCAATATGTTTAAGAGACCGCCCGAAGAAGTTCTCGCTTCCATATCAAAAAAACCAAAAGGAAAAAGAAAAAAAAAAAAAGGGAAATCTACTAAATCAGCTGATGAAGAACAATAATGACTATTATGATGATTGTTGGATACTAAATACATGATTTGATAATAATTAATGATTTTATTATTTTCTCACCTCCCGACCTCAGTCAATAAATGGTTGCTGTCTTTCTTCTAATCAAAACACCTCATTTCTCATTAAAACCACTATTCATTCATGCATACCTTCACGGAAAATCCTACAATGTGGGGTTTACTAGCAACAGGTATGCATTACTTTATAATAGGAAACATGACACTTTCATCTCACCTAAAAAGGCACAACATTCAGAATGGGTGGTGAACCTCATTGCTGAACCATATGTGAGACAGTATAAACTTGAACGCCTTCAAAATGTTTGCATCCATTTTATCTTTGGATTAAAAAAATTCGATCATATTTCTTAGTACCGTAATCTTCTTTATTGGACCAAGATACGACAACGACGTAATATACATATCTTGTCATTACTATACAATGTCCTTTTTAATCCTAATTTACCTCAGTATCTCAAAAATAAATTCACTTATCTTTCAAACCACGGGCGTTCACTTCGATCTGCTGAATGTGCTTCACTATCTATCCCTATTCATAGTTCTGAATTTTTTAGCTCTTTATTTGAAGTACATTCAGCTAGACTATGGAATAGCCTAAGTCCTGATATTACGTCGTCTATCTCACTAAACATCTTCAAGAAAAGGCTAAAGCAAAAATATTTATCTGACAACATCTGATTACATCTTCCTCTCCTCTTCCTTTCCTTATCCCTTAGTCTTCCTATCATTGCTATGATTTGTTCTTATATGCTATCTTCTTTATTTTTGTGTTTTTTTTTTATTACCTTTCTTCTGCTATCTTTATTTATTTTGTAATGTGATTAACTTATTGCCATAGTACACATTGTTTTGTATATTTAACATTTACTCTGGTTGGTTGGAAGAAATTGCCATTAGGCAATAAGCCTGCCAGTGTAATAATTATTATATGTACAAGAAGATTAAAATAAATAAACAAATATATTCGCTTCAAGTATTTTCAAGGTAAACCATGACTCTCTTTTTCACAACCTTTTCAAGTATCTTAGTAGTGAGCAACTCAGTAGTGAGATCCCCACTTTTGTAGATGGGTTACTGTCTCTTTTAAGTGTGCAGGTACTATACCTGAAAACTGGTATTACTGCCAATAAGAAATTTTGATTTATAATGAAATTAAAGTCTGCACAGTGAAAATAAGTCAGATGTCTTTTGTTTATTTTTATAAATCAAATCAAAGAAATTCCACGCAGTGAGAATATGTCGGTTTTCTTTTTGTTTATTATGATGAATCAAATCAATGAAATTCCCTGCATCGAGAATATGTCAGTTTTCTTGTGTGTATTTCTATAAATCAAAAATCAAAGAAATTCCCTGCATCGAGAATATATCAGTTTTCTTGTGTGTATTTCTATAAATCAAATCAAAGAAATTCCCTGCATCGAGAATATGTCAGTTTTCTTGTGTGTATTTCTATAAATCAAATCAAAGAAATTCCCTGGATCGAGAATATGTCAGTTTTCTTGTGTGTATTTCTATAAATCAAATCAAAGAAATTCCCTGGATCGAGAATATGTCAGTTTTCTTGTGTGTATTTCTATAAATCAAATCAAAGAAATTCCCTGCATCGAGAATATGTCAGTTTTCTTGTGTGTATTTCTATAAATCAAATCAAAGAAATTCCCTGCATCGAGAATATGTCAGTTTTCTTGTGTGTATTTCTATAAATAAAATCAAAGAAATTCCCTGCATCGAGAATAAGTATGTCAGTTTTCTTGTGTGTATTTCTATAAATCAAATCAAAGAAATTCCCTGCATCGAGAATATGTCAGTTTTCTTGTGTGTATTTCTATAAATCAAATCAAAGAAATTCCCTGCATCGAGAATATGTCAGTTTTCTTGTGTGTATTTCTATAAATCAAATCAAAGAAATTCCCTGGATCGAGAATATGTCAGTTTTCTTGTGTGTATTTCTATAAATCAAATCAAAGAAATTCCCTGCATCGAGAATATGTCAGTTTTCTTGTGTGTATTTCTATAAATCAAATCAAAGAAATTCCCTGCATCGAGAATATGTCAGTTTTCTTGTGTGTATTTCTATAAATCAAATCAAAGAAATTCCCTGGATCGAGAATATGTCAGTTTTCTTGTGTGTATTTCTATAAATCAAATCAAAGAAATTCCCTGCATCGAGAATATGTCAGTTTTCTTGTGTGTATTTCTATAAATCAAATCAAAGAAATTCCCTGGATCGAGAATATGTCAGTTTTCTTGTGTGTATTTCTATAAATCAAATCAAAGAAATTCCCTGCATCGAGAATATGTCAGTTTTCTTGTGTGTATTTCTATAAATCAAATCAAAGAAATTCCCTGCATCGAGAATATGTCAGTTTTCTTGTGTGTATTTCTATAAATCAAATCAAAGAAATTCCCTGCATCGAGAATATGTCAGTTTTCTTGTGTGTATTTCTATAAATCAAATCAAAGAAATGCCCTGCATCGAGAATATGTCAGTTTTCTTGTGTGTATTTCTATAAATCAAATCAAAGAAATTCCCTGGATCGAGAATATGTCAGTTTTCTTGTGTGTATTTCTATAAATCAAATCAAAGAAATTCCCTGCATCGAGAATATGTCAGTTTTCTTGTGTGTATTTCTATAAATCAAATCAAAGAAATTCCCTGCATCGAGAATATGTCAGTTTTCTTGTGTGTATTTCTATAAATCAAATCAAAGAAATTCCCTGGATCGAGAATATGTCAGTTTTCTTGTGTGTATTTCTATAAATCAAATCAAAGAAATTCCCTGGATCGAGAATATGTCAGTTTTCTTGTGTGTATTTCTATAAATCAAATCAAAGAAATTCCCTGGATCGAGAATATGTCAGTTTTCTTGTGTGTATTTCTATAAATCAAATCAAAGAAATTCCCTGCATCGAGAATATGTCAGTTTTCTTGTGTGTATTTCTATAAATCAAATCAAAGAAATTCCCTGGATCGATAATATGTCAGTTTTCTTGTGTGTATTTCTATAAATCAAATCAAAGAAATTCCCTGCATCGAGAATATGTCAGTTTTCTTGTGTGTATTTCTATAAATCAAATCAAAGAAATTCCCTGGATCGAGAATATGTCAGTTTTCTTGTGTGTATTTCTATAAATCAAATCAAAGAAATTCCCTGCATCGAGAATATGTCAGTTTTCTTGTGTGTATTTCTATAAATCAAATCAAAGAAATTCCCTGCATCGAGAATATGTCAGTTTTCTTGTGTGTATTTCTATAAATCAAATCAAAGAAATGCCCTGCATCGAGAATATGTCAGTTTTCTTGTGTGTATTTCTATAAATCAAATCAAAGAAATTCCCTGGATCGAGAATATGTCAGTTTTCTTGTGTGTATTTCTATAAATCAAATCAAAGAAATTCCCTGGATCGAGAATATGTCAGTTTTCTTGTGTGTATTTCTATAAATCAAATCAAAGAAATTCCCTGCATCGAGAATATGTCAGTTTTCTTGTGTGTATTTCTATAAATCAAATCAAAGAAATTCCCTGCATCGAGAATATGTCAGTTTTCTTGTGTGTATTTCTATAAATCAAATCAAAGAAATGCCCTGGATCGAGAATATGTCAGTTTTCTTGTGTGTATTTCTATAAATCAAATCAAAGAAATTCCCTGCATCGAGAATATGTCAGTTTTCTTGTGTGTATTTCTATAAATCAAATCAAAGAAATTCCCTGCATCGAGAATATGTCAGTTTTCTTGTGTGTATTTCTATAAATCAAATCAAAGAAATTCCCTGGATCGAGAATATGTCAGTTTTCTTGTGTGTATTTCTATAAATCAAATCAAAGAAATTCCCTGGATCGAGAATATGTCAGTTTTCTTGTGTGTATTTCTATAAATCAAATCAAAGAAATTCCCTGGATCGAGAATATGTCAGTTTTCTTGTGTGTATTTCTATAAATCAAATCAAAGAAATTCCCTGCATCGAGAATATGTCAGTTTTCTTGTGTGTATTTCTATAAATCAAATCAAAGAAATTCCCTGGATCGAGAATATGTCAGTTTTCTTGTGTGTATTTCTATAAATCAAATCAAAGAAATTCCCTGCATCGAGAATATGTCAGTTTTCTTGTGTGTATTTCTATAAATCAAATCAAAGAAATTCCCTGCATCGAGAATATGTCAGTTTTCTTGTGTGTATTTCTATAAATCAAATCAAAGAAATTCCCTGCATCGAGAATATGTCAGTTTTCTTGTGTGTATTTCTATAAATCAAATCAAAGAAATGCCCTGCATCGAGAATATGTCAGTTTTCTTGTGTGTATTTCTATAAATCAAATCAAAGAAATTCCCTGGATCGAGAATATGTCAGTTTTCTTGTGTGTATTTCTATAAATCAAATCAAAGAAATTCCCTGGATCGAGAATATGTCAGTTTTCTTGTGTGTATTTCTATAAATCAAATCAAAGAAATTCCCTGCATCGAGAATATGTCAGTTTTCTTGTGTGTATTTCTATAAATCAAATCAAAGAAATTCCCTGCATCGAGAATATGTCAGTTTTCTTGTGTGTATTTCTATAAATCAAATCAAAGAAATGCCCTGCATCGAGAATATGTCAGTTTTCTTGTGTGTATTTCTATAAATCAAATCAAAGAAATTCCCTGGATCGAGAATATGTCAGTTTTCTTGTGTGTATTTCTATAAATCAAATCAAAGAAATTCCCTGCATCGAGAATATGTCAGTTTTCTTGTGTGTATTTCTATAAATCAAATCAAAGAAATTCCCTGCATCGAGAATATGTCAGTTTTCTTGTGTGTATTTCTATAAATCAAATCAAAGAAATTCCCTGGATCGAGAATATGTCAGTTTTCTTGTGTGTATTTCTATAAATCAAATCAAAGAAATTCCCTGGATCGAGAATATGTCAGTTTTCTTGTGTGTATTTCTATAAATCAAATCAAAGAAATTCCCTGGATCGAGAATATGTCAGTTTTCTTGTGTGTATTTCTATAAATCAAATCAAAGAAATTCCCTGCATCGAGAATATGTCAGTTTTCTTGTGTGTATTTCTATAAATCAAATCAAAGAAATTCCCTGGATCGAGAATATGTCAGTTTTCTTGTGTGTATTTCTATAAATCAAATCAAAGAAATTCCCTGCATCGAGAATATGTCAGTTTTCTTGTGTGTATTTCTATAAATCAAATCAAAGAAATTCCCTGCATCGAGAATATGTCAGTTTTCTTGTGTGTATTTCTATAAATCAAATCAAAGATATTCCCTGGATCGAGAATATGTCAGTTTTCTTGTGTGTATTTCTATAAATCAAATCAAAGAAATTCCCTGCATCGAGAATATGTCAGTTTTCTTGTGTGTATTTCTATAAATCAAATCAAAGAAATTCCCTGCATCGAGAATATGTCAGTTTTCTTGTGTGTATTTCTATAAATCAAATCAAAGAAATTCCCTGCATCGAGAATATGTCAGTTTTCTTGTGTGTATTTCTATAAATCAAATCAAAGAAATTCCCTGCATCGAGAATATGTCATTTTCCTTGTATTTATTTTGATAAATTAAATTAAAAAAAGATTGTGCACTGAGATAATTTCATTTTTCTTTTCTATTATATTTAAATTTTTTATCATCCTATTATATATTTTATTTTATTTATTTAATATTGCTTCTCGGGCAACTAACAGGTACTATGTCAAATATTAATTTAACATGCACCCAATAACAAGTTGCCACATTCTGGAGACTTACGATATTTATCGTCTCACAGATCCAGCCTGAAAACACAATTAAAAATTGTGTCTCCACCGGGAATCAAACCCGGGACCCTTGGATCAGCAGTCAGATACCCAACCGACTGAGCCACGAAGGCCGACATGATGATATTTTCATATCATCATGGCGCGGCCCATAATGTGGGGTTACCAGCGACAGGTGTGCGAGTGTGCATAACCTTATAAAAGTAAAGAAGACACATACGTGTATCCCCCACACCAGTCTCGTCTCATAAAAATGAAACATTCGACACTCCTTGCTGAACTATGTGAGATGTTATGTTGCCTTTTGTATTTTTGTTTACCCCACTTAGTACTGGATTACCCGCTAAAAGTACTGGAGGACTCTGGGAAATGCATTATGGTTTCAGGTTGGGTGAAAGGAAAATACTGGGGGGCAAGTCTGGTTCGACCGGCGAAATCAAAACCCTAGTGATTACACATATCATGGATATAATTATCATATGGAGTTCTATGACATCTGAAGATATTATAGAACTCCATAAAATAATTATATCCATGATATGGGTAATCGTGAGGGTTTTGATTTCGCCGATTGAACCAGACTTGCCCCCCTGATCTATCTCCTTCACGGGTGGTGGGTGAGTGACAATGTATATAGATAGGAACCGAGTGTTCGCTAGAATAAGCTGAACCCCAGTTAGCCTAATTAGGTAAAGTAGATTAGATAGCAAATTTTGTATGAATTGAAGTGAAGCATTTTTCCGGGGGGGGGGGGGGGGGGGTTTGACGTTTAGGTTGGCAGACCATATCGTTTGTCTATAGAGAATAATGACTAATGTGAATTGTTTTCGGATTTATTTGTCGAAAAAACACTTTGTTTATTAAGATTTAGAGAACTCGAATGTGTGGAAATGTAAGGAAAACTGAAATATGTTGCCAACCAAAACGTCAATCGCTCGAAATTTCATTACTAACTTTTGGGACGGAGTACTACATCTAGTATATTATAATGAAAATCTATGGATATGGAAGCGACTGTCGAAGCCAAATTCTTAAGCAAAATCTTCATACAAAACCTGTAAACAAACCTGTTTTTTATGTACTTAAAGTTGCACGAACTTCATTGGTGAACAAAAACCATTTGTAAAAACATGAAGTAAAAATATTGTTATTTTTAAGTTGGCAACAGTTGTCATTTTCTATGGTTGACAGTTGACACTTGAGAAATTGATATTTGAATTTGATCAATTTGTAAACAGAGTATATAATACCTACGGATAAGCTATAAAGCTGCCATTACTTATCTTACAAAATGGGTCGAAGATGCTGCATAAAAAAAATGTAGAAGCAAACAGGGTATTGACAAATCAATATCATATCACAAGTAAGTAATTACAATATATATATATTTTTCCCCCCATATTTAAACAACCTTAATTTTTCTGTTTGTTTTAAATATGAAAATTATAGAATGCAATACTCATCATCAGTCTGCTGAGTTCAGTTGGAAAACGTATGCTAGGATCTTAGATCAAAAATTACGAAAGGTGACTGTAAGCAAGGTATGGCATGCACAAGGAGCGTTTGTTAAAGGTAGAGGATGCACTGACCAAATATTTTCCCTTCGAATGGCAATTGAAAAGGTTCTGGCCAAAAACCAGAAGCTTTTCTGTGCTTTCATTGACCTGGAAAAGGCTCATGATAATGTCAACCGGGAAAAACTTTGGAACGTGCTATCAGTGTACGGAGTGGAGAGTAAGCTGATAGGAGCACTTGCGTCTCTTTATGAGGGTAGCCAGGCTTGTGTGAGAGTTGATAACTCTCTCACGGATTGGTTCCCTATCAACAAGGGAGTGCGACAGGGCTGCGTCCTATCACCGTGGCTCTTTAATCTGTACATTGACTACTGTGTAAAAGAACTGAAGAATGCAAATATAGGTTTGAAGCTGGATGATGGCAATGTATGTGATCTTATGCGGATGACAAGGTACTGATGGCAGAAAGTGTGAAAGACTTAGAACACTTGGTAAAAATGGTATTTGATGGTTGCATCCAAAATGGACTGAGAATGAATGGAGCAAAATCTAAAGTAATGGTATTTGAAAAGAGCGAAAGACGAACAATATGCGAGATACGAGTTAACAATGAACTATTAGAACAAGTGGATGAATATGTGTATCTAGAAAGTATGTTTCAGCGTGATCGAAGATTGGAAAAGGATATAGAAAGGAGGGTAACAGCAGCAAATAGAGTAAATGGTGCACTAAGAACAATAATGGCCGACCCAATTATTTCAAGGCCAGCAAAACTCGCTGTGCACAACGATATTGTCGTTCCAACCATAATGTATGCAAGTGAGACATGGACATGGCAGTAGACGCATGAAAGTAAAATTAACGCTGTGGAAATGAGATCCCTAAGACGAATGTGTGGTAGAACGATCTATGATAGGGTAAGGAATGTGGACATCAGACGAGAATGCAAGATTGAAAGAGATATTTTGAGTAGAATGAAGATAAATGCTTTGCGATGGTTCGGACATGTAGAGAGAATGAACGATGAACGACTGACAAAGAAAGTATACAAGGCTGAAAAGGGTGGAATGAGATGTAAGGGTCGACCGAGAAAGAGCTGGCATGATCATATTAATGAGAATTTGAAAGAGGGGAATATATGAAGTCAGAATAATAGGAGAGCATGTATGACGCGATGTATGAATGTAAATGAGGCAAAACAGGTATGCCAAGATAGAAGTCTGGCGTTCGGTTCTCTCTGCCTACCCCAAATAGGGAAACGGCGTGACGGTATGTATGTATGTAATACTCATAAAAAATTAAAGTTCAGATAATATTAACGGTGCCACTATTTTTACGACCGGAATTGGCGGGAAAAGCGTTTTAAAAAAAAAGTGTCTATTTACACGACAAATTTTCTGACGTCGTCTATGTTTTTAGGTCATTTATGACCATAGAAAGCGCAGATAAATCAAAATACAAAAATATTTACCTTTGTCATTTTTTCAATGGTCATAAAAATGCATCATGGAAACCAACTTGAAGAAAAAATAAATAATATTGGCATCTTATTACATTTACTTAATTTTATAAATCATTTTTTCATAGAGATCTACAATTACAACAATGTATAAACTTGATGAGACCTCTCGTCTACCACGAGGAAACATCAAGCCAAGGTGTGGGGAAGAAAAGGAGACAAATGATGGTGACACTATGAAATTGTAGTAGTACGGCGCATTTATTCAAAATATCAGCATTGTTCGTCCATGGCAATTAAATAATAAAAACAAAACAAACACAACAACATCAGAGTACAAATAACAAAACAAAACGATAACGATCCAACTCTCAAACCCAGCCGAGCACGAAGAGACGCCGACCAGAAGGTCCAGCCCCAGGGTACAGCGACATCCTTTCTCCAGGCATATCACTGTCTTCCACGTGGTGGCTGAAAGTCCGGCGGGGCCCAGCCTTTGCGTCAGGCTGGCAGGTCCTTCTCGTACTCGGCATAGTTTCCTCTTCTCTGCAAGGCAGTCACCCATGGCTGGCTCCGTGCCACACGGCAACGCTATGAAGGCGCATCTCGACAGAGGTGGCAGGCCAGCTGGGAGCCTCACTGGAGGCGAACCGACGCTCCAGACGACACGGAAAGCCCCTCGTGGTCCAATCTGCGAGCCGCCGCGTTCCCTGCTGCGGTGGCCCAACACTGCGCCCTGCCTACATGCCTCTGCCCTGTTGATGCCCTCATCTTGGCTCCGTAGCACCGGCAGCGTCCATGCGCGTGACGTGTCCTGTCAAGCAGACCTCCTGCGCCGTCGAAAATATGGCCGCCATCGGGACGCGCGTGTCGACCGATGACGGCGTCGTACCAAACCGTCCGTCTTCCACCAGAGTTGAACGCCAAGAGAGCGCGTGCCATAGCGCGTGCTAGCTGCAAGTTCCGTTGCTTGCCCGCAACGAGCGCTAGCTGCTTTCAGAAATGTTGCCGTGGAAAAAAATAAAAATCAATGTTTTTCGGCAATATTTTTTTCGGGCATAACAAACTAAGGTAAATATTTTTATAACTTGATTTATCTGCGTTTTCTGTGGTTATTTTTGGTTTTCGTCTATGGTTGAGTCGTGTAAATAGTCGTAGCAGGAGTGTCTCGGGACCGAGTATATATGCTCGGGACAGTAAAACAAATGGCACGAATGTCTCGGGCAAGGCCCTCTGGATTGTTCGTCGTTCGTTTTCCTCTAGACAGGCCGCAAGGTAGGGGAAAAAAAATGGCCGACTTATCAGTCGTATGGAGTTTGACAGCTATCCATATTGGCGGATTGTCCTTTTTCTCATGTTCATAGAACATGTTTTATATACTTGAATGTGGTTCTGTGACAAATCGTTAAAGTCAAATCAGAACACGACAATTCGTTACACGTCAAAACAGAAAACGACATAACAGAACAGCGACAATTCAACACACAGTCAAAACAACATATTGACAAATCAGTACAATGACAAATAAGAACGGTGATAATACAACACATAGACAAAACAGAACATTTCTAATACAATTTCAAAGAGATTATGAAATCAGATAACGTCAATAACAATATATTTACTTGAAAATAAATTTTATTTCACCGACATTTTAATAAGCGAAATATCGATGTTTATTAACGTGATATCAACCATATACCTATTATGTATCTAATACGATTTCAAAGAGATGAAATTAAATAACGTCCCATAAGATGTATTTATAATGTATTTGATTTCTTTTGGTCATAATATATTCTTTAAAATTTTCATATACCTAATCATGTTCTTGCTTTTTGAAATGAATAAACCAAAAGCGAACTTGGAGAATTAATAAGAATGGTCGAAAGAGAGAGTGAGCTTGTTAGGTTGAAAATCAACCAATTAAAATCGAAGGTAGCTAGTTACGTCCACCTCCACCCGCTCCACATATGGGGACTGAAAACGGCCCCTTCACAGATGGCTAGTAAGAATGACAAAGAATGCATGGCACGAAGAGTAGCTCTAGAAGCTCCTCTAGACTCGTGGTCTCGGCACAATAGTGCAAAAAAAATGACAATCAACGTCGATGAAAATAATATTCACATACATGGATTGTCGCGAGTTTATTTCAAGCCAAAGGTAATAATAAGTCCGCCACATTATGTGAATTATTTTGCATAATAAAAGAGTTTTATTATATTGGAAAATTTGATCATGTTTCCACTAACCGAAATCTTCTTCGCTGGCCTAAGATACGTCAACGTCGTAATATTAATTTACTTTCTCTATACTGTATAATTTAATTAACAACACTAATTCACCACAATATCTCAAGAATAAGGTTATTTTCTTGTCAAATCACGGTCTGCCTCTTCGATCTGCTGAACGTACCACACTAGCTATTCCCATTCATTCTACTGAATTTCTCAGTTCCTCTTTTGAACTACAATCAAGACTATGGAACACCTTAAGTAATGATATTACGACTCCTCAATCGATTCAACTTTTTAAAAAGAAACTAAAGGTGTTTTACCTGTCTAATAATTCTTAACTGACACCCCATATCCATCCTCCCTCAACCTCTATTTCCTTCCTTCCTTTGTTTCTGTCAATTTAATCTGAATAATGTTACGTGTTTGTTATAAATTTAATGTACCTACATACCAATATACTATTTATGACCTCACGTTGCCTTGGTTGGTTGGAAGAAATTGCCTTGTGGCAATAAACCCGCCATTGTACACAGTATTGTACATGAAGTTTAATAAATAAAATAAAATAAATAAATGATCATTGATAGAGCTAACCAACTCACCCCCACAAGAGGACTACGAGTCATTGAAATTGTAAGTCAGTTTGTATGTAGATGTTGCCAAACTTCTTGAGGGGTTGGTTTACACATAGACCGATCAAGCAAAAGACACGAATTTGCGATCTGCGCACCCACATGACAGGCTCAAGTTGTTTTCCGATAGCTATCTCTCAGCTCAAAACCTAGTAATGAAGGTGAATGTAGAAATGAGATAATGAGGAGATTCCATATGGCTAATACTGCCATGACCAAGCTAACTAGAATCTAGTAAGATAAAAACCTCTCAAAAAAGGTTCACAAGCATGCTCACATATTATATTATAAACCTTCTCACTTGCACACACACTTGCACCTACACCATACACTCCCTAATACACACACACGCACCTTCACACACACATAAACATGATTACATCTAACTTTATTTATTAATTTTGTTTCCTGTTCTACTAAATCCTATGCATGCATGTAGATAAGTTGTGTATTTTTTTCTTTGTTCGCGTATCAATCATAACCTAATAATATTTTTAAAGTGTAATATGTACTTATGTATGTGGATATGTATTTTTGCTTTGTTGGACTATCACTCATATACAAAAAAAATAAAACGTAAAAAAGAAGAGTATACAACCAAATGACAATTTCTTTCAAATAACCAGTGTTTTCAGCCCAGAGAAGCAATAACTGCGTGAGAAATAATTTTAAATAAATTTCTTCTTGAGAATTCAATCCAGTATGTGGATACATACATAGGTAAAGAATATCGGCCTTCATGGCTCAGTTGGTTAGGTATCTGACACAGTTTTTAATTGTGTTTTCAGTCTGGATCTGTAAGACGATAAATATCGTTAGTCTCCAGAATGTGGCAACTTGTTATTGGGTGCGTGTTAAATTAATATTTGACATAGTACCTGTTAGTTGCCCGAGAAGTAATAAAAAGATAAAGATATGTATTTTTGCTTTGTAAGTAATCATAACCTAATCATATTTTTAACGTGTAATATGTATGTATGTACCTAGATATGTATTTTTGCTTTGTAAGTAATCGTAATAACCTAATCATTTATTTTAACTTTTAATACCTATGTATGTATGTATGTGGATTTGTATTTTTGCTTTGTAAGTAATCATAACTTAATCATATTTTTAATGAGTAATATGTATGTATGTGGAAATTTATTTTTGCTTTGTAAGTAATCATAACCTAATCATATTTTTAACGTGTAATACGTATGTATGTGGATATGTATTTTTGCTTTGTATCACTGATAATAAGTATACAAAATAATTAAAACGTTTTTAACCGAGGCGAGTATACTACCAAATGGCAATTTCTTTCAAATAACCAGTGTTTCAGTCCAGAGAGAATATATTATTTAAAAAAAAATATTTAAAATAATCACTATTTCCAAATAATTATTTATACAAAGTATGTAAATAATTTCATAATCATTGCGTGGAATTCGGTGCAAGTATTAATGTAGTGAAGGTAGCTAATTATTTTAATATGTAGGTATTTCTGATCCTCTAGTATTTTAATGATAACATTAACAAAAATATAGTAAGTACGCAGTTTAATAACTGCGTACTTACTATATTTTTGTTAATGTTATCATCAAAATACTAGAAACTAATGTAATTATAAATATTGTTTAATTGGCTAAAATAATCGGTTAATTTAGTCAGAAATCAGACTTAACAATCAATACCTTCTTGAACACAAATTTTGTACAAATGATTTTACATTTGCAGCAATCTCCAAAAGGTTTGCTTTTGTCATGGGTCATAAATATTTTTTTTCAATGTTATTTTAAAAACATATTTAGATTCGAATTCTAGCGCTGACGGAATGCAAACACGTGCGAGGCACGTGTTTGCATTCCGTCAATTTATAAAAGAGGGTTAAACAAGACTTCGATGTAAAAAATATAAAAATCCGAAGGAAAGTTTTTTTTTAATGTATATTATTCCGATGAAAAAATTCTACCTACTTTTCGCGCTAGGTTGGGAATTGGATTTTAATGTTAATTTATTTATTTACAGAAGGGTGCTCCGGTCTAGAAAGGCACTAGGTGATAACCTGTCGCCTGTTCCCCAAATCCAACGCGAAATGATGTCGCGTGTGTACTCGATCCTGCCGTGCGTAACTCGGTAATTAGTTGCAAGCTAATTAAAGAACGTTACACAGCAGAATGAGGTACCCACGCCACACCATAAAACATTTATAAATTTATCATATGAAATATAAATTAATTGATATTACAGACAGGTATTAAAATAGTTTGAATTTGACTTACGTGTTTATTTGATAGTTTGACTCTAATTATAATTCAAGATTGGTATATACTTCAATAATTGACTATTAAATAATTTAAATAAAATAGATCGATGAATGCGCGGAATCGAAATGTGAGTCGAGCAGAGTGACGATCTACCGCTGGCCTTGGTTAAACTGAACGACGGGAACGCGATGTGCAGGATCTTAAATAGCCGGCTGACGTCCCCCTACTCCTTGAAGTGGGTGGTCAACTCGGCTGGTTGCACCCGCTACATCACCCCCCTGCCAGCTGGATAGCGCCACCCTGGTCCGTTCCTCAGCATTTCCTCTGATTGTCTGTAACAATGACATGTGTTTTTTTTTAAATACAAAGAAATTTTATATTGGTTACCTGAAATGGCATTACATATATATATATATAGCAGTTTATTTTACTAATAAAAATTTAGAGGTCATATATTTATCATGTTCTTATTTCTATACTTATACATTTCTAAAAAAAAATATTGTTTATATTAACTTGTTCAATGTACTTTTTTATATGTACTGTAATTTGAACAAGAAGATAAAATTACAATTAAATTTACATTTCTATACAGCATTTTCTTAGTATACAGCATTTTCTTATTATACAGCATTTTCTTATTTTGATTTGGTCAAGTTGGAATTTTATAAGATTTTATATTCAAATATTAGTTGCATATTGACCAAATTTTTTATCTATATTGAATACATATTACAATTACACAAAAATTAAAAATAGAAATTATTCAGGTTATAAAAATGATTAAAAATTACTCAGCTTAGAAATATTTGTAGCTGGTGAATCGCTCCGGGAAATATACTCGTCTTCCGGCTCTAGTGGTTGTATGTGGTTGCCGTTCTGGGGTGGCATCTGGAGTGTCATCTGAAGTGTCATCTGAAGTGTCATCTGGCGTAGTGGCTTGGTGCGTCTGTGGCGTGGACGTCCATCTCTGTTCTGTAGAGGTGGTGTGTCTACTGCTTGGTTCTACGCCGTAGTCTGTGTTCTCGTTCAGGAAGAATGCTGGTTTGAGTCTGTCCAATGATACTTGTTTGTATTGTTTCAAAGGTGTTACAGTGTGGCGATGAATTTTCGAAGTTTGGCATTCGATGCAGTTGTTCACGACATTTTTTACTGTTTTGTCAATGTTTGGCCAAATATATTTATGTTTTAATAACTTTGCTGTTGTTTTTACTCCGGGGTGACTTAATTTATGTACTGATAGTATTACTTCTTCTCGCATTGTGATTGGTACATATGGTCGTAACGTGTTGGTTGAGATGTCACACCATAACATTTTGTTAGTGTTAGGTATTGAGATTTTCTTTAGTGATAGAGATGAATTTTCCTGCATTTTCTTGAGCTCTTTGTCTGTGAGTTGTTCTCTTGCCATTTTAATATAGTCGATGTTTGATGTTATTTCTATCTCTTCGATTCTTGATAGAGTATCTGCGACTATGTTTTCTTCGCCTGATATGTGTTTGATGCGCGTGGTGAATTGACTTATATAATCCAGCTGTCTTTCTTGTCTAGGAGAGTTGAGCTTGATTTTATTAAAGGCGAAAATTAACGGTTTGTGGTCGGTGATTATTACAAAGTTTCTTCCTTCTATTTGTGGTCTGAAATATTTAATCGCCTCGTAGATGGCGGTGAGTTCTCGGTCATACGTACTGTACTTTTCTTGTGCGCTATTAAATTTTCTGGAGAAAAATGATATAGGTTGCCAGCTGTTATCCGTTTTTTGTTGAAGTGCTGCGCCCATGGCGTGATCTGATGCGTCGACCATTATTGCTATCTCTGCCGAGGAGTTTATGTGTACGAGTAGTGCGGCTTGTGTCAAATCTTGCTTACATTTGTCGAACGCTTTTTTTAATTCAGTTGTCCATTGTAGTTTTCTTTTATCATTTTTGGTGTACCCTTTTAATTGGTCGAATAATATTTTTTGCGTTTCGGCTGCGTTTGGCAAAAATTTTCTATAAAAATTTAGCATGCCCATGAAACGTCGGAGTCCTTTTGCGTCCTTTGGGGGTTCAATTTTTATTATTGCTTCCACTTTTTCTGGTATTGGTGTACTTCCGTTTTTGTTGATTCGGTAACCCAAAAAGTGTACTTCTTCTACGCCGAATTTGCATTTATCCTGGTTGATAATTAATCCGTTTTCGGATAATCTTTCGAAAAGTTTGTCGAGATGCTTCTCATGCTCGTTTATGTTTCTGGAGGCGACCAGAATGTCATCAATGTACGTGAAGACGTATTCTAGGTCCCTTGTTATGTTATGTAGATGTCGTTGAAATGTTTGTGCGGCGTTGGACAGTCCTGGTGGCATTTTCGTGAATTCATACAGTCCAAATGGTGTTAGTAGGGCGGTTTTTTGGATGTCTTCTTCTTCCATGTTTATTTGGTTATATGCTCTTGAGAGGTCTATTTTAGTGAATATTTTTGCATCGTGTAGTTTATGTGAGAAGTCTTGAAGTTGTGGAATCGGGTACTTGTCCGGTTTTGTTATTGAATTTAGGCGTCGGTAATCTCCACACATTCTATAATTTCCATCTGGCTTTTTTACCATATGCAAAGGGCTTGACCAATTGCTTTTCGAAGGGCGACATATTCCCTGTTCGATCATATATGCGAATTCCTTTTTTGCTATTTCTAATTGTAATGGGTTGAGCCTTCTCATTTTGGTTGTGACGGGTGGTCCTCTGGTTTGAATGTGATGAGTAATATTTGTTTTTGATCCTTTTTGTGCCATATCTGCTCTTGTTAAACTTGGGTATTTTCGTATAATTTTTTGGAATTTTGATGTTGACTGTACTGTTGCTATGTCTATAACACTTGTTCTATAGACGGTTCCTTTGCTTGTCAACCCTGTTTTTTTATCAATGAGTAATTTTCTTTTTAAGTCCACCAATATATCATAATTGGTTAAGAAATCTGCCCCTATGATCGGCTTGGTTACGTCGGCGACTATAAATTTCCATTTGTGATTCCGGCGTAATCCGAGATTTAAGTTGATAATTCGGTGTCCATATGAAGGTATTATTGTTCCATTTGCTGCGTAAATAGGAGTGATGATACTGTCTGTAGCGATGGTTGCCTTGTCGTTTTTTAGGTATCTTGGTATGATGCTTATTTCGGCTCCTGTGTCGATAAGGTATTGCACGCCCGTGATTATATCTGGTAGAAAGAGACGATGCTTCATTTGCGACGGTGTTGTCTCACACACCTGTCGCATTTTTAGTTTTCCGGATGGTTATAGGTGCAAGGCTGTCGACAGTATTTTGCTTGACTTCCATATTTTTGATGTGGTATACATATATCCAGCGGCTTGACGTTATCGTTATTATTATTACGCGTTTGCTGATAGTTGTTATTATTATTATTATTTGACATTTGTTGGAAGTTATTGTTATTATAATTGTATTTAAAATTGCGTTTGTTTTGCCGATTATAATTATTATTATTATTATATTTTTGATATCTATTTGGGCTTGTGGATCTTGATCTTGAATGGTCGCGTTGATTATTTCTGTAGAATGGTCTTGATTGCCTCTGTTGAATTTCAAGTCCCATTATTTTGTCGGTTAGCATTTGTATTTGTTGCTGCATTGTACAAAGTAGGTTTACTGTGCTTTGGTTGCTTGTTGCTGAGTTGCTCAATGAAGAAGTTGATGGTAGGTTTACTGCTTGAACGTCAGTTCTACTGTTGACTTCCATTATTCTGTCTGCTGTTGTGGCTAGTACTGTGACGTCATCTGTATTAATGGCTGAAATTATTTCTTGTATACGATGAGGTAGTCGTTCTATCCATAATCTTGTAATTAACGTGTTGTTATTTAATGTTGGTCCAGCTAGGCTTTTCATCCTTCGCAATAGTTCTGATGGTGTCTTGTCTCCTAATTGTATTCCATGGAGTAATTGCGTGAGTCTTCTCTCTTCAGACTCTTGTAGACGGTTCAGAAGTGTGAGTTTGAGGTTTTTGTATTTATCCATACTTGGCGGAAATTGTATGACGTCAGCGACGCATGACATGGTTTCTGGATCTAATGCGGCTAATACATGATTATATTTGGATTCATCCTTAGTTATTCTTGCGTTTGAAAATTGGGCTTCTATGGTGAAAAACCATAATTGTATCTGATGTCTCCATACGCTTGGCAATTTGATGTTTGTTGAATAAATTTCGGTTGCTTGGTCTTGTGACGATTGTTCTGTATTTTCTTTGTCCATGATGTTCATTTTATCGTATAACATTTGATGTGAGTTATATTCTTCAAGTTGTATTACAGTTTATAAATATAAATAAAAATAAAAAAAAATATTATAACTATTTTTTTTAAGAAAATAAAAAATAAAAATATTTTTATAGTTGTTTTAAACTAAAATATAATTTTTTGTGTTTTATTTATTATGATATTATCAGTATATTATAATTGAAGTTGCTTTGTTTTAATTGTATGAATTGTAAATTGTAAATATTTTTAGAGTTTATTTTTGTTCGATGCTTATAAGGTCTCTTGTTTGTGGACGTTCCTATACGTATATATGTTTGTTGTTATTGTGATTAGGTAACTATATTTAAAAAAAATTTAAAAAAATAATTTATTTTTTATTTAATATATTCAGCGTAAAGTATTTAAATGCTTTGTTTTTAAATAGGATATAATTCTTCATTAAATTTAAATGTATATTTGATTTAATAATTTAAAATGAATAAATGTTTAAACGTTTTTAATCTGAAATAAAAGTACAAGTTATGTATATATTATCAATGAGATATATTATATTACGTTTCGCTGGCTAACAAATGTTGGTGGCGAATAGTCCTAGATTCATGCGTGATTCGTCGCGGTGTTAGATTTTGGTATTTCGTTTTTTACGCCTACGTACCCGGTATTGTCTCGGTGTACAATGTCGCGGAGTGGAATATATTTTTCGATGATGTTTACTCGATATTTCTATAGATTATTAAATTATGTTATGATTTCGTATTTAATATTCGTTTTTTTATACTTTTGTTAATATGACTGCGTTCGTACTTTATTATTATTCGATATAATATTTCTATTTTATTTTAAAATAAATATTTTTGTTACATTTACATTTATTATCTTTCTTATTTTTTGTTTCAAATGTGCACGGCACTGTACGCTCAATGGAATATGATTATTGTATGTACTTCGAATATATTTAATGTTTCGTTTCGAGCTTCGATTTCGTGATTTTTTTCGTGGAGAATATTTTTATTATTATTACCTCGGTTACATATTTTAAATTTACACTATAGGATTCTACCTATTTCATAAGTAGGTATCAGATAATGTATTCCGATTGATGTTCGGGAAGATATTATTATTGTAATTTTTTACAGGATATTTTTTTGGATATATTTTTACTACCGCAAAATAATATTAAAAATAATATTTTTGGTTAATTTTGTTACATGTTTTTATTATCGCGATAAAAATGTGCGCGTCATGGTAAACAAGTTTTTTTTGTGACATTTTTTAGACAATAATTTTATTTTACATTCCGTGTAACATTTATGCGTTATTTTTAAGCAATAATACTAAAATTTATTTACCTACGTATTTACTTTACAGGTTAATAATTTGTCTTGTAGGTATTTAAAAATAAGGATTTGACGTGAATTTTTAGATAGATATTTTATTTTTATTTCTGCAATGATTTTATGTTACTGCAAATGAATTTACTTTGGCTTTTTTAAATAATAAAATGTGGTTTTTACTTATCTTTTTATGCGTGCTGTTTTTGCGCATAATACATGCTTCTTTAGGTTCTTTATTTTTATATTTTTATCTTTTTTAAATCTCCTTTAGTTTTTTTTGGTATTCCTTCCGTTATTTTACCTCCGTTTGGTAGTTTTTTTGGTCCGTTTTAGCGTAGTATTAGCTCATGAAAAAAAAATAAATACACATTATTATATATTTTTACAATTAACATAGGGAAATATTTTTCAATTTTTGGTAGGTATTTATTTAGCATATATTTATTCAATACCAGTTTCGATATTTTAGTTTTGAATACAACAATATAACTAATTATAATACTTATAATTACGTTATAAATGTGTTTTTTTTAATGGTTTATAACAATTAGGGATAACATACTATTACTGCGTATGTTTAATACTTACAAACTATTTATATGCTTTACTTATCTATTTCGTCGATTTTTTGGTTTTTACAATGTGCGCTGTGTACGGGCCTGCGCACGGTTATGAATTTAAATTATTACATGTTTAAAGTTACCCGTAGGGTTCAGTCTAACCAGGTCCAATAACCGAAATAATTATTATTCAATAAAATTTTAATCTCTGTCGTATGAGTTTAGAATGTGCAAAGTGACTAGATAATTGTTATTGAACGAATATTATAATTTGTTCCTGATAACAGATTATCGTTTGTTACACAAAAAAAATTATTATCACAAATTAAAAATCGACAAAGTTGCAACAGAGCTGGGGCTTTACCAGTTTTACACACTATCTTACAAATATTATCTTTACACAACAAATATACCTGTTCTGCACGCTCGGTGGTCACCAGTTTTCGCGCTAGGTTGGGAATTGGATTTTAATGTTAATTTATTTATTTACAGAAGGGTGCTCCGGTCTAGAAAGGCACTAGGTGATAACCTGTCGCCTGTTCCCCAAATCCAACGCGAAATGATGTCGCGTGTGTACTCGATCCTGCCGTGCGTAACTCGGTAATTAGTTGCAAGCTAATTAAAGAACGTTACACAGCAGAATGAGGTACCCACGCCACACCATAAAACATTTATAAATTTATCATATGAAATATAAATTAATTGATATTACAGACAGGTATTAAAATAGTTTGAATTTGACTTACGTGTTTATTTGATAGTTTGACTCTAATTATAATTCAAGATTGGTATATACTTCAATAATTGACTATTAAATAATTTAAATAAAATAGATCGAATATTTTTATTATTGCATATGCGCAAACATTGGATTTTTTTTCCCTGTCGGGAGTCAAAGATATTTTTTAACAGATTTTTAATTATCTCAATAGAGACGAAGTTGGAATATTTATTGTAGGAGAACCGGGAAATCAAGGCACCTACAATGCATTGTCACCTCAGATATAAGAATTGTAGCTTTCATTATTTACAAAAAACCAATTCTCTCAATAGATGGCGTTACAACAAAATAAAAATAAAAAATAATAAGATTGTTGTTTATAATTTCACCCATAGATGGCTGTAGTAAAAATTCCTTATTTTCAAGCGAAAAGAATTTCAGTATTACAATATATAGAACTTCCAAAATTGAATTGATAGGGATCTCATTAAAAAGGCATAATTGGTGAACGTTGCGCAAGCGCATAAAGTGATCACGTAAACCAGCCGATGACAGGTCGTAAGCCCTGTAGGTGCCTTGATTTCCCGGTTCTCCTACAATAAATATTCCAACTTCGTCTCTATTGAGATAATTAAAAATCTGTTAAAATAGATCGATGAATGCGCGGAATCGAAATGTGAGTCGAGCAGAGTGACGATCTACCGCTGGCCTTGGTTAAACTGAACGACGGGAACGCGATGTGCAGGATCTTAAATAGCCGGCTGACGTCCCCCTACTCCTTGAAGTGGGTGGTCAACTCGGCTGGTTGCACCCGCTACATACTTTTTTAAGGTTGTGAGTCAACGGTCATTGTTTATTTATATTTTTGTACTTCAAATAAACAATGTACTTATTGTGTATGAAATTAAAACAATTGGTAAAGAAATCAAGTTTTTATTTCATATTTTTTTTTTAAATAAATGGAATTTAATTTACACTTAAAGTAATACACAGTAGAAATAGCCATCAAAAATATAATGAAACATATAAAAAAATGTCCATAACACAATTGGAGAAAAATAAAAATGTTACAGTTCCATAAAATAAAATAAAAAATCCATATAATAACACAATGAAGAAATATATAAATTCTGGTTGGTAAGAATAATAAATTGCATAATGGCATTAAGCCCGCCAGTGTGCATTATATTTGTTTATATTATGTACAAAAAGTTAATTAAATAAAAATGTTACAGTTCCATAAAATAAAATAAAAATATCCATACAATAACACAATGAAGAAATATAAAAATTCTGGTAGGTTAGAATAAATTGCATAATGGCAATAAGCCCGCCAGTGTGCATTATATTTGTTTATATTATGTACAAAAAGTTGAATAAATAAAAATGTTACAGTTCCATAAAATATCACAATTCTATTCTTTCTCATCTCATCACATCACATCACATCACATCACATCACGTGAATGACGTTAGAAGTAAGAATAGCATGAGAGGGTGTATTAGACGATGCATGCACGTGAATAAAGCGAGAAATTTATGTCAGGAAAAGGGAGTCTGGCGTTAGGTTCTCTTTGCCTACCCCAGTGTCCCAGTTTTCATAAAATAAAATTAACCATACAATAACATAATTGAAGCTAAATAAAAATATTACATTTAACAGTTCCAAAAAACAAAATACAATTGAAACAAATAAAAATTTCATAAAATATTTCCATAAAATAAAATTAAAATGTCCATACAATCACATAATTGAAGCAAAATAAAAATATCACATGTCACAGTTCTATAAAATAACATGAAAATGTCCATATAATCACACAATTGAAGCAAAATAAAAATATCACATGTCACAGTTCTATAAAATAAAATTAAAATGTCCATACAATCACACAATTGAAGCAAAATAAAAATATCACATGTCACAGTTCTATAAAATAAAATGAAAATGTCCATACAATCACATAATTGAAGCAAAATAAAAATATCACATGTCACAGTTCTATAAAATAAAATGAAAATGTCCATACAATCACATAATTCAAGCAAAATAAAAATATCACATGTCTCAGTTCTATAAAATAAAGTAAAAATGTCCATACAAATGTCCATTGATACATACAATAACACAATTGAAGTATATTGTCGTGCAAGTTACTGCAAGTTGGCCATTCGGCGTAAGAAAATCAATTTATCGTCTTGATTGTGATAATCCTGCACAGCCATCGCCACTTGATTGCTAAGGTTTTCGTACTTCTTCGTTTTTACTTCTGGTCGACCTCTTCGAGCATTGGCTAATAGTAACCTCTGACAAGCTATATCTCGTTTTAACCCATTCAACAAGCTCCATATGCTTGGGTGACTACAGAGGAATAATGAGTTTAAGGCGTTGTGAAATCCTTCACAACAATTTGTCGTTTTTGGACTTCTTTCAGCAGCAGCTTCAAAATGATTCCACGTCGAAATTGGAAAGAGAGGTGATCTTCCTAAAACTCCATTAATGTACGTGGAATAAAAATATATCAGAACGTCATTGTACTTTTCGTCATCCGGGAATATGCCTCCTAGTTGATTAAAAACCGCTTCCACCTCTGATTCCGGCACAAAAGAAAGAGCAGGTAAAGATTTCAACTTTAATCTTATGTCAATATCGGACTCGTAAACAACTTTTAAACCAACATTGTTTATTTTCCTCAAAACACTTTGGCAAAGATGAAAATAGCACCCCTTTACTTGCGCATGTGTAAAAGCTGTATGAGCAGCAGACATACATGCTTTTTCAAAATCAACCAAAATCTTTTCGGGGGCTATATTAGGTATTAAATATTTTAATATTCCGAACATCCTATTGTACGTGTCGGAATTTTTTTTTAAGTAAAAAATATACGCATGAAGGATATGAATTTCCAACCATAGCATGCCATGTATATAGTTGATAAAACATTCTGGGTGCCTTGTCGAATGTACCATCTCCATAAATGACGTCCTTATCTAATTCCGCAAGGAGATCGTTATCTCCAATTGCCAGAATCCTATCAGGGTCATCAGCTCCCGTATCATACAGAATTATGTTTGAATACATCTCTGGGATGATAAAATCCGTTGTCGTTGGATTTGGAATGTGTGGAACATCTCTATTTCTTTGCAAATTTCGCGCCAGCGACGAATATTTGGGCAAATGTTCCAAAATGTCCATATTCACATTAAATAGTACATTTCCTATCACATTTCTTGAAGTTGAACCAACCGCTTTAATATCTTGCTTCATTTTAGACATCAGTATATTCGCCTGTGCTTTTTGAGGATTAGAATCATGGCTGTGTTGAGGAATCTCATGATATTCTCATCCAATGTTTTCAAAAATGCCCTACAATTGGTCGTAAAGTAGGACCTGCATCTCCAGGTTATTATTCCGTTTCGGCTTTCTCTAAGTTTACTGTATTCGTGTCCTTGATACGTCAGAGCTCGATTACCTCTCTGTGTAAGTGAGAATTCCATGGTGTCTGAAAAATAAATTATTTCGATTTTACTAATACATTTTATGAATACCTACTTAATAAAAAATGAAACAAATTTTAGTTAAAAATAAATTTCTAAAATAATAAATTTAAATTAATTGCATTAAAAAAAATATTAAATTTTTTATCCAAAACAAAATCGGAACCCATCACGTCAGAGCTTGATTACCTCTCTGTGTAAGTGAGAATTCCATGGTGTCTGAAAAAACTTATTTCGATTTTACTAATACATTTTATGAATACCTACTTAATAAAAAAAGAAACCAATTTTAGTTAAGGGGGGACTGCTGCCAACGTACCTATTTTTCAATTTGATATACCATCATTATTTCATATCAAATCGTTTTGATATGAAATAATTTAGATAGTTTGGGTATTAATAAACAAAAATATACCTTAACTTTTTGATAATGTTCTGTATAAATTCTTGTACAAAATAATGGCATACCCCGATTTTCAACGTTTATCATATATTTTTAATAAAGGCGTAGAGTAATATATATTTTTTTTAATTAAAGAAGACAAAAAATATCTAGAAAAATATGATGTGACGTTGCATTAATGCTTCAGGTTTAGTAAATAAACCTAAAAAAACATTTATTTTCCATTCAGCGCCATTGCGTAATAAAAGTTTTTTTGGTTTATTTACTTAACCTGATGCGTTAATGCAACGTCATATCATATTTTTCCAGGTGTTTTGTTCTTCTTTAATTTATAAAAAAAAATATTGCTCTATACCTTATATATTTTTAGAAATTTAAGATAAATGTCTAAAATCGGGGTATGCTTATTATTTTCCTACAAGAATATATACAGAACATAATCAAAAAGTTAAGGTATATTTCTCTTTATTAATATCCAAACTAACTAGGTTATTTTTTTCAAAACGATTCGTTTAGTAATTATGATGGTATATCAAATTGAAAAAATAGGTACGTTGGCAGCAGTCACCCTCTTAAACATAAATTTCTAAAATAATAAATTTAAATTAAATCGCATTTAAAAAATGCATATTAATTTTTTTTATCCAAAACAAAATCGTAATCCATCCTTCTTTCATAATATGGAGATCTAAAATATGTTAAGATATTATAGAGCTCCATATGATAATTGTATCCATGATATGGGTAATCATGAGGGTTTTGATTTCACCGTTTGACGGGATTTGCCCCCCTGGTCTTCCATTCCATACTCCCCAAGTATAAATATTCCTTTAGTTGTTTTAGCCATTCGATTATATAATGATTAATTTAATTTTCCTATTATAAAATGATTAATACATATTTCTGTATGACTTCAAAAAGGTAATTTCTCCTGTTTTGGAGTGAGTTACATTTTTCACAAAACATACAAACTAACTATATAAATCTTAACCTAAGTATCAAGGAACATGATTTGTAGAAGTGAGTTCTAAGAGATCTCAAGCAGAGATAGAGGGATGGAGAGAGATTTGTGTATGAAGACAAGGAAGACCACAAGACATTCCTACAGGGCTTACGACCTGTCATCGGCTGGCTTAAGTGATCACTTTGCACCATGGCAACATTCACCAATTAAATGTCTTACAGTGAATGTCTTCCTTGTGATAATCGAAAAGTTGAAAGTTGTATATATCTAGTCAATTGAAATCTGTTTACAAGTGAGTTCTAAGCGTCCATCTGTCGGATGAGACACAAACTAATTTCTGCTGTCATTCTTTTTGTTGAAACATTGAGGATACCTATGAGTACGTACTTCTGTCTGCTGCATTCTGCTTCCACACATACCTAGCATGTGTTTAATGCAGAAAAACTATCCCATCACATTTAGAAACGCCTGACAGCGTGCAATGTCCGAATGAAACATTAATAAAATTGAAAAAATAAATATAAGAATCTAGCGATTTTTCAATAAAATAAAGGAGGTGTCATAATTTGTCGATCTACAGTGATATCTGTAGCCCAAAACCTCGAAGCTTTCGAAAGATGGCCGAGGAAATGACATTTCTCAATGTTTCAACAAAAAGAATGACAGCAGAAATTAGTTTGTGTCTCATCCGACAGATGGACGCTTAGAACTCACTTGTAAACAGATTTCAATTGACTAGATATATACAACTTTCAACTTTTCGATTATCACAAGGAAGACATTCACTGTAAGACATTTAATTGGTGAATGTTGCCATGGTGCAAAGTGATCACTTAAGCCAGCCGATGACAGGTCGTAAGCCCTGTAGGAATGTCTTGTGGTCTTCCTTGTCTTCATACACAAATCTCTCTCCATCCCTCTATCTCTGCTTGAGATCTCTTCAAGGATACCTATGAGTACGTACTTCTGTCTGCTGCATTCTGCTTCCATATATATATATATATATATATTATATATATATATATATATATATATATATATATATATATATATATATATATATATATATATATATATATATATATATATATATATATATATATATATATATATATATATATATATATATATATATATATATATATATATATATATATATATATATATATATATATATATATATATATATATATATATATATATATATATATATATATATATATATATATATATATATATATATATATATATATATATATATATATATATATATATATATATATATATATATATATATATATATATATATATATATATATATATATATATATATATATATATATATATATATATATATATATATATATATATATATATATATATATATATATATATGTTATAATATTTTTATCTCGGTTTTCCCGTGTCAGTAGGTCTTGACTAAGACCATTTGTCTTCCGACGTTTCGCCTGAATATCACCAGGCATTTTCAAGGACTTAACGAAAAGCACGCGCGCGACACACGTCTACTCACACTGAAAGCTCACCGTCAAGTGACTCGTAGCGTACAAGATGGCCGCTTATGTCAAATATTGTTAGCGCGACGTGATTGGCTCCTTGTGACACGCCCACCTGCTGTCGTGTTCGTTGGTAATAATATTTTATCATTATTTTTGTGTTGTGATTTATTGTTAATTTTAGTTGTGACATTAATATTATTATTGTTGTGTTTTGGGGTTATTTTCGCTATGGTATTATTAATATTATTATTGTATTGTTTGTCATATAAAATGTTCTTCCAGGTACTAGGCAAACGAACTCCGTCGTCCCGATTGTTCATTATATCCCTTCTCTTATATATTTCTATAGCTTCCCTGTAAATTCTGAGAGGTTCACTGTTTAAACTTGCTATTATTTTTGAATGGTCAAAATCTATTGTATGTCCTTCTGTGAGCGAGTGTTGTACAAGTGAGGATGTAAGTTTTTTGTTTCTCATGTCGACTCTGTGCTCCGCTATTCGTGCTTCAACTTTTCGATTGGTTCTTCCACCACCAAAATGCAATTTATCAAAACTAGAAATAATAGCCCTCAAAGAATTACGCAACAACAAAGATTTGATAATCCTTCCAGCTGATAAAGGCAATGCCACAGTAGTGATGAACAGTGAAGATTATAAATCGAAAATGACCGATATCCTTGAAGACCCAGCATACAAAATACATGCAAGCAACCCAATCACGTATCTTGAGAAAACCACGAAAACTAAAATAATGGAAACAAAACTTAGTGATGATATCAAAAAGTCACTTATTCCACGAGAGAAGTCGTCACGCTTTCCAAAATTATATGGTCTTCCAAAAATTCATAAGAAAGACATTCCTCTCAGACCAATTGTTAGTTCCATTGGTTCGCCGTTACAAATGCTTTCTAAATTCCTCGCGAATATGTTGCAGCCCTATGTAGAATCCGCAGACTCCTATGTCAAAAACTCAGAACATTTCATATCACTCATCACTGACTTAGAACTGGAAAGTACAGATATTCTTGTGAGTTTTGACGTTGTTTCTTTATTTACAAATATTCCAATTAACGAGACACTAGACATAATCAAAGAAACACTCAATACCACAGACGATATTTTAAATTTATTTTATCACTGTTTAAATAACACATTTTTTTATTACAACAATAAGACATACAAACAAATAAAAGGAGCACCTATGGGTTTGTCATTGTCACCAGCAGTCGCCAACTTATTTATGACGAGGTTTGAAGAAGAAGTCTTAAAGAAAGTAATACTCAAACCAAAGAAATGGCTAAGATATGTGGATGACACATTCGTAGTATGGTCTCACGGAGAAGAAGAATTAAATAATTTTTTGAACACTATTAACAGCATTCATAAAGATATAAAGTTTACAATGGAGAAGGAAAATAACAGACAAATACCTTTCTTAGACGTTTTAGTGTTAAAAAAAGCAAACGGTAAACTGGGGCACACAGTATATAGAAAGCCCACACACACCGATAGATACCTACACGCAACGTCCAATCATCACCCCGCACAAATATGCTCAGTCGCAAAAACACTAATAACAAGATCAAAAAGAATTGCAGACCACGAGCATAAAAAACAAGAATTAGAATACACGAAAAATGCTCTACGTTGTAATGGTTTCTCAGACTATATAATAAACAAAGCATTAAAGAGTCCAAAAACAGTGAAAGAAAAATCCAATGAAACACCATTATCAACAGCCCGACTACCATATATCAAAGGCGTCACCGATAAAATCAGCCGTCTATTAAACAAAAATAACATACGTACCGTTTTCAGCACAACAAATAAAATATCAACCTTTCTAAGAAACCCGAAAGACATCATTCCACTTGAAGCTCATGGAGTATATGAAATACCGTGCGGATCGTGCAATAAGACTTATGTAGGAAGAACCAATCGAAAAGTTGAAGCACGAATAGCGGAGCACAGAGTCGACATGAGAAACAAAAAACTTACATCCTCACTTGTACAACACTCGCTCACAGAAGGACATACAATAGATTTTGACCATTCAAAAATAATAGCAAGTTTAAACAGTGAACCTCTCAGAATTTACAGGGAAGCTATAGAAATATATAAGAGAAGGGATATAATGAACAATCGGGACGACGGAGTTCGTTTGCCTAGTACCTGGAAGAACATTTTATATGACAAACAATACAATAATAATATTAATAATACCATAGCGAAAATAACCCCAAAACACAACAATAATAATATTAATGTCACAACTAAAATTAACAATAAATCACAACACAAAAATAATGATAAAATATTATTACCAACGAACACGACAGCAGGTGGGCGTGTCACAAGGAGCCAATCACGTCGCGCTAACAATATTTGACATAAGCGGCCATCTTGTACGCTACGAGTCACTTGACGGTGAGCTTTCAGTGTGAGTAGACGTGTGTCGCGCGCGTGCTTTTCGTTAAGTCCTTGAAAATGCCTGGTGATATTCAGGCGAAACGTCGGAAGACAAATGGTCTTAGTCAAGACCTACTGACACGGGAAAACCGAGATAAAAATATTATAACATATTTCACCCGTGAAAACATCAAATATAACATATATATATATATATATATATATATATATATATATATATATATATATATATATATATATATATATATATATATATATATATATATATATATATATATATATATATATATATATATATATATATATATATATATATATATATATATATATATATATATATATATATATATATATATATATATATATATATATATATATATATATATATATATATATATATATATATATATATATATGAAATTATTATTATCTTTGGGGTTATCCCGCGTCAAAATCAGATCCTTGGAAGGATCTTTCGTCAACCGACGTTTCGCCTGGATCACACCAGGCATCTTCAGGGCCTTGTTGATAGATTCTCGCTTCGTGTGTCAGTGCAAGCACGTCCGTTCGAGCCGAGAACCTAGCACCAAGTGAAGATTGGAAAGTTAAAGTTTAAACTGTTGGGGTAGATGGGTTTTCCCCGCTTTTGTTCGCCTTAATGGCTTTTGACTGGCTTCTGGTGATTCGCCTCACGCTTAATGATGTATCTATTGTATTAATTTTATTTGTTTGGCGTTTAACATTTAATGGGTTTACTGTAATGGGATTTTTATTGCTGTCAATTTCTGAGGTATTTAATGAATGTTTTATAATGTTATTTTTATTTTTATTGTCGATTCTATTTTTATGTAAGAAATTTACAAAAGGAAGAATGTCGTGAATAATCGAGACGATGGTGTGCGTCTCCCGCTGGCCTGGAAAAATATCTTTAATATATATATATATATATAATATATATATATATATATATATATATATATATATATATATATATATATATATATATATATATATATATATATATATATATATATATATATATATATATATATATATATATATATATAATATATATATATATATATATATATATATATATATATTATATATATATATAATATATATATATATATATATATATATATATATATATATATATATATATATATATATATATATATATATATATATATATATATATATATTATATATATATATATATATATATTATATATATATATATATATATTATATATATATATATATATATATTGTATTACATACAAGATATTGGTTTTTCCCAAATACAATATTTATTTTGTATTTTATCAGTATAAACATCCATCCGGTTCTCTTTTTACATTAGATTACTTCAAGCCTTTTTAATTGTAACATTTTTCTCTATTTCATAACTTGAGGGTGTTTGGATTTCTTTTTTAATTAAATCACGGCATTGATATTTTGTATAGTTATAATTGTAGATTTACTTCATTAAAATATTGTTTTCATTTTTTTTCCATATTTAGTTCTCTACTAGGCTATACCGGCTTTTTCTTGATCAAATTTTATGAAAAAAGCGGCATAATGGACAAAAAATCGGTCGGCATATATAGGTATAGGATAAATTTCAACAAACAACTATTGGTGGATTTTCCAACAGTGATTAACAATGGCATAAATCACTTTATGATCACGTAAACCAGCCGATGACAGGTCGTAAGCCCTGTGGGTGCCTTGAGTTCCTGGTTCTTCTATTACATCCCAACTTCGTCTCTATTGAGATGTTAAGAGGTATGTCAATAAAAATTTCATTTGACTCCCGACATGAAAAAAAATCCAATGTTTGCGTATTTGCAATAAAAAAATATTCGAGGAGTAATTATAATAAGCAAACCGAGGGTGATTTCCCAAAGATTCATAGTGGAACAATCAGCGCCCAGCCTATAGTGATAATTTCCACTGTGATTCGCAGTGGAATCATCGAATCATAAATGTTTTATTCCGAGTTCTGAATTCATCTCTATGTGGAACATAGTACCTATATATGGTGCGAAGCCTTTAAATTGCTGTTTTTAGCATGCAAAAAGTCCACTACGCCATACGAAATTTTCCTTCTTTCATAGTACCCACGCGTCTTGTCTTAAAACTGTCAATCTATTTAAAGAAATTAATTCTCTTGAATAAATCGACAGTAGGATAAATTATATTTATAGACTACGTATTCATATTTCTTATTTTTTGTGCGGAAAAACTATTTCATATAGCTCCACTTCTAAACTAATTACACTGGTTGAAGTGTCCAAGGCGAGTTGACTACAAAACTTGTTTGACGGTGTTTAATACTTTGAACTACCTGGCACCACAATACATTCAAGAAATGTGTCAGATAAAAAAAGCTTCCTGGGAGGCACCTGTCGCTGGTAACCCCCACATTGCGGGTTATATGCCGTGAAAAAAATATTTTTAGATATCTGGAGAATTTAAAGATACATAATATGTAGGTATATGGCTGATATTATGCCCGAAAAAAATAATGCCGAAAAACAATGATTTTTATTTTGTTCCACGGCAACATTTCGGAAAACAGCTAGCGCTCGTTGCGGGCGAAAAACGGAACTTGCAGCTAGCACGCGCTATGGCACGCGCTCTCTTGGCATTCGACGCTGGTGGAGGACGGGCGGTTTGGTGTGACGCCGTCATCGGTCGACACGCGCGTCCCGATGGCGGCCATATTTCAAGAGCACGAGGAGGTCTGTGTGACAGGACCCGTCACGCGCATGGACGCTGATGGTGCCCCAGAACCAAGATGAGGGCATCAACAGGACAGGAGGTTGGAGGCAGAGCGCAGTGTGGGGCCACCGCGTAGGGTATGCGGCGGCTCGCAGATTGGACCACGAAGGGCAATCCGTGTCGTCTGGGGCGTCGGTTCGCCTTCCGGTGAGGTCCCGACTGGTATGCCACCTCTGTCGAGATGCGCCGTCATATCGTGTCGTGGGGCACAGAGCCAGCCATGGGTCTGGAGGAGGAGATCAGGAGGAGAAGAAGAAACCACGCCGGACACGAGGAAGACCTGCTAGCCTGACGCAGAGGCTGGGCCCCACCGATCTACCGTCACCACGTGGAAGACGGTGACATGCCTGGAGTAAGGATGTCGCTGTACCCTGGGGCGGTATATTCTGGTCGGCGTCTTTTCGTGTGTTCGCGTGTGTTTGACAGTTCGTTTCGATAGATGCCACGTGTTTCTGTTTTATTTGCTGTCTGTTGTTTTTTTTTTTTTTTTTATTATTTTATTGCCATGGACCAACTATAATGATTTTTTGAATAAAAAGCGCCGTACTAAAACAAATTTTAAGTGTCGTCATCATTTGTCTCCTTTTCTTCCCCACACCTTGGCTTGATGTTTCCTCGTGGTAGACGAGAGGTCTCATCAATATCACGTTAATAAACATCGATATTTCGCTTATTAAAATGTCGGTGAAATAAAATTTATTTTCAAGTTTATAATATATTAAATATATTGTTATTGACGTTATCTGATTTCATAATCTCTTTGAAATCGTATTAGTTATCGTTATCTGATTTATATTAAATATATTGTTATTGACGTTATCTGATTTCATAATCTCTTTGAAATCGTATTAGAAATGTTCTGTTTTGTCTATGTGTTGTATTATCACCGTTCTTATTTGTCATTGTACTGATTTGTCAATATGTTGTTTTGACTGTGTGTTGAATTGTCGCTGTTCTGTTATGTCGTTTTCTGTTTTGACGTGTAACGAATTGTCGTGTTCTGATTTGACTTTAACGATTGGCTGTGGCTATTCTACACCATTATTATTGTTATTATTTTTTATAATAATAATAATAATAATAAACTGATTTTTCTATGGATTTGGCCATAGTGAATTTTTCCTATAGAAAATTGTAAAACCTTGTAAATCTTTATCTTGGCTAGTTACCGTATTCACACAAGAGCTATAAAATATACATGAAATGACGAAAACTCATACAAACGTCAAACATGTAAGTTCTCAGCCTTTTTGATATTTTCTTGCTGAGATTTTAAAACTTAATTTTAATTTGATAAATTGATTTGTAACTATCTTCTTTTGTTTCTGGAAGTCATATAACTAATAAAATCCATATTGTTATCAATTTGTGTCTGTATAATTTCAGGTTACGAATTATTTTGCGCTGCAATTTCATCAAATGTCTTCAAGATTCAATACTTTAATTTAAGTAGCACCACACGTTTTACTCCATTGAAGTGGCTTCCTGTTCTTGCAAACATACCTCAGCTAACAATGATGTCCCATCTAAGAGTCCGCACAGAATTTCTTCCAGGAACCCAGTTACAAAACTTGGACGTGGCACAATGACTGGAAAAACATCAACCTATATGTCAATAGGTACACGGGTACTCCAACGGTGGTATCTCTAGGTTTGGATCTGCCATGAAGGCTGTGGACCTCTCTAAATAGGATCCGCACTGGACATGGACGGTGTAACTACCTCATGGAAAAGTGGGCATTGTTTCATCCGCACAATGCTATTGCGGCCGTCTCTTCCAAATGATACAGCATATTATATTGCAAGAATGTAGCGTACGGCTCTCGACCTGAATATCTGATCATATTTTATTTTTAAAATGCTATTGGTAATATATTTTTTGTGATTATTTTATTTCTTCCCACAGAAATTGCACTCATATTGTTTTTCGCCTGAATGAGTCTTTGAGCGTTTAAAGATTGTCTTTGAGCAAATGTCTTCAAAGATCGTGGTCGAGAGAGTTCTATGAATGCGTGTACGTGTTCTATGTGAAGTACTAATATATAATAGTCTGTAATTGGCTCAATTTATATGTAATTGTTTTATATAAAAAAAAATTATACAGCTGTTGACTATTTATAAAAATAAATAAATAAATGTTGGTTTTCGGCTGAATGACTTGATGTAGTATTAATTTCATGACTTCCCACAAACTTTACATTCGTGTGGTTTTTTACCCAAATGAGTTTTTTGTGTACTTTACGATTTGAGAGAATGTCTTTCCACAGATATTGCATTCAAATGGTTTTTCACATAAATGGTTAGTTTGTGCTTTAAAACTTCTTTCTAGAGAGAATGTCTTTCCGCAAATATTGCATTCATTTGGTTTTTCGTCTTGATGTAGTGTTCAATTTTTTTTTTATCAAAATGAGTTTGTTTTTTCAAAGATCCTGTTCCACAGAAAGTTTTTATACAAACATTGCATTTATGTGATTTTTCACCCGAATGAGTTAGTATATGTTTGTATAAACCTCTCATCTCGCCTTCCCATAGATATTGCACTCATATGATTTTTCACCCAATTAGGTTTGTTTTCTCAGACAATGGAAGGAGTATATTTGTCTTTTATAAACCTTTCGTTTCATTTGACTCAAAAGAGAAATAAGCTGGTTAGTTAACAGAATTTTATAAATAATGTTAATAAAATTACCAATTCTGCAAGGAACTAAAGGAAGTTTTTACAATACGAATATTTAAAATTAAGAATACCTACTATTTTATAAAAAAATATAAATTATACACACCACAACTTAACATGTATTTTTTATTTATTTCTAAATAAATCATGACTGTAATAATTAAATGTTTTTTTTTCTATGCACTCATAATTATATAATTGGGTAGTTTTTTGGTAAAGTAAAAAACAAGACATTATATAGGTAAATAGTATTTAGTTTTATTAAAAAAATATCTATAAAATCCCGATACATAAAAATAGAAACAGGATTATACGGAATACTATTTGTGAAAAATTAAGCAAGACAAATTTTTAATTATTAAAGACAATTCAATACCTATATCGAAGAAGCTTTTAAGAGTTTTTTTTGACCACTGAATATCTATTGGGGTAGACAGATAATAGAACACCACACAATCCTATTTTGACTTACATTATTTGAATTTTTTCAACTGAATGAGGAAGTATATGTTTAATTAAAGCTACTTTTCGTGAGAATGTCTTCCCACAGACATTGCAATTATGGTTTTTCTCCCGAATGAGATTGTTAATATGCTTTCAAATGTTCCGCTCGAGCTATATTATGTACATTCAAATGTTCCTCTCAAAAGAATTTCTTCCCACAGACATTGTATTCATATGGCTTTTCTTTTTTTTCATTCGCATTACCTATTCGACAGTTTCTCTTCCCACAGACGTTGCATTTATATGGTTTTTCACCCAATGAGTTAGTGTATGTTCTTTCAAACTTTTCTTATGAGATAAATTCTTTCTACAGATACTACATTTATGTGGTTTTTCACCCGAATGAACCGGTATATGCTTGTAAAAATCTCGCTTTTGAGAGAATAACTTTCCACAGACACCATTTTTTTTAATGAATTTGTTCTTGTTAAACAAGAACATATATACACCTTCACATATACACCTTCCTACATTCCCTAAACTAAGCATAAATGCTTGTGCTATAGATGAACGAAATCGGTCGAGGCAGGATTCGAACTCGCGACCACTGGAATGTACATTCAAATTTCCAATTCGAGAGAATGTCTACCCACAGATATTGAAGTAATGTTTTTCCCACTAAATTAATTAGTTTTATTATGTTCATTTAAATTTCCTTTTAGAGAGAATGTCTTCCACAGACATTGCACTCATATGGTTTTTCACACAAATCTATGCTATCTTAAAAATTCTTTTTGAGATAATGTTTTCCCACAGACAGTGCATTCATGTGGTTTTTCGCCTAAATGAGTTACTCAATGTAGTGTTAAATTCCATGTGTGATAGAATATCTTCTCACAAACAATACATTCGTGTGTTTTTCATCCAAATGATTTTTTTTTCAAAGATCCGGTTCCAGAGAAATTTTTCCCACAAACATTGCATTTATGTGTTTTTTTTTCATCCGAATGTAATACTATAAATCTCTCCTTTGAGAGTATGATTTCCCACAGGCATTGCTCTCATACACTCAAATGACTTAATTTCGAAAGTTCACAAACACTTATATAAAATACACTATAAATCTTAATAATTTTAGGTATTTTATTTTGATAATCGATTCTTCTGATACATTGAGTAGCTTGTAAAATCCAGAATATAACCTCGAAGATATTGATAACGTTCAACCTTTTACATAACTTAAGTGAAATTTAAATGTAAATACTTATAAAACTTCACTATATTATTATAAAATTATATGTTTTTATAAAAATATACTTCGTTTGTATACTTAAGAGGAAATGAAGGACGGTTTATCAATTGTTTACAAAAAATGGTTAGATTTAACCACATGGACTGTCACCTGACAGTATCTGTCTCTGTCTTAATCATCTGTCTCTGTCATATTTCAAAAACACATGATATTTGTTATTGTTTACAAACATAGGGTGTAGAATAGCCACTTAAACTGACATCTGTCAAAATCACGTGATATTTGTTATTGTTTACAAACATAGGGTGTAAAATAGCCCCCTGCTGCTATTCTTCACCTTGTAAACAATAACAAATATCACGTGATTTTGACAGATGTCAGTTTAAGTGGCTATTTTACACCCTATGTTTGTAAACAATAACAAATATCACGTGATTTTGACAGATGTCAGTTTAAGTGGCTATTTTACACCCTATGTTTGTAAACAATAACAAATATCATGTGTTTTTGAAATATGACAGAGACAGATGATTAAGACAGAGACAGATACTGTGATGACAGTCCATGTGGTTAAATCTAACCATTTTTTGTAAACAATTGATAAACCGTCCTTCATTTCCTCTTAAGTATACAAACGAAGTATATTTTTATAAATACATATAATTTTATAATAATATAGTGAAGTTTTATAAGTATTTACATTTAAATTTCACTTAAGTTATGTAAAAGGTTGAAAGTTATCAATATCTTCGAGGTTATATTCTGGATTTTACAAGCTACTCAATGTATCAGAAGAATCGATTATCAAAATAAAATACCTAAAATTATTAAGATTTATAGTGTTTTTTATATAAGTGTTTGAACTTTCGAAATTAAGTCATTTGAGTGTATGATAGCAATGCCTGTGGGAAATCATACTCTCAAAGGAGAGTACATTCGGATGAAAAAAAACACATAAATGCAATGTTTGTGGGAAAAATTTCTCTGGAACCGGATCTTTGAAAAAAAAATCATTTGGATGAAAAACACACGAATGTATTGTTTGTGAGAAGATATTCTATCACACATGGAATTTAACACTACATTGAGTAACTCATTTAGGCGAAAAACCACATGAATGCACTGTCTGTGGGAAAACATTATCTCAAAAAGAATTTTTAAGATAGCATAGATTTGTGTGCAATATGAGTGCAATGTCTGTGGAAGACATTCTCTCTAAAAGGAAATTTAAATGAACATAATAAAACTAATTAATTTAGTGGGAAAAACATTACTTCAATATCTGTGGGAAGACATTCTCTCGAATTGGAAATTTGAATGTACATTCCAGTGGTCGCGAGTTCGAATCCTGCTTCGACCGATTTCGTTCACCTATAGCACAAGCAGCATTTATGCTTAGTTTAGGGAATGTAGGAAGATGTATATGTACTTGTTTAACAAGAACAAATTCATTATAAAAAAATGGTTAAAAAGCCACATGAATGCAATGTCTGTGGAAAGTTATTCTCTCAAAAACGAGATTTTTACAAGCATATACCGGCTCATTCGAGTGAAAAACCACATAAATGTAGTAGGTATCTGTAGACAGAATTTATCTCATAAGAAAAGTTTGAAAGAACATACACTAGCTCATTGGGTGAAAAACCATATAAATGCAACGTCTGTGGGAAGAGAAACTGTCGAATAGGTAATGCGAATGAACAAAAAAAAATATTAGGGTGAAAAGCCATATGAATACAATGTCTGTGGGAAGAAATTCTTTTGAGAGGAACATTTGAAAGTACATAATCTAGCTCGAGCGGAACATTTGAAAGCATATTAACAAACTCATTCGGGAGAAAAACCAAAATTGCAATGTCCGTGGGAAGACATTCTCACGAAAAGTAGCTTTAATTAAACATATACTTCCTCATTCAGTTGAAAAAATTCAAATAATGCAAGTCAAAATAGGATTGTGTGGTGTTCGATTATCTGTCTACCCCAATAGATATTCAGTGGTAAAAAAAAACTCTTAAAAGCTTCTTCGATATATTGAATTGTCTTGCTTAATTTTTCACAAATAGTATTCCGTATAATCCTGTTTCTATTTTTTTGTATCGGGATTTTATAGATATGTTTTTAATAAAACTAAATACTATTTACCTATATAATGTCTTGTTTTTTACTTTACCAAATAACTACCTACCCTATTACATAATTATGAGTGCATAGAAAAAAAACATTAAATTATTACAAAGTCATGATTTATTTAGAAATAAATAAAAAATACATGTTAAGTTGTGGTGTGTATAATTTATATTTTTTTATAAAATAGTAGGTATACTTAATTTTAAATATTCGTATTGTAAAAACTTCCTTAAGTTCCTTGCAGAATTGGTAATTTTATTAACATTATTTATAAAATTCTGTTAATTAACCAGCTAATTTCTCTTTTGAGTCAAATGAAACGAAAGGTTTATAAAAGACAAATATACTCCTTCCATTGTCTGAGAAAACAAACTTAATTGGGTGAAAAATCATAAGAGTGCAATGTCTATGGGAAGGCGAGATGAGAGGTTCATACAAACATAATATACTAACTCATTCGGGTGAAAAATCACATAAATGCAATGTTTGTATAAAAACTTTCTGTGGAACAGGATCTTTGAAAAAACAAACTCATTTTGATAAAAAAAAAAACAAATTGAACACATCAAGACGAAAACCAAATGAATGCAATATTTGCGGAAAGACATTCTCTCTAGAAAGAAATTTAATAAAACACAAACTAACCATTTATGTGAAAAACCATTTGAATGCAATATCTGTGGAAAGACATTCTCTCAAATCGTAAAGTACACAAAAAAACTCATTCGGGTAAAAAACCACACGAATGTAAAGTTTGTGGGAAGTCATGGAATTAATACTACATCAAGTCATTCAGACGAAAACCAACATGAATGCAGTATCGGTGGAGAAACTCTCTCGACCACGATCTTTGAAGACATTTGCTCAAAGACAATCTTTAAACGCTCATAAACAGACTCATTCAGGCGAAAAACAATATGAGTGCAATTTCTGTGGGAAGAAATAAAATAATCACAAAAAAATATATTAACAATAGCATTTTAAAAATAGAATATGATCAGATATTCAGGTCGAGAGCCGTACGCTACATTCTTGCAATATAATATGCTGTATCATTTGGAAGAGACGGCCGCAATCGCATTGTGCGGATGAAACAATGCCACTTTTCCATGAGGTAGTTACAACGTACATGTCCAGCGCGGATCCTATTTAGAGAGGTCCACAGCCTTCTTGGCAGATCCAAACCTAGAGGTACCACCGTTGAAGTACCCATGTACCTATTGACATATAGGTTGATGTTCTTCCAGTCATTGTGCCACGTCCAAGTTTTGTAACTGGGTTCCTGGAAGAAATTCGGTGCGGACTCTTAGATGGGACATCATTGTTAGCTGAGGTATGTTTACAAGAACAGGAAGCCACTTCAATGGAGTAAAACGTGTGGTGCTACTTAAATTAAAGTAATGAAAGTTGAAGACATTTGATGAAATTGCAGCGCAAAATAATTCGTAACCTGAAATTATACAGACACAAACTGATAACAATATGGATTTTATTAGTTATATGACATCCAGAAACAAAAGAAGATAGTTACAAATTAATTTTTCAAGTTAAAATTCAGTTTTAAAATCTCAGCAAGAAAATATCAAAAAGGCTGAGAACTTACACGTTTGACCACAGTTTGTAACAAGCGTCTTTAGCACAAATAACCCATCCGTGCGAAAATGGCGGCTTAGCTGTCAAATTTGACATCTATCATTAAACAAGTAAATTCTCGTAAAATATGATCAAAATATTTATCGGAAATGCACTAATATGTGTTTATTTATCAATGTATCTATTTAAGATGTGAGGTTAAGGTATAAGTAATGTTTTATATTTAAGTTAAAGGTTTATGTACAACATAACCTAAACCATTGTTTTGAAAAGATCAATGTACGGCTACTATTTTATTTTGACCTCTATTATATATAATTTACAAAATATAGCATTACATAGAAGATCGGTCTGGTTTGACGAGGTTTTATATAATTTACAAAATATATAGTAGGTAATTACAAAATTGTTTATGACGAAATAAAGTGCTTTTATTTTTCCAAATATTGATATACTACAAATAAAAGTATAACATGATTTAAAAAATATAGTAAATGGAGTATCTCTGGTAGTATTTGATTAAGTTTTATCGTTAAGAAGAGTCTGTAATAGAACGATGTATGACAGGGTAAGAAATGAGGACATAAGAAAAAAAATGCAAGATGAAGAATAAATTAATGTCATTAATAGAATGAAAGTGAATACATTGAGATGGTTTGGCCACATGAGGAGAATGAATGAGGAACGCCTGACGAAGAAAGTATAAATTGCGGACAGGAATGGAATTAGAGGTCGGGGACGCCAAAGAAAAGGATGGCACAACCATGTGAACGATATTCTGAAATGTTAGAAGTGCGAGCAACAGACAAATATGTATGAGACGATGCATGAATGTGGACGAGGCGAGGGATGCGTGCCAGGATAAAAAAATGTGGCGTTCAGTTCTTTCTGCCTACCCGCAAGGGACATGGCGTGATGGTATGTATATATTTAAATAAGCTTACAATTGAAATGCTATCTGAAAAATAAATATAGGTACAAAAAACTATGCAAACAAGATATAGGAAGAAATGATCATCATTAAGGCAGTCTATGTAGATTTTGAAACTACAGTTATGAGAATACTGTCTGATCTTATCACATGAGCTGAATCAGAGAACTTTCGTTTTAATTATATACACAAGTGTTGCTTTTGATACTTTGAACTAATTTTATATATTATGTATGCCAGTCAATGTGGATTCATAACAATATGTCAGATTGAAATGTTAGAAAGTGCCCCAGTTTTTGGTTTTGATATTTTATACATATACTAGTTGCATGTAACACATGAGATCCAACTGTCGATAGCGATAGTATGTATAGTTGAAGAATAAGCACCAAACCATAAATCCAAATTATTGAATATTTCAAGATATTTTGTTTTCTAAACAACACATCATGTAGGTATAATAATAATAAGACTTTTATTGTACCACTTACTTTGTAATCCTTAGAAAGAGGTGTATGTATATGTACAAAAAAGCGAAATTGTAATTAATAAATAAAAATGTCGGCCTTCGTGGCTCAGTTGGTTAGATATCTGACTGCTGATCCAAAGGTCCAGGGTTCGATTCCCGGTGGAGACATAGTTTTTAATTGTGTTTCCAGTCTGGATCTGTGTGACGATAAATATCGTAAGTCTCCAGAATGTGGCTACTTGACTATTAATATTTAATTTTGATTAATTAATATTTGACATAGAACCTGTTAGTTGCCCGAGAAGTAATGTAAAATAAAATAAAAAAATTGGATGTATGGTAGGTATGTATGGTAAGTACTACAGTATTTCTTGCAGTTCATGGAACACAAATTTTGTAACATAAGGGAATGCGCTCTTTATTAGTAGGTATTAAATAAAACAATATTTATTTCAATCTATACCTACCTTTCTTATTTATTTTTAATGATTTATAAAAGTCTATACAAATAAATTCAATAACTCATAAAAAATAAACATAATACTTATACTGTAGTACTTAGTATTATAGTACTGGCATCAATTGAAAAATTACAGTCATAATATTACAGCTACAAAATATTACAAATAATTCCAATTACCCATTAAATTACAACAACATATACTAAATAAAAAGCACTCTTACCATTTGGAAAATTACAGTCATAACATGGTCACAAATAATTCCAAAAACCCATAAAATTAACATAAAACCTATTCAAAATAGAAATCACTGTCACCAATTGGAAAATAACAGTTAAAAATAATTCCAATAACCAATAAAATAAACATAACCGGTGCTACAGTCCGCTATAGACTTTGGCCTCCAGAAGTCGTCTCCATCCCTCCCTATCGACCGCCAGTCTTCTCCAATTTATCAGATCTATTTCTCTTATATCACACAGCACATCGTCCAGCCATCTTAACTTAGGTCTGCCTCTACTTCTTCTCCCTTCAGGACAGGTATCCAACAAACATTGTCCCAGCCAACGTAGGCGCTGAATTTTATAAATTAGACTACATTATACATTCTCTCTAGTTTATGATGATACCGTATTCTTCAAGCACCTCCATCATTATTTGGGGCAATTTTTTTCCTTAATATAGTTGTTTCAAACACCAATAACATATTTTCTTCCTGCCTGCCTGACCAAAACCAGCTTTGATATTGCCCGACGACATGTTACACGAATGGTAAGAGTCGCATAGACAAAACTCATATATGCTATGCTTAAAAGTGTGATGCCTCTGTAGTTAATACAGTTCAATGCTTCTCTCTTTTTATGTAGTGAACAGATCAAGTCAGTCTCCCAATCTTTTAGCATTACTTTAAATTCCCAAATTTAGGTGATAATTTCATGCAGAGTTTTGATAACTTTGCTAACACCATACTTGAACAGTTCTGCTGGTATGTCATCATGCCCTGGAGATGTTTAATTCTTTATACATATAATTGATCTCATTATCTACTCGTAAACTAGTACTTAGTACTCGACCCAACGCTTCAGAATAATATCATCACTGTTGATGAGTATATACCTGTTTTTGCTTCAACATACTGTGATTCTCACTGAAATATTTTCTTATTATGTTTAACAGCCCTATAGAATTTTCTGCTTTCATTGACATCGTAATTGTTTTCTTCTTCTTTCTTTTATGTTTGTAGTCCTCTGTACTCCTGGTGTTTCTTTGTTGCATTTGGAAATAGGCGTCATTTTCTGCCTAGTTACTATTTCACTCTCCTCGTCAACCAGGCCTAATCTTCTGTATGGCTGCACTGTTCCCAATAAATCTGCTGAGGTTCCTCCCATATTTCATCGATTGGAGTGTTCTCATTTATTTCTTGAAGTGATTGATCCACTTTTTCTCTAAACTCCAACCTTACCTAATGGTTCTTCAGGATTTTGGAATTAGGTTTCCATTCTACTTTGAGCACTTTTGCCATAATACATAATATGTATTATGGCAAAATTGAGAACCTTCGTCTCTACATAATATTATTATGTAGAGACGAAGGTTCTCAATTTTGCCGCTACCAATTAAATAGACACATACATATATTCAATAGTCCAGTCACCATTTGGAAAATACAGTTAAGTAAAAATTGTTACAAATAATTCCAATAACCCGTCAAATAAACACAAGCATATACTAGAAATAAAAAATAATTTCACCATTTATAAATTTACAGTCATAATACAGTTAAGTACAAAATGTTTCAAATAATATCAAATAATACAAAATACACTCATAATACAGTTAAGTACAAAGTGATACAAGTAATATCAATGACTCATAAAAAAGAAATATATACCTACTTATATTCAAAATAGAGTCTTGTCACCATGTGAAAAAATACAGTCATAATACAGTTAAGTACCAATTGTTTCAAATAATTCCAATAACCCATAAAATAATCATAAGCAAATAATAGAAGTAGAAAAACCTTTCACCGTTTAAAAAAAATACACTCATAATACAGTTAAGTACAAAGTGATACAAATAATATCAATGACTCATAAAAAATAAATATAAACTTATATTCAAAATAGAGTCTTGTCACCATGTGAAAAAATACAGTCATAATACAGTTAAGTACAAATTGTTTCAAATAATTCCAATGACCCCTAAAATAATCATAAGCATATATTAGAAATAGAAAATCCTTTCACCGTTTAAAAAAATACAGTCATAATACAGTTAAGTACAAATTGTTTCAAATAATTCCAATAACCCATAAAATAATCATAAGCAAATAATAGAAGTAGAAAAACCTTTCACCGTTTAAAAAAAATACACTCATAATACAGTTAAGTACAAAGTGATACAAATAATATCAATGACTCATAAAAAATAAATATAAACTTATATTCAAAATAGAGTCTTGTCACCATGTGAAAAAATACAGTCATAATACAGTTAAGTACAAATTGTTTCAAATAATTCCAATAACCCATAAAATAATCATAAGCATATATTAGAAATAGAAAATCATTTCACCGTTTAAAAAAAAATACACTCATAATACAGTTAAGTACAAAGTGATACAAATAATATCAATGACTCATAAAAAATAAATATAAACTTATATTCAAAATAGAGTCTTGTCACCATGTGAAAAAATACAGTCATAATACAATTAAGTACAAATTGTTTCAAATAATTCCAATAACCCATAAAATAATCATAGGCATATTATATTAGACATAGAAAATCCTTTCACCATTTAAAAACTCACAATACAGTTATGTACAAAGTAATAAATATAATATATACTTATATATTTAAAATAGAAAGTCTTGTCACTTATATTTAATATATAAAGTCCTTTCACCATTTGGAGAATTACACTCATAATGCAGTTATGTACAAAGTGATAACAATATTATCAATGATACATACTTTGTATTCAAAATACAAAGTCTTTTCACCATTTGAAAAAATACAGTCATAATACAGTAAACAATTACAAGTAAAAAATGATACAATTAAGCCATAAACATAACACAAACATACTATGTATATTCAAAATAGAAATCCCTATCACCATTTGGAAAAAATGAAAAAATAAAAATATGGAAAAAAGTAATAAGATTTAAAAGTTGAAAACCCCTGACTGGATCAATATTTCAAAATTCTGAGTACAAAAGTTTTATTGGCATAAATCACCACTTTATCCAACATCTTTTGTCCCTTCAAAATTCTCATGTATTATCTGTTATTACAAAATTTATATTATTAATAATAATCTAAACATAAACCAAAAATAGTTTTTCTTCTTTTGAACAGTAAACATCAAATCGGCACAAACACTCTTTGCAGGGTGAATTGCCTTGTGCAAAAAAATACAATATGTTACAAATAATAATATCAATGGCTCATAAATAAATACTTATATTCAAAATAGAATGCAGTCACAATTTGATGATTTCAATAACGATAAAGAAACGGTATACACAGTCTTATAAAATAAAAATATAGATGCTATTATTATATTCAAAATAGAAAAAGCTTTCTTTTTTCCTTTTCTAAAACATATATATCCTTACAAAAATGCTGATAAAAAACATCACAAGTAATACAAGAAATTATAATAACTTATAATTTCTTGTATTATAACAAAAAAAGCATTTTGTACTTAAATGTGTTAAAACCTGAGCCCATAGCTATGATGCAACAATGATAAAAATCGCTTCATCAATTTTTTGTATGTATTTTAACATATAGAACAGTCATGTTAAAGATACGGTCCACGGGCCGCATCCAGCCCCCGGGCCGTTCACTACGGCCCGCGACCATATTTTGAAAAAAAATTAAAGAAGTTAACGCTCTTACATTTTATACACAATATTTCAAGAGTTTGGATAACTACCCGGAATTAAAAAAGCATGCAGCACGCATTTTGTGCATATTTGGTAGCACCTAGTTATGTGAGCAGATGTTTTCCATCATGAAAATAAATAAGAACAAACATTGCCCAAGACTTACAAATGAATATCGTCAAAAACAAGAGAAGTCAGGTATCTGGATCCTCGAGCTCAAAATAATTACCCTTTTTCATAACTTTGATATGATTTTTAACATAATTAAATAAATAAAATGTTATAATAATTCAGTACATTTTTTTTTATTTGAATCTGGCCCGCCTACAAATTCTAAATTTAATATATGGTCCTCTGCAAAATTGAGTTTGACACCCCTGATATAGAATAACATTGAATGTTGCTGAAGCCGTTCATTTTCGTTTGCTTCATATTAGCAAGGAAGGCTGTTCTAACCACATTGAAAGTATGAATGTCTGACAAAAAATATACAATTCTGTAAGAGGTGAGGCTCAATTCTGTAACAAGAGAGTTAGTTCACTAAGAAAAAATGGCACAATCACATGAATAAGATATTGAGAACAAATGTTAGAAGTCAGAGAAATAACATTTGAGCTTGTATGAGAAAATGTCTGGAGTGAGAAGAGGTATTGAATGTTTAGCATTTTGTTTTTTCTATCTAACCCACCAATAATAATAAGGCGTGATGGTATTTATGAATAGTATAAAGAAGTTAAAAATAAATACAGTCAGACTTGGTTATAGCGAGCACGAAAGGACAAACTAAATTTGCCTGTTTATAACTGTTACTCGTTATATTAGAGTTAGGTACAAATAGGTAAAAAGTATTTAGGATATGCTTAGAGGTCTACTTATAAAACATACAAAAATGTATATTCATTCAACAACAAATAATATTTAATAATCAAAATTAATTTCAACCAAAAATATATACTTATGTATTAATTTATTATTTAATATGACATAGTGAATTTACAGTAGGTATATTAAATCAAATTAATAAATACACAATTAAATATCAAACAAAATATGATCATATATTCAGATTCAGGATTTATGTAATATGTATGTATAAACTTTTTAAATAAATCACCTGAAAGACTAGTTTGTAACTGGTTATTATTTAAAAAACGTACAAAACTTGGTTTAATTATATCTTGTAAAGTGTATTTTGTTTACTTGTTGACAACATTTTTTTATGTTATATCCGTGTAGCCACGAATGAGACAGATATGAAACAGCTCTTGGATCGTGTTGAGAGGGAAAGTATCACTCGATCTGAGCATAAACCAATGCAAAACCAAACTGATGGTGTTTGATAGAGCATGTAAACTTCCCCCAATAACTTCACTAAACCATCTTGAAACAGTACATGACTTCACATATCTAGGTTCCAACATATGTGACACCGGTAGTTGTGAAGTGGAAGTGAGAAGATGCATCGCCATAGCAAAGTGAGCACTGGGGAAGCTCATAAGAGTGTGACTCATCAGGGCTCTGATATTCTCGATGTACCTGTATGGTGTGGAAACATGGACGCTGAGGGAGTCAAAGCGAAAGAGGATCGATGCCTTCGAAATGTGGTGCTGGAGACGAATTTTGTGCAACCCATGGACAGCCAGAAGAACGAATGTGTCAATTCTGAACGAGCTGAATATTGAGGATCGTCTGTCGACAATATGTTACAGACATATCCTTCAATTCTTTGGACACATTGCCAGAAGGGAACCGGACTGCCTCGAGAAGCTTGTTGTGATGGGCAGAGTGGAGGGACAGAGATCTCGTGGTCGCTCACCTCAATAAAGATAAAGAAATTTCTTGCACTTGTTTAATGGTGGGCTTACTCATTATACGTTTAGTATTTCTGCGTTTTTTGTGTTTAGTTTGTGAAAAAGTGCGTTGGGGTAAAATATTTTTGTTGGCTGGTTCTCGTGAAACAACGGGTTGGGGAACTGAACATTCTTGTACTGCAGCTAATGAAGGTTTAATTGTTGAAAGTATTCTTTCAACAATGTCACAATGTGCAGACGACGTTACATTATTCACCAATTCATTTACATATTTTAATATTTTATCTTTTCGCATGCTTAATTCTTCTAACTTTCCACTAATTATTCTACATTCTTTAAAATTTTGAACACTTAAATGTTGAACCAGTGTTGCGCTTTCAAGTGAAGTTGATGTAGAAGCAATGCTGGCTGAATTTACTGTTTTATTTTTTTTTAATTCATACATACACACCAAATGTATATGTTTACACATGTTTGATAGAATTTCGGAGTCAACACAAGTGCAAGAGAATCTATGAATGCAACAATTACATTCATCACATATTAATTTACAACTACAATCATCATTTCCAGTATTCTTTTTTATTGAATATATTTCATCAGAATTTAGTGATTGTATTAACCGTTCATCTATATTGCTTTCCATAACAGAAAGCTGTTGTTGCATCCAATTTTCTTCAGCAGTTTTATGTCGTTTACGGAGGGTGGATAATTTGGTTGTAACTTTTCCTTTGTGCAATGTGATGACACGATCAAAGATTCTATCTTTAAGTAGCCTCATTAAAGCATGAAGGGCTTTATCTAGTCTTTTAATTTTTTTCCCTTTCATATAAATATGTTTTAATGTTCTATGCATATTCTCTATGTACATATTAGTGTTTAATTGACTTTTTTTTCTGAAACAATATGCCCAAAAAGAAGCTTTATATAAATAGTATTTTTTAAAATAATTTAAAAACTCTACAAGTTCAGAGTCCTCAGACATTTTCATGACAAATTTTTCCATTATAAATTTAAAAGTGTTTTCATCCCGTTCCACTAGAATGACCCTTAAATATTTATATATTTCCACCTGTTTTTCCAGAGAGTGAATTTTTGATCGTATATTTTTTCTCCATGCTTGATCAATATGCCAGGTACAATATAATCGTTGTTTAGGATCACCCATCACCTTTTGCCACGCATTGAAGAAGGAATCTTCCATGTCACTCATAAATACTTTTGTAATTATAGGACCTGTTTCTTCTTTAATTTTATTAAAGAAGAATGAAAGTATTCCTTCATCAACTCTATTTAAAATCGCAAAAGCTGCTGGAAAGCCTTGATTCATGTCATCTATCGTCATGAGAGTTACAAGTTGCAACCCATAACTTCCCATTCCGTGTGTCCCATCAACGGTTATTTTGTCTGGACCAAATTTTAATAACATATCTTTTTGAACAGATTCCATAATGATAACAATAAAATCTGATTCTTTAATATCATTTTCCTCTGTTTTAGTGTTTAGTGGCTTATAGAATAAGATGGAATTACTGTTCTTGTCTTTTATTTGATTTATCCAACACTCAACACTCATTGCATCATTTTGATGGAATACACCATCACTGGAATTTAAATTAAACGATTTTTCTATGTTGTGCAAGTCTTTTTTTGTAATTAAATGTATTCTTTTGAGGATAGAGTCATTCAATGAATTTCTTACTCCATTGAGTATTTCATCCAAAGGTATTTTGGATGAAATCTGGCTAGCCAGTTTTACACGTTCAATATCTGTAAGTGTCAAATGCTGCAAATCTTCACCATGGCCAACATGCGTTTCTGTGAAATTTATCTCACAACTACCATCCTGAGATTCTCTTAAGTTGATGCTCGCAGGACAGAATGCATTAATCTTTTTGGATCCTTGGCTTTTAATATGGTGTAAACCTTCTCCTTTTGAAACAAAATAACCACTACGATGACAAGAAAAATATGTAGTTTTTATATTAGCATAAGACATAGATGCCTTATAAATAAATTTACTCCTTGTTTCTAATTCTAAATTATCTTTCCAACTTTTAAATTCATTCATGGAGTTAAAACTAATAGTTTGGTTTTTAATATTTATATTATGGTCTGTTAGAAAATGTTTTAACAAAATCTTTTTTGAAGCCGAAAATGAACAAAGTTTACAGTTTAGAACATATTCATTTTTCAAATCTCTGTGCTTTCTTCGATTATGATTTCCTAGAGATAATTTTGTGGAAAATTTTAAAGGGCACAAAGAACATTTAAATATCTTTGAATCATCTGAATTATTTTTTAAATTCAAACCATGTTTGATTCTTTTATGTCTATTCATGTTATGTTTGTGATTGAATAATATATTACAAATATCACACTGAAATTTTTTTTGTAGTAATTTAGTAAATAAAATAGGATTCTCATTACCATCATTCAGGGAAAGTTCTACAGATTGGGATGCCATGATTTTGAATTAAAACACAAGTATATATTATAAAAAGATATATTATATTATTCTCAATTATTGTAAACAAAAACAAAGCTAAACAAAAAATATGCGGTAAAAAGTCGGCTCTAGGCGCTAGGTTTTAAACACAGAACGACAGAACATAATATATTATGTATACAAGGTCTTGAAGGTATACGTGGGTATACGCTAGGTACTTGTTTATGTTTTATGAGAGACGTCAAATTTGACAACTAAGCCGCCATTTTCGCACGGATGGGTTATTTGTGCTAAAGACGCTTGTACAGTTTGTATGAGTTTTCGTCATTTCATGTATATTTTATAGCTCTTGTGTGAATACGGTAACTAGCCAAGATAAAGATTTACAAGGTTTTACAATTATCTATAGGAAAAATTCACTATGGCCAAATCCATAGAAAAATCAGTTTATTATTATTATTTTAAAAAATAATAACAATAATAATGGTGTAGAATAGCCACAGCCAAAATAGCCACTTAAACTGACATCTGTCAAAATCACGTGATATTTGTTATTGTTTACAAGGTGAAGAATAGCAGCAGGGTTAACGATTTGTCCGGTCACCCTTGAATGTGACAGATCAGATTTGAATAAAAACATTTTTTCATTTATAATGTTCATTATGACATAAAAAAATAAATTTTATAAATCTACATAGTACAAAAAATCATTTTACGAATTTTTCAAGGTCAATTTTGCAATCTTTAAATAATTCATATTGCATTATGAAAGTTATATTTATAAAAAAAATATTGAGAATACCTTAGATTATATATGAGAAAACATAATATTTATTCAGAGTAATTGTATAAAAAGTTTATATCAAAGAATGACAACAAATTAGTATCTTGTTACACGAGCAAAATACAGAATAAATTGTCAATTTTATATAAATAATTATCAGGGAAATCGAGCTTCCTTTAATTGTTTTCAATATTATCATCCAGAATGAGCTAGGTACGTTCATTTATTTTAAATATAAAGAAATCTCGAGCACCTAAATAACCAATAATACCTACAATATAATATAACCTCCTCTTTTTTTCAATCGGTTAAAATTTATCTACTGTACCAACAGATATTCTGTACAAGAAATAGTATATATTCATCATAAGGTTGCAGAACAAAACAACGGTAATAACCATATTCAAATTATAATTGATATACTTATGTATGTCTAGAGATGTGCCAATATAGAGTGAAATATAGAATGCCAATTTGTCTATCTTGGGTACAGGATCACATACGAGATGGACGTTCAAAGAGTGAAATAGATAATCTCATCCACCAAGCAAAACTTGCCTTAAACAATCAAAGATCTTTGAGTCCAGCAACTCCGGAAACAATTAGTAAATCAGTGTGGAGTATTTTGCTGTACCTGTATGGTTTTCACACATTATGCAAAGGTGAGGTCCTCAGCAAAATCAATTAAACTAGTCACAATACAACATGTTGATCACCATATTGAAAAGGCATGCAAATTGGATGGTCATGCGTTGTGACATGAGCATCTCTTACACATCTTGTTCGAGGGAATAATTGAGGGATCGACTGACAGAAGGCGTTCCCGCTGGGAGTATATGGAACAGGTGTGCATCGCTGAAGACCAAACAGAGTGGAGGAAGAGATTTACTGCCAAACAATCTCCAAGATGGAAACTGAACAAGTAGAGCTTATATTAAAAGATATTTTTTATCAGTCTTGATACAAAGAGTTATGAATTATTCTAGGTAAATTGATAACTACCTATTCATATTCATTGTTAATATGTTCATTAATAATATTTGATACATTTATAATTCAATTATCGTTTACTAACTGTATAAAATTTTGAAAACAAATAAATATCTAGGCACATGACTAATTTCAGCAAAATACTAATAAAGTTAATATTATATTATAAATTATTATCAGGGATATTGAGCTTCCTTCAATTGTTTTGAATATGATTTATTATCTATAACGACCAACGTTCAGCTGTTTAAATATGAAAAATCTAGAACACCTATGTAAAGAACCAATTGTAATAATAAAATTATAAACTTAATTATGTAACTACAAATGATATTCCCTATTAGAAATTTTAAATTGCATTTTCTAGTCTTTTAACATAATCTAGTCTTAAAATTTTTGCTTGTTTGATCATATAAAAATACTTGACATGATGCATAATATATAGGTACTCTATTAAAATGCACATTTGTAATTTTCTTTTACTAAATTTTATTGACTAACTATTTTTGCTCTAGACGAGCATTCTCTGAGTAGTGGACCACTCAGAATATGCTCGTCTAGAGCGAAACTAGTTATTCAATTAAATTTAGTTGAAGAAAATTATAAATCTGTATTTTATTGTAATATATTATAATCAAATTCCATCAAGTATTGTCGATAGAAAAAGTTAAAAAAATATGTATACTCAATTACTTCCAAATACCCACCATCTCCTTAGGTCTTCTGTTTCACAAAAAAACTTTTCTTCGAAACCTCATATATTTACAAGGTTTATATTCAAAATACTGTTAGGGAAAAAAGGTTGTTTTAATATAAAAAAAACACAAAAGTATTTGTTTAAAATTTGTCAATAACATAGAAGCATTTTCTGTAAAACTACAAATATACTGCAGTTGTCTATACTAATGGTACCAGTTATTGACATTCTTTATTAAAAATAAACAAGATAACATCCGCCAGTTCTAATACATCTACCAGGAAGAACTGGCAAAGAAAAGTGATGTCTGATATTGAATTTAAAAAATTTGTATCCAGTTGAAACATTCATTCTTGTTTATCATACACTTCAATTTCATGTATCATTGTGTACGTATAGAAATATGAGTAAATAATTTCTTCAAATTCTATTGAGGAATTTAAAATACATGATACAGGAATAGGAAAAGGGATGGTGTATTGAGGCGAACTTAGCGATACAATAAAAGAACAATATTCTTATTCCGAGCCACAGTGAACAAGGTGGAAATTATGTTATGAGATATAAAAAAAATGTAGAGAGAAGCGAGCACCATACATTCATTGCCTCACACACATTCATTCGTCTGTTATTTAAACATATTAAGATTTATCCTTTCCTTTGAGAATTTTGTTTACATGGTCATTATACAGCTCTATGAAATATTCATTATTTTTGTTTAGACAGAAGGCACTACTAATAGTTTACATTTCAAATTTCCAGTTATGATTTAAACAGTCTGTTTATGTTATGCCCATTTTAAGATTGTATACATTCTTATCAACAATAAGTTTGAACAATTGATGTGTTTTTAGTTTTTGAAATAAATACATAGGTAGTTACTATTGTTGCAAATATAAAACATGTTCATAGTATCATGTGTTCTCCAAGCTAATTCAGAAATTAAATTCTACATTTGATAACCCAAAAATTCATTATTGTAAATATTATGTTCATCAATTAAAACATTTTACATAACTAAAATACAGATTATTCCACACACATAAATTTTACATACATGGCCTTATTTATTTAGATTCAGATCCTTCATAAATATTATTTTGGAAAACACAAAAGTTATTGTTATCTATACAAACATTTCTCTTTCCAAATATATTCATTCACATTATTCTTCAATAGATTAGCATTTAAAAACAGCTTTATATTTCTTACTTTACTCAAGTTTTCAATTGAACAAATATATCAGAAGATCAAGATATCCTGTGCTGAACGAAAAGTCAGATACACCTTTACAAAGATGCTGAATATTCTAGATGGTGTATTGAAGAAATCAATACGCCTTGAGGTCCAGGCTCCTAAGTTAAATTGTAAACGTTATCTCCAAGTGCTTGGCGATAACGAACAGCGTTTACAATTTGACTTAGGGGCCTTAATTAGATGTCTAGATTTACTGCATAACTCACTTCTTTGTTGAGGTGTATCAAACTAAATACAACTTTATACATGGATATCTTTCATTATATATAATTACTTTTTCATTGAAAAAATATTCAACTAATCAATCATGCATACATTCACACATATAAATACCTTCTTTTATAAATTTTATCGAAACTGTAAGGAACCATTCAGTAGGTAGTCAATTATCAACATACAAAAATACAGCAATTATTAAAATTTACACTTCTGTCTAGGAAAAAAGAATGACTGATGAAAATACTCGTACATAATATAATCATTTTACTTATTTATAATATACATGACATTTTACATAAAGAGGTTTGACAACAATGATAAAAGGTATATAAAAAAATTAAATATTATATATATTTAAGACAGAGACAATGGAAGGGTACACATACACATCCAGACCATTGACACTCTACAAATTCTCTCATTAACAAATTACATAAAAGATAATATCAAAAATTCCACATTTAGGGGAAGCGTATATTTTTATAATAATACATTTACTCTTTCTTTCACCCTGTAACGACATGTGGTGATATTATTGCCAAATTACTATTTATTTAAAAAATATACTTTTTAATATACTTCTTCTCCCACGCAAGTCTACCCGCAAACCTCTGACTCTATGGATACAAGGAAAACCGAGCAGACGTTGTCTTGCCTGTGTATAGATAAAAATTGTTGATCCGTATGTTTTATTTTTTAAGATTATAATCTAGAATCTCTCATTATTATTCTGTCCCTTCCATAACTTCAGACACTTCCGTCCCTCCTCAGTCACTTCATTCCTTCCTCAGTCCCTCTTCCATCACTCCTCAGTCACTTCTGTCTCCTCAATCACTTCAGTCCCTCCTCAGTCACTTCCGTCTAATAAATATTTTCCTGTAATAATGCGTTATGTGTAATATTAAAAAAAAATACATTCAAATTCAAAAACATTCTTGGGTATGGACTGAACGAATCCCCAATGTTTCATTGCAATATCAAATAGATCATTTAAAACAAGTCGAACAAATACTTAAATAAATTTTAATGCAAAATCCTTCTCCGGTGCGCGCTGAACAAATCCCCAAAGTTTCATCGCAGTCGGATGTGCGGTTTAGGAGTCCATCGATCACATACAAAGAAACAAATATACCAACATCCACTTTTATATATCGCCTTTTTGCAAGAACAACGTAACATATAGAAATGTGTTTTTTTTCTTCAATCCTCAAAAACCGTGACGTGATTAACTTTATTTTCTATGAAAACATGTTTATTAAAAAAATTCAAACCTTTTTAATTTTTTTTATACTTAGTTCGGTATCTTTAAAATATATCTTAATTTCAAATGATTCACATAATAATTAAAAATGTTACAAGAGCAAAAGGACAAAATTTAACACTGTATAAAATTATTTTTGATTTTAAATTCCAGTTACTAATATTAAAATTCAAAGGTTGGTTTGAAATGTTGAAAATCTTGGTGATTTTATCGGATTGATCCCAAGCTTCATTTTGTTTGTTGGTTCGGACTATGAAATCCGTTTTTCTTTTTGATGGTTCCTTACGACGAGGTGGCAATTTCTTTGATAAATATTCTGGTAGATTGGAGAACACTGATGGTACAGCATCTTTTTTCAACCTCAATCTTTTTCGATGTACATTAATGATTTGACCTGAAACATTGAAACATAATTATTAGTCAATTTATTTATGGTGATAAATGATAAATAATAGTTTGATGGAACATAATAAATGTCTAAACTTGAACGCACTTATTGTAGAGTTCTTTATATATAATTTTTGTATATTTTTTTGTTTGTATGATTCTTATTTGTCGGTAAGATATCTGACTCTGAGATAGGTCTTGGGTTCACAGTTTTAAATTGCATTTTCTGTCTAAATTTGTGAGACTATAAATATCATAAATCAAAGATATTTTGTTAAGATCAAAGTTTAGTATGAAAATGTCATTCATCAAGTCTGAATCTGATCTTAAAATCAACTTCATGGGTAGCCATGCTGGTTTCTTTTTTGAAGTATGTGATTTGACTTTTCATAGCCGTATGAAAAGATTTGTTAACGTTAATTTTCATTCCAAACTTATTTTGTACGTTTTGGTATATTCTTGTGTATTGCTTTTCGGGCAACTAGGTACTATGTTTAATATTATCTAACATGCATCCAATAACAAGTAAGTTGCTACATTCTGGAGACTAATAATATTTATCTTCGTATCTCAGGAGTCAGATATCTATACATACATACCAGCACGCCATGTCCCTCACGGGGTAGGCAGAGAGAACCAAACGCCACGTTTTTCTATCTTGACACACATTCATCGCCTCATCAACATTCATACATTGTCTTATACACGTTCATCTGTTGTTCACGCTTCTTACATTTCCATCTTTCAGAATATTGTTTACATGGTCGTGCCATACTTTTCTTGGGCGCCCCCGACCTCTTATTCCATTCCTGTCAGCTTTATATATTTTCATCAGGCATTCTTCATTCATTCTCCCCAAGTAGCCAAACCATCTCAATGTGTTAACTTTAATTCTGTTAATTACATCTTTCTTCATCTTACATTCTTTCCTTGTATCTTCATTTCGAATTCTGTATCTGCGCGCTCTATATAGTACGCTCAATTTTTTGGAGGCGAGTTTCACCTTAGCTTCGATGGAGCCCTTGTAGTGTAATTGGTTCGTTATAGATACTCCAAGCAGGTCGATAGAGCTGCTGTTAGGTAGGGTGCTTCCGTTGAAAGACACTTGCAATTCATTGGGGTTTCTCTTCGCAGAAATTAGACAGGCTTCGCTTTTTGAGACGTTAAATGAAACAAGATTACTTTCACCCCAGGTATTGATTGAGTGGGGGTAGCTATTTATTTTTTGATGAAGGTCTTTCCGGGCTTCTGATATTTCACTCTGTTTAGGAGGTTTGTCAAAAGAGAAATTGTCATGGACTGTGCTGTCATCAGCGTAACAGTGGATGGGGGCGCGTAAGAGCAAGTCATTGATATGTAGGAGGAATAGGGTTGGAGATAGAATGGACCCTTGAGGGACTCCCGCATTAATGGAATGTGGAGAAGAAGAGCAACCGTCCACTACAGTTATGACTTCGCGATCTTTTAAAAAATTCGCAATCCAAGTACACAGAGACTGGGGTAGTCCATAAGAAGGGAGTTTCATTAAGAGACCTCGGTGCCAAACCCGGTCGAAAGCTTTAGAGATGTCAAGGGCGACAGTTTGAGCTTCTCCAAAGCGTTCCATAACTCGACCCCAAACGGACTTGCATACGTCAGTCACTTACAGAAAAATCACTTACCATCTGTGCAATTAAATGTATCTTCCTTAACTATGTCTTCTTCGCGAAAATGCTTTATACACACACTTGTATATGGAGAAGCAGTTAGGTTGGCTCTTGGTATGTTTTGAATCCATTGCCTTCTTAATGCATCAGTTTTAGGAAAAGAAAAGCAATTTGTATACTTCTTATTGTAATTGGACTGGCATCCAGGAGCACGACAGCCCTGCATATTTCTGTAAAACATTTAATTGATTTAATTGACAAAATCAACAGAAATTTATATTGTAACTTTAAGGAGCGGGTAAATAAGAAATTTATCAATTTTAGAATACCTATATTATACCGGTTGTCATGACAGTAACATAAAATATCTGAAGAAAGGATCTCGATACAAAAAAATATAAATCACAATCCAAACCTCTTCTTCTCCCCATTCCATTAATGCGGGAGTCCCTCAAGGGTCCATTCTATCTCCAACCCTATTCCTCCTACATATCAATGACTTGCTCTTACGCGCCCCCATCCACTGTTACGCTGATGACAGCACAGTCCATGACAATTTCTCTTTTGATAAACCTCCTAAACAGAGTGAAATATCAGAAGCCCGGAAAGACCTTCATCAAAAAATAAATAGCTACCTCCACTCAATCAATACCTGGGGTGAAAGTAATCTTGTTTCATTTAACGTCTCAAAAAGCGAAGCCTGTCTAATTTCTGCGAAGAGAAACCCCAATGAATTGCAAGTGTCTTTCAACGGAAGCACCCTACCTAACAGCAGCTCTATCGACCTGCTTGGAGTATCTATAACGAACCAATTACACTACAAGGGCTCCATCGAAGCTAAGGTGAAACTCGCCTCCAAAAAATTGAGCGTACTATATAGAGCGCGCAGATATTTTACTAAGACCCAGATCTGTATACTCTACAAAGCGCAAATACGCCCAATTATTGAATATGGCAGTCACCTCTGGAGTGGCGCCCCCCAATACCTACTGAATACCCTCGACGCTGTCCAAAGGCGTGCTATACGTCTGATTGATGATCCATCACTGACTGATGGATTGCAATCACTAGAACACAGACGCAGAGTCGGTATTTTAAGTTTATTCTATAGATACTACCACGGGAATTGCTCAGAAGAACTTGCATCTTTGGTCCCTCCTCCACCCACTCGCAACAGAGTCACTCGCTTCACTCAATCGCAGCATCCATTCACAGTGGACCTTCAACATATACGAACAAGTCGCTTCTCGAACTCCTTTATTAACTCAGCAGCCCGACTGTGGAACGATCTTCCGAATTCTGTGTTTCCATCTTCGTACAACCCGGGTCTTTTTAAAATCCGAATTAATAAACTCTTTTCTAGATTGCAAACCCCTCCCAACGCTACGTAGTGCGCTTCTTCGGAAGAGTAAAATGGACCCAAATCCTAATAGCTGGCGTCCCCTACGTAGACATGTTAAAAAAAAAAAAAAAACCTAGCCACGGTTTTAAATATATTTTCTAAAATAAAGATATTTATTTGAAATCAGAAATGCCCTCAAAATTGTCTACATTATAATCGATGGACTCAAATTTGTTTTCCATAAAACATGTAAGGTGGTTTGGGATAAATTTTGAAAAATAAACGCATCGAAATACTATTCATGTATATTAGTTCGTTATACAATCAAAAACTAAATTTAAACATAAACACACAAAAACACATTATAATTCTATGACAAAAACAAATAATTCAATAATGAAAATATTAATCAACCCAATAATATGATTGTGAACAAATACGATCGCTGTGACACATTTTAGTCGCATTAGTGTGATCATATTTCGAAATATACCTATATATATATTTCTTAAATAATATGCACTATATCATAATAAATTTGTGTTTAATCACTTCAAAACATTAGATTACAATTTTAATGACAATATTGTATCGATAAAATATTTCATAACCATGAAAATGTTTCTGACATTACATTTCAATGTATTTACGTTATATATCAAAAATTATGGTAAATAACCAAACAAAATAATATGAAAACGCTTAAATAATGTTTAATATTAATAAATAAATGATAAAAACAATTATATTTGTACTTACGGAGATTTAAAAAACAGCACGACAAACCAACACTAACCGAAAACGAATCAAAATGTACTGATTTCTATGCAAAAACAGACGCCAAGACGCGTAAACCCCCGACTGATACGTCGGCCATATTGGAAAATATTCTCTCATACATTACGGCATGATATAACTGCAAAAACTGCAAATCCAGAGGGCGCTGATTATACATATACATACATACATACATACCATCACGCCATGTCCCTTGAGGGGTAGGCAGAGAGAACCGCACGCCACATTTTCCTATCCTGGCACGCATCCCTCGCTTCGTCCACATTCATGCATCGTCTCATACATGCTCGTCTATTGCTCACACTTCTAACATTTCCGTCTTTCAAAATTTCGTTCACATGGTCGTGCCATCCCTTTCTTGGGCATTATACATATACAAGTCACAAAATGCTATGTAGTCAACATTTTGACCTTACGACCTGTCATCGGCTAACGACATGTCATCGGCTGGCTTTTTCAATAAACCCAGCAAAATTTCTTAAAAATCTGTCTTGAATTGAGTCGATTGGTGTTGAAATAATTTTTTTATGTATTTATTTACTTTACTATTTGTAATTTTATATTACACTGTGCCGTGCTATACATAATATATAATTTGTAATTTTATATTACACTGTGCCGTGCTATACATAATATATAATTTGTAATTTTATATTACACTGTGCCGTGCTATACATAATATATAATTTGTAATTTTATATTACACTGTGCCGTGCTATACATAATATATAATTTGTAATTTTATATTACACTGTGCCGTGCTATACATAATATATAATTTGTAATTTTATATTACACTGTGCCGTGCTATACATAATATATAATTTGTAATTTTATATTACACTGTGCCGTGCTATACATAATATATAATTTGTAATTTTATATTACACTGTGCCGTGCTATACATAATATATAATTTGTAATTTTATATTACACTGTGCCGTGCTATACATAATATATAATTTGTAATTTTATATTACACTGTGCCGTGCTATACATAATATATAATTTGTAATTTTATATTACACTGTGCCGTGCTATACATAATATATAATTTGTAATTTTATATTACACTGTGCCGTGCTATACATAATATATAATTTGTAATTTTATATTACACTGTGCCGTGCTATACATAATATATAATTTGTAATTTTATATTACACTGTGCCGTGCTATACATAATATATAATTTTTAATACTTACTAAATTACCTTACTAGGTCGCTTAGCAACCGGGTTGTCAACAAGTTTGTGTTTATATTCGCTCTGAAAAAAATATTGTTTTTTTACTAAAATATAAGTGTATTTTATATTTATTGTGCACTAATTTCATTATTGTGAGTTTTAGTTTGTATCCGTTCATTATCCATGAATATGGATTTGGATATTCCACCTGATCCGGGACCAAGTCTAAGTGTTAAAAAATCTGACATGTCAACGCCACCTAAACAAAACAACAAGAGACCTAACACAAATAATTCTGACATTATCCATCCGTCTAAAGCTCCAAATTTAAATAGTTCTCCGGAAAAATTGTACAATACTCATAGTGAAATTGAAATCCAATACCTGGAAAATTCGCCTGGGCCTTACATTGTTTTCGTTCAAGATATTGACTCTAGCAAGAATATTCACCCAATGAAAATTGGTAATATCCTTATTAAACATAACATTAAAAATATTTCTCCGGGTGGAGTAAAATCAGAAGGGAGAAATAAAATCTCAATTACTTTCAAAGATGCTATGAGTGCGAATCAATTCACGACAGCCATTTTTTTAAAAATAAATAATTTAAAGGCATATATACCTAGATTTAAAGTGACAAAAATGGGTTTGATTCGTGGTATTTCAACAGACTTTTCGATTGACGATATTATAGAAAATTGTGCAGTACCAAACCATATTGGGAAGATTTTAAAAGCAAGACGCCTCAATTTTAAAGATAAATCATCAGGAGAAACAATGTGGAAACCATCTCAATCCGTTGTCTTAACGTTTGAAGGACAAAATCTCCCAGAGTATGTTTACCTTTTTTATAACTCTTTGAAAGTTGAAACTTATGTATTTCCAACCATCCAATGTTATCGCTGTTGTCGCTTTGGTCACATGAAGATTCAGTGTCATTCTATAACTCGCTGCTTCAAATGTGGAGATAGTCACCTTGGTGAAGTTTGCCAAGTGGTGGACTTTTTAAAGTGTATAAACTGTTCAGGATCTCATTCAGCTACAAGCCCAATGTGCCCGGAATTCACTCGGCAAAAAAATATTAAACATTCAATGGCTACAAAAAATATATCATATCTGCAAGCATCTCAACTCTTCCCATCTTCTGTGAAAAGCTATTCTGAAGTGACTAATAACCAATTGAACAATAAACAAAGTTTTAAAAAAACAATATACACTAAAATGTCTTCGGAAACTCAAAAACAGACAATTCCTCATATTAATATTAAAGAAATAAACAAGTGCATGTCGTATTCAAATGGTGAAGCTAGCCATCCTACAAATGGATGCGCTGTTTTAAGCCAGTCAACTACTTCTGCATCTAATGAAGTCCAAGAAAATATTTTCCAAGATGATGCCCATTCTGTTGTATATTTAATTACGCAAATTCTTATTAGTTTAATTTCCAACTCAAATTTTAATTTACCGTCCAACGTTGCCAATCTTATCCCGCTTTTAAATTCTTTTTTGAAAAATGGTTCAAAATCACAAAACCCATAATCCTTTAAACATTTTACAGTGGAACTGTAGAAGCGCATGTTAAGTGACTTTCTTTTATTTGATACTGTTCATAGTGTATGTCTTGTTTATATTTAAGTTTGAGTGTTCTGTGAATACAAATATGGCACAAATCATACAATATTGTGTGAATTGCCTAATAAAATAAAAAAAAAAAAAAAAATTACCTTACTATATTTATTTTAAATTGAATTGCTCGTAATTTTGACCTGTAGTGTATGTACTTCTTTAGAAAATAAAATATATTTAAAATGTATATTTTTTTAATTATAAACCTATTCACAATAATAAAAATAAATTAAAAATATCTAATATAAAAGGGGCGTTCGAAATGCCGCCATATTTTTGTTTCGTGATGGCACCAACTGAGGCGCTAGCGTCGCTTGGTGTATGCATATATTTTGTATGGAGTTGTCATTCTTCCCTGTATATGTGTGGTATATGTCAGTGGGTCCTAGTGGTGCAAAGTTCGATATTTTTGTATGATCCTGTCTTTTAAAATCGATTCATGAAATTTATGCGGATCATCAATTCGCTCTTCGATTCAATATGATTCAAATATAGCTATCCTTATCTATCGTACATAACATGTACGTAGTATGACAGAGAAAACAAAACCGATTCAAAATATGATATGCAAATGTAGGCGTTAAAATGTTTGCATTTCAATGTACTTAATGGTCAATATTGCTTAAATATTTTATGAACCATAATGAATTAGTCGTGAATCGAAGATCGCCTTCAAAATAGTATATTCAATTATAGACGTTACGTATTTGTTTTTCAAAGTATGTTGCGGTCAAAATTGCTTAACATATTTAAGAACCGCAATGAATTAGATTTTATGAACCATAATGAATTAGTTGTGAATCGATGATTGCCATGAGTCGGTATGTGTATCGCATTCTAACGATATATTTTCTATGAGATAGAAAGTGTGAGAGTGATGTCTGGGTCATGAGCGGATCGTTGTGGCAACGTGAACCGTGAGTCACCGATTCAATTTAATGATCCGGTCAAATAATACGGATCACTCATTTTTCCCCGTCGCTAGTGGGTCCCAACTTCCATACAGGTCGGTGGTGAGTGTTTGTGAAGTGCGGACGTGTGTCTCATTGTATGCTGTTCCAGCAAACTCGATAAGTTTTGATTTATTTTTATTTTGAAATTTACATTTGTACTTATAACTTACTAACAAAGCTGTATTAACTTATTATTTCGTTTAATATTGACTTTACTTTCATTTTATTTACGTTTGGGTTATTTAATTATTTTACTTAGATATAATTGTTACCTGTTAAAACTTGTTTACGTGTTGTTTGCGAAGCGGCTCGAGGCAGTGACGTATTTCGTCGTCACCGACCCGTTACTCGCACGGATTCTGATATTGTATATAAATATTTTTCTTTCTGATTAGTTATTTTTTGCCACATAGAGTGATTTTAAGTTTCATATTGTTTATTTTTCATTTATATACGTACATATATGTATTTTATCATCACATGGAGTGATTATATGTAAGTTTCATATTGTTTATTTCTCATTTTATATATACTTATAGGATTTATTCCTAGATTATATCCAAGTTTTTGTTTTTGTTTTTAAAATGGATGAGCCAGAACCCCCTGATACTGGCGGTACTCACCGCAAACGCGGAAGATTTGACAAATAAGATCCGGAAAGTAAAAATATAAAACAATTTCCAGTTAATAATGAGGTTGAACCCCCATCAACAAAAAAAAACTTTACAAATGAATACTCTCTTCTTTCGTCTCCTCCATTCCTGGTAGTGGTCGAGAGTAAAATAAACGGAAAACCCATTCACCCCATGCTTCTTGGCGAAATATGCGCTAAGGGAAATATAACAGGCATAGTTCCTGGTGGAGTTCGAGCGGATAGCAGAACAAAAATTGCAATCACGTTCAACACTCCTCAAAATGCTAATAACTTCTTGTCTAATAAGACAATATCTGAAAACAACCTCAACGCGTTTATCCCTAACTATAAACTCTTCAAATCTGGAATAGTTCGTGGAGTCCCCGTTGACTTAAATGATGAAGAAGTCTTAAAAAATATTGTTGTGCCTGTTCCCTTTGGCAAGGTTACAAAATTGCGCAGACTCAACCGAAAAGTCACCACCCCCGATTCATCCGAATGGAAGCCCTCAACAACGATTCTATTAACATTTGAAGGGCAATCATTACCAGACCGAGTGTTTTTGTTCTACAACTCGTTGAAAGTAGAACAATACATCTACCCAAGCTATATGTGTCACAATTGCTTACGATATGGACACACTAAAGCTAGATGTACATCGACCACTAGATGTACAAGATGTGGATCCAGCCATTCAACGGACATATGTCCTTTGAAAGAATCAACTCCATGCTGCGTTAATTGTAAAGGTGAGCACTTAGCCACCAGTAATTCGTGCCCCGAATTCCTTAGACAGAAGGAAATAAAAAAAACTATGGCCGATGAAAATGTGTCCTTTTCTTTTGCATCAAAATTAATTCCGAAGAGAAATAAACTATATAGTAGTGTAGCAAGCTCCCAAACTACCAAAACCTCTCCAATCCCAAATAAAGCTCCAACACCCCCACCTCCTTCAGTCTTTAAACAAAATGTAGACAAAAACATGATTGAGAATCTCCTCTCATATAAAAACGGCCAACCATCAAATCCACAAAATGGTTGTGCTTTGACTGAAAACATTTCATTAAACTCTTCCTCTCCTTCACCCATCGGAAATACTCCAACTAGCTCTGAACCCCACATTCTCATAAACTTGCTCGTCCAAATATTAACTATACTGTTATCCAAATCTGATAATGCATTAAATAATCTAATATTTCCTTCCTTAACAAATATATTGAATTTAGTATCTGAAACAAATCACAATGGCTAATCCATCAGGTCTTAATCTTCTGCAATGGAACGCACGAAGTGCAGTCTCTAATCGACACGAAATAATAAAACTATTAACGGACAACGACATAGATGTGGCTGCAGTTTGCGAGACGTGGCTACAACCACATTTTAACTTCAATATTCCGGGATATAACTGCGTAAGGGCAGATCGTTCTGTGGGTCGCGGTGGTGGGGCTGCCGTGCTCATAAACAACTCAATACCTTTTTCTAATATACTTCTCCCTTACAATCCTTTTCTGGAGATCGTTGCTGTTTCAATTAACAACATCGGCTTCGTGTCAGTTTATATTCCACCAAATTCTGGTTTTGATATTTCATATTTTGACTCTATTATTCCACATGTCTATAGAGATATTCCATATATGTAGAGATATTCCCACATGTCTGAAAAGAAAAGTTTTTGAAACATGTATCCTGCCTGTGCTTACGTATGGTCTGGAAACTATCACGCTAACTGCGAGGACCATACATAAGCTAAAATGCACTCAGAGATCCATGGAAAGGCAAATGATAGGCGTAAGTCTAAGAGACAAAATTAGAAATGAAGAAATCAGACGCCAGACAAAAGTTGTTGATGTCATGGATCGAGTTGCAAAACTTAAATGGCAATGGGCAGGTCATGTTGCCAGACAGGGTACGGACAGATGGGCACCCAGAATTCTAAATTGGAGACCATGGGATATGAAAAGGGGAATAGGCCGGCCCCAGAAAAGGTGGGCCGATGATATTGTCCCTGTCGCTGGAAGCGGATGGGTTCGAAAAGCCCAGAAAAAAGACGAGTGGAAGCTATTAGAAGAGGCCTACATCCAGCAGTGGAGAGATGGCTGAAAAAGAAGAAAAAGAAGAAGATTCCACTACTACCTTCTAGCTTCCTACTTCTGGGGGATCTTAATGCACATTCCTCATCTTGGGGATGTTCGATTACAGATCGATCTGGAAATTGCGTTCTGACCTTTTTAGACAGCCATAACCTGTGCGTCATGAATGACGGAGCCCCTACTAGACTAACTCCACCATCCCAAAATCTTAGTGCTATTGACCTTAGTATTTGCACAAATGATCTATCATCCTCCATTAACTGGTGTGTTTCTGATGATCTTTGTTCAAGTGATCATTATCCAATATTCATGATACTTCTCACAAAACCAGTTAGATATAGCCCTTTCTCAAGAAATCTTTATAATACACGTAAAGCTAACTGGGATGTATACCAGGAAAAACTCGAGACTTGTGCCTCAACCCTTGAAACTCGTTTATTTCAGTCTGATTCTCTTGATACTAAATGTAAATATATAACAGACGAAATTTATAAAGCAGCCGATGCTAGTATGCCTTTAAAAACCAACCATAAGAGAGCAAAAAACGCTCCTTGGTGGGATGAAGAGTGTTCAAACCTGATAATTGAAAGAAGACAAGCAATGTATCAATTACGGAAAAATTTTAGTCTACAAACTTTTTTACATGCCAAAGCTGTACAAGCTAAGGTTAAAAAAATCTTAAGACAAAAAAAGCGCAAAGGTTGGCAGAACTTTTGTTCTAATTTATCCCCACATACGCCTTCAACACGGGTATGGGAAATGATTAGACGATTCAAAGGATCTCTACTCCCTTCCAAGACTTGTGCAGAGAGATCAGTATGGCTTCCAGACTTTATTGACAACTTGGCACCTCCTTACGTCCCTAACGAACAAGGTCACACTCTTTCATCAACACCCATCAATAATTATAATCCATTGACTTCTCCATTTACACCTAATGAATTACAAACCTGCCTTCACTTAGTGAAAAAAAATAGTTCTCCTGGCATAGATAAAATTCCCTATATATTATTCCAAAAATTTCCACAAATATTTCTTGATATCTTCCTATATTTCTTGAATGAAATTCTTACCTCAGGTACAATACCAACACCATGGAAGCAACAACTCATTTTACCAATACTTAAGTATGGTAAGGATCCCAAATCAGGTTCTTCTTACCGCCCCATAGCTTTATCCTCCTGCGCGTTGAAACTGTTTGAACATTTGATTAAAAATAGATTAGTTTGGTACGTTGAACGTAACTCTATACTGTCGGTGAACCAGTTTGGTTTCAGAAGATCTCTTTCATGTATGGACAATTTGAGTATACTCATTACAGATATTCTCATTGCTTTCACTAATAAGGAGCACATAGCTGCCGTCTTCTTGGACATAAATTCAGCTTTTGACAACGTTTGCATTTCTACACTTTACCACAAACTAATTAAAATGAATTTCTCCCCTCTTTTCTGTAATATAATATACAGTATGTTCTCTGACAGAGAGATTGTTGTGGATGATGGCTTTGAGGGCGCCCGGAGAAGGATCTGGAAGGGTCTCCCACAAGGTTCTGTTTTGAGCCCTGTTCTTTTCAATATATATTGCTCTGATTTAGATACGGTCCTCCCCAATGGCGTTAAAATAGTCCAATACGCAGACGATATAGCCCTTTATACATCAAATAAAAATATCGATTTGGCCACTACCCTTATACAAAACGCCTTGGATAGCGCTAATGAATGGATGATCAAACATTCTTTTTCTATTTCTGCTTCTAAATCTAAATCCATACTTTTCTCAAGAAAGCATAATATCCCATCAATTTCTTTAGAAGTGGAAGGAACACAGATTCCTCAGGTGAATGAACTGAAATTCTTGGGTCTACACTTGGAACGGAAGTTAAGTTGGAGCCCCCAAATAAAACATGTCGCAGCAAAATGTGAAAAGTCTGTGAATATATTGAGAGCAATCTCTGGTGTCTCTTGGGGATCTCATCCTACTTCAATGAAAAACATTTATAACGCATTGGTTCGGTGTCACTTAGATTATGCCAGTTTTTTTTTCTGTCCACTTCCGAAATATTTGGAATTAAAACTAGAGAGAATTCAATCTAAATGCCTCAGATTAATAGTTGGTGCAATGCAATCAACCCCTATCAACGCTCTCCGGGTGGAGTGTGTGGATATGCCACTCTCACTAAGACGACAATATTTATCAGACACTTTTATCTTAAAGAAAATAAATTATTCAAATCATCCACTTCTCAAACGTATTAATATTCTAATTTCTCTCTACGAAACTAATCGATTCTGGTCTAATAAGCCTTCGCCTTTATTATGCAATAGTATAAATAAATACAGTTCTTCATTCTATATAAAACAGTCTCCCTTCCCTTCCCTTTTTTGTGATTCACCGATTGAACTTTTGCAATTCATGCCAAACGTGATTGAAAACATTGGTTTGGACAAATACACGACATTATCTAAACAGTGCATTAATCGAAAATTTCTCTCTATAGTAGCTGATAAGTGGCCAAACCATGTGACAATATTCACTGACGGCTCAAAGCTTTCCGAAAATAAGGAACTGGGAGCTGCGGTCTTCATTCCATCATTAAACATTTCCTCTCTACTAAAACTTCCACCGGAATCCGCGATTTTCACGGCAGAATGCATTGCATTAAAAGAGGCTGTGTGTCTAATTAATTCACACAATATTCATAAATGTATCATCTTCACAGACTCACTTTCACTTGTTCAAATTCTCAAGTCCCCTTCTTCAACTCTCAGTGACAATCCGAACATAATGCGTATCAGAAGCCTTCTTTATAATCAAATGATATCCGATATAGAGACTATTGTTGCGTGGATTCCGGCACATTGTGGTATCCAACATAATGAGACTGTGGATGATATGGCTAAAACTGCCTGCACCCTTGGAATTACAATTGAAAATTTCATCCTTCCACATGATGATATAAGACGGTCCATGGAACGTGACGCTCATAAGAGATGGAACGATCTTTGGATGGATGAGTCACTTGTGAAGGGTAGAAGATACAAACTAATTCAGGAGCATATTCCCCGTAAACCTTGGTTTCATAATTCGAAATTTAATAGATCAGAGATATCTGCGATCTGTAGGATACGATTTGGCCACTGCAGGCTCGATGCCCACCTTTTTAAAATTGGAATCGCTCAGAACCCATACTGCGAGTGTGGTCTGGATGAGGAGACGCTCAACCATGTCTTCCTGGGTTGTCCATTAAGGGACGCCTATGATGCCTATGGAAAGGTTCCCTTGCATCTGCCAGTTAATGTTGAGTCGTTGTTGAGCTCGGCTTCAGAAGCTGTTGTAGCGATCCTGCTCAAGTCAATGAAAGCTAATTTTATAATTCTGTAATCCTTGTGTTATTTTGTTTTTTCATTCATGTCTGATATTGGCACAAATCATCTAAAAGGATGCAATGCCATGAAAAAAAAAAAAAAACTTCCATACAAAAAAATGTTCTATAGGAGTTATCATCATCATGTAACCAATATAGAAAAACTAAATTTAGCCAACATTACGAACCCAATTTGCAAAACTACACTAGCAAACTTCAAGTGATTTCAAACCATTTTCTGCCATTTTCTTTTAACCTTTCAATTTAGCTGTTGGTTATTGAGGTTATCTGAGACGCATTTTATTTATTTTTTATTCTGTTTGGGTGATAAATGATAATAACGCACGATTTTAAGACTTCTGAGGATAATATAATTAAATAAGGTAAGATTTATATTTATTTATTCAATATAATTCCATTTCATAGAAACATCTTCTATTTTGCGGACCACTATGAACCGCGTGTGAAGTTTATTTCAAAGAGAATATAACCTACGGATATATGGTTTATTTCTTTTTGCTATGATAGCATTAGAGAACATATTTGTTTTGAATGTTATTGTTTAGGACCACATGTTAAATGAATTCTTTTGCTATCAAAGCATGGAAACATCAGTGTAGATATTCATTCGAGTTTTAAATCTAGGTTATTGATCTTATTAAATTAAAAAATAAACATAAAAACGATGTATACAATAGTATACCTATTATATTTAAACTCTAGTAGCGGTGTTAAATACTTTAGATTGCAGTAATCATGATAAAATGCTGCTCTAGTTGTTTTTTGAGAGTCAGGCTAGAGTCTAGGTGGACTCCAAGGAGTAATGTTGTTATTGTTTAAAACCATATGACAATTATAATTTATTATGCTATAGGAGTTTGAAAATAATTATATTAGTGTATATATTCAAGTTACATACATACGATCACGCCATGTCCCTTGCGGGGTAGGCAGAGAGAACCGAACGCCACATTTTTCTATCCTGGCACGCATCTCTCGCCTCGTCCACATTCATGCATCGTCTCATACATGTTCGTCTATTGCTCACAGTTCTAACATTTCCGACGAGCGTATACTCGCCAATCTATTCCCCCCACTCCTACGCAGATAGTACTGCCATAATAGGAAAAAATATTATATTTTAAATCAAATTTATGTTATACCTATGGCAAGGAAATATTGACCATACCAGATGTCAAAGTATATTTGATTAATCAGATCAAAAATCAAAGTTTAATCTATATAATCTGTGAATCAGATGAATTTATTCACTTATGGAATTCACGTAATTGTGTTGATTATTGATGTTCCAGGTGTTAGATGTTTAAATGTAGTATTACTTTCTAAAATATCGAAGACGCCTATGTTTTTATACAACGCATTTTGTTCTGAAAAAAAAAACTGTAGTTTTAGACATAGGACACAATACATAACCTATAAGTTTCTTAAAGTTCGGTATAAATGTGTAAAAGATACTAAGATCGTGGATAGACAAAGCATTAAATAGTTTAATATGATCGTGAAAAAAACAAAACATGTCAAAATGTAAATAAATGTCTTATTATGCATTTATATAAATGGTGTAATCAGGTTCATTACACACAAGATCTGTTTTTCATAAGAGTTGGAATTTTACTTTATGTCAAACCCTATGGTTTGGACAAAGTCCTCTTATCTTCGTGCTGAAATACACTCATGATCTAATATTAATGTACCGTACATCCAATTTTACATTATTAACATTTTGTTTGATTTTCACCATGTACAAATACCATCACTTAAGATTGATAGCCCTCATTCTAATCAAGTTTGGTACATTCATCAAATATTATTTTTATCAACCCAATCCAGGTCTTCCACACGCCACTGCCTAATGGGTGGCAAATTTACACAAGTTAGTTCTTATAGAAACAAATTGTGTAAGTAAAAATATATATTTCTTTCCTTTTCATCACAATAAAAACATAAAAGGAATATAAAAATACAAAATAAATATATAATAATAATAACACAACGTCCAGCCATCTCATTTTTGATTTTCCTCTGCTTCTTCCGTCTGGTGTGGTGTTTGTTTAGAACCTTGTTCAGAGTACGATCATCACTCATCCCGTGGACATGGCCCAACTATTGCAGTCTTCTTATTTTAATGAACTGTATAATGTTAGGTTCGCCATAGTGTACCTACAGTGCCTCTAATTTGTAATTGAATCGTCTCTTCCCATTAGATAATATATATTAAAAATGTATGTAATTCTAGGTTCATAAAGTATTTTTTATAAAAACATTGCGAAAACATTATTTTTTTCTAATTTGGTAAGTAGAGAATAAGAGGTAAGTAGTTAAATATTTCACCTAATTATAAATATAACACAAATGTCACAATAATATAATACACCCATTATAAAGCAATAGCCCATATATTTTGGAATGTGAGATTTATTTATTCAGTATTGCTTCTCGGGCAACTAGCAGGTACTATAGTCAAATATTAATTTAACACACTCCCAATAACAAGTTGCCACATTCTGGAGACTTGAGATATTTATATATCGTCTCACAGATTTAGACTGAAATCACAATTGAAAATAGTGATGGGAATCGAACCCGGGACCTTTGGCTCAGAAATTCAGATATCTAACCAACTGAGTCACGAAGGCCGACAAGTAAGATGTAAATAAAATGTTGTTGATAAATTAAAATGAATCTTGTTGTAATTTCTTTAATCGAAATTGGAAATATGGTGCGTCGAATGCAGAAATATTCTCTATCATAAATAGTAAACAAAAATATAACTTATGATTTTAAAAAAAGTTATTTAAAGTGGGTTTTGAATAATGGTCACTTTTGTAAGAGAATATGAAATTAAAAAAATATTCATCATAACATATTGAAAAAAACTGCTAATCACCTAATTTTTTATTTATTTCATTTATCTCACCAAATTTTACATGCGTCATTAAAAATAGACAACTGCTGCCCAACTAGGTATACCTGTTCTAGGGCTAGCAGTGTACATAATATATTATAATACTTCACAGGAGAAAAATATCTATTTGTACTGAAAGACAGTGATTTGGCGGCGGAGTTTGAACACAAATTCCGGATCAAATCAAGACTGCACAAACACGGGAAGGATAAAGTATATTTCAAATGTAGTATTTAAATACAGCATTCCTCACAAGATTTGAATACCCATGGGTATATTTTATTTGTTCACAATGTAAAACATTAATATTATTTTAATAATACTATAAAAAGACACATAACTGATAATTGTTTTAACATATATGTATGTATGTGATAAAATTTAAAAATTACTAAACGTTTATTGCTACTGGTGAAGAAAAGTGTACATAATACATATAATAATGTCATTTGAGTATTATTCAGTATTCTGTCTGTAAATGTATTTAAAAATAAGGTAAGATAAAAAAAAATAAGAAATACACAAAAAATTGATGGGTAGTGGCTGAGCGGTTAGCGCACTGGGTTTGTAATCCAGAGGTCGCGAGTTTGAATCCAGCCTCTACTGATTTCGTTCACCTATAGCACAAGCATTTATGCTTATTTTAGGGAATGTAGGAAGATGTATATGTACTTATTTATCAAGGACATATTCATTTTCATTAAAAAAAAAATTAAATGTGAGTAACAAAGAAGAATTAACAATAACAGTGGTCATTATTTGCACATATAGGTACACATAAATAAACAAAAAAATTAAATGTGAGTAACAAAGAAGAATTAACAATAACAGTGGTCATTATTTGCACATATAGGTACACATAAATAAACAAAAAAATTAAATGTGAGTAACAAAGAAGAATTAACAATAACAGTGGTCATTATTTGCACATATAGGTACACATAAATAAACAAAAAAATTAAATGTGAGTAACAAAGAAGAATTAACAATAACAGTGGTCATTATTTGCACATATAGGTACACATAAATAAACAAAAAAATTAAATGTGAGTAACAAAGAAGAATTAACAATAACAGTGGTCATTATTTGCACATATAGGTACACATAAATAAACAAAAAAATTAAATGTGAGTAACAAAGAAGAATTAACAATAACAGTGGTCATTATTTGCACATATAGGTACACATAAATAAACAAAAAAATTAAATGTGAGTAACAAAGAAGAATTAACAATAACAGTGGTCATTATTTGCACATATAGGTACACATAAATAAACAAAAAAATTAAATGTGAGTAGTGAAGAAGAATTAACAATAACAGTGGTCATTATTTGCACATATAGGTACACATAAATAAACAAAAAAATTAAATGTGAGTAACAAAGAAGAATTAACAATAACAGTGGTCATTATTTGCACATATAGGTACACATAAATAAACAAAAAAATTAAATGTGAGTAACAAAGAAGAATTAACAATAACAGTGGTCATTATTTGCACATATAGGTACACATAAATAAACAAAAAAATTAAATGTGAGTAACAAAGAAGAATTAACAATAACAGTGGTCATTATTTGCACATATAGGTACACATAAATAAACAAAAAAATTAAATGTGAGTAGTGAAGAAGAATTAACAATAACAGTGGTCATTATTTGCACATATAGGTACACATAAATAAACAAAAAAATTAAATGTGAGTAACAAAGAAGAATTAACAATAACAGTGGTCATTATTTGCACATATAGGTACACATAAATAAACAAAAAAATTAAATGTGAGTAACAAAGAAGAATTAACAATAACAGTGGTCATTATTTGCACATATAGGTACACATAAATAAACAAAAAAATTAAATGTGAGTAGTGAAGAAGAATTAACAATAACAGTGGTCATTATTTGCACATATAGGTACACATAAATAAACAAAAAAATTAAATGTGAGTAACAAAGAAGAATTAACAATAACAGTGGTCATTATTTGCACATATAGGTACACATAAATAAACAAAAAAATTAAATGTGAGTAGTGAAGAAAAATAAACAATAACAGTGGTCACTATGTGCACATATAGGTAATAATAATAATAATAAATTGTAATTTATATAGCACCGTTTAATGATTTAAAATCATTCCAAGGGCGCTGATAGCTCAATTCTGTATTGCTCTGCGAAACAAAGTTGTTTTTAATTTTTTTGAGAATGTGTCTTTGCTTTGAGCACCGCGAACATCAGGAGGTAGTTTATTCCATTTTAATGGACCACTCACACTAAAGCATCAATCATAGTAAGCCGCTTTGTTGGCTCTGTCCACCTCCTTTAAGGAGTTGGTACTCTGTGATCCAGATGACCTGAGTGTGAGGTGCCTCCCAGAGAGTTCTTTTCTTTGACATAGTTCTTGTATGTAATTCGGTGCTAGATCATTCAAAGCATTAAACACCATCAGACAGATTTTGTAATCGATTCGTTCTGGACACTTCAACCAGTGCAGTTCGTTAAGAAGAGGTGTTATATGACATCGCTTATCTGCGCTGTAAATTAACCTAGCCGCTGCATTAAACACCATCTGTAATCTATCGAGCTGATACTTATATTCCGTTGCAGTAATTAAGCCGAGATACGACAAATGCATTTATGAGTGTTTTTGTCTCATTCTTTGGCAAGCTTCGACGAATGGTTTTCAGCTGTCTTAGTTGGAAAAAACATGAGCTGATCGTTTTAGAAATTTGCAGATCAAGTGACAACTTGTTGTCCAAGTAAACACCTAAGAACTTGACGCTTGCAGCAGGCTTCAGCTTTTCTCCATTGATGTGTATGGGAGTATTTTCAATAAGGTGTTGTCGTTGTGGTGATGCTACCCACATGAACTCTGTTTTGGTTGGGTTCAACTTTAACTTATTGTGGGACATCCACGCAGCGACTTTTTCGATGCATTGAACTGTATCTTCACATAAATAGTACACTTCACATTAAGGTACACATAAATACACAAATAAATAAAATGTGAGTAGTGAAGAGAATTAACAATAACAGTGGTCATTATTTGCACAATTAGAAATAAATAGTTCTGATTCATCACTTAACATGGCTTTAATTTTAACAATTTCCATTTTATTAGGTTTGCAAATACTTTTGTTACCACGTTTTGCTTTTTGTTTGGTGGATATAAAACGTAATTGAGGGTTTATATTTTTATTTGATGGTTCTTTGGGATTTTCCATGTTGTTAAAAGAAATACGACTTGCTGAATTAGTTGCTAAATTCTTTGCTACACGTATTTGCTCAGCAATTAAAGACATAGTATCACCATCTAAATTATTACTATTTTCTAGTACATGACATATTTTCTTGATGTCTTTGTATAATTTATCTTTTGTACTTTCATTTTTAGATTTAGCCTTTGTACATGAAAAAAAATTCTGAATTTCATCATCATCCTTATTGGATGAAGAAGATCTTGTGATAGAGACATCAGCTTCACTACTTTGAGGACCAAACTTCATTATTATTATGTAATGTATATGCTTGCATATGCTTAAAAAATGTGCATAGCCATAACAATTGCAAGAATACATGTGAACACAAATATTGCAACTAGAACAACTGACTTCACAACAACGTAAGGGTGAAACATATTTCACTAAATATTTGTCGACTGCCCAAGAATCACCACTTTGTGCAGTAACATTAAATTTGCTTTTACCTGCTGACTTATGTCTTTTAAAAATGTCTCTCTTATAGATAGTATTCTTTCCCTTCACTATTTTTATCAACCTCTCAAAACTTTTGTTCCGTAAGAATTTTAAGACCGAGTGTAACCCTTTGTCTAATCGTTTGGTTTTTTTATGGTCCAAATAAAAATATTTTATAGTTTTATGCATTGATTCTAGTCTCATGTTGGTGTTAATCCCCGTATTTTTGCGATAACAATATGCCCATTGTTGACAATTACTAAAATAATTTGACTTAAAATAGCTCCCAAAATTCTGTGTATCTTTATCGTTTAACATTAATTTGAAAGATTTTGTAATGTCTATTTTAAATTGATTTTCGTCAATCTCTTGTTGCAGCATTTTTAATATATTGTAAACATCCTTCCGCTTATCCTTGTTATTTATTTTTGACAAGTTGGATTGCCATGCCCTATCAACATGCCAAGAACAAAATAGTCTGTAGGTAACAGGATTCATAATGTGAGACCATGCATTATAAAATGTCTCATCCATGTCAGACATGAATGTTTTGGCTGTAATTGTTCCCACTTTATCTTTCACAGATTGGAACAATACTTTATATATATAAGTATCCTTCCTGTTACTAAACATGAAGGTGACTGGAAATCCCTCCCCAAATTCATCAACAACCATCACTGTTGTTAATTCGAAGGCATAATTATTCAACCCATGGGTGCCGTCGATAGTTATTATGTTGCTTCCAAATTTTTTTAACATTGACTCCTGAAATTTGTTCATAATGATCAAACAAAAATCAGTAGATTTTAACAAATTGGAGACTTCACCCTGTTTTTTATACAACAATATAGAAGATTCATTATTTTCTTTTGATTTAATTTCATCTTGAACCCATAAATCTATAGATATTGCATCATTTTCATGACGTTTACCATATTGTACATCTATTTTGTAAGAATTAATAATATTCGTCAAATCTCTATTTGTTATTAAGTTTTCTCTTTTCACTTCTCCTTTTATAATTATTTCATCTCGTGCCTGATCAATAATCCTGTAAAATAATAGTTGATTTAATATAATAGTTATTATTTTTTTTAAGCTCATCAGACCATTTACAAAAAAAAATCTCACAATTACATACTTAACAATTATAAAGAAAGAAAACAATAAAAAAACAAACAAAAAAAAAATTAGTAAGTACTAAAAAAATACACATAAAAAAAGGTTTTTATGCAACATACTTTGTTTTGGGGATTCCGTTGATTAATTTTAAAGCGATTTTGTCTCTATCTTGAGTGGAGAGCCTAAGATGCTCTAACTCCATAGTATGGCCATAATGTTTCCGTTGCCAAAATACTGTCACCTGATTGTTTTCTTCTTCATTGTACAATACTTTTATTTGGCTTGTACAACCATAATTTAATTTGCAGCTACCTTGACTTTTAGAAAGCCGCTTTCCTGTCGATATCGATTGTTTTCCTGTTGGATAAAAATATTATAACAATATTTTTTAAAATATATCATTTACCCTAGGTACTCCTGAGCCCAATTAAAATGTTTTGCCTTCGCCATCATGTATGTGTATGTGCGTATTTATGCCTTCGCCATCATGACTATAATATTATTTGTTAAGTACCTACCTATGATAACTTTAACATTTCATTATTCATTCTTAGTAACAGTGAATGGACTGTTTATTGGATAATGTAACACTAACTTGCATTAAGTTTTTTTTTTTTTTAAAAAAATGAATATGTCCTTGTTAAATAAGTACATATACATCTTCCTACATTCCCTAAATTAAGCATAAATGCTTGTGCTATAGGTGAACGAAATCGGTCGTGGCTGGATTCGAACTCGCGACCTCTGGATTACAAACCCAGTGCGCTAACCGCTCAGCCACCACCCATCCTTTTAATGTATTATCATTATATTAAATGTATGTCAAGATAGAATAGTGTGTCATTCTGTTATCTCTGCCTACCCCGCGAGGGAGATGGCGTGATGGTATGTATGTATCTATTAATACTAGTTGATAATTGGTGGATAGAGTTCAAGTAATGAGGATATTTTCAAGTGAGTAAAAATGAAGGTAAGTAGTATAATTAACAAACACTTTGAACATCCTTTTAAGTTTTTTTTACATAGAAAGATGATAATAAGACGTCCAATATTTAGATTATTAAAATAATGCACCTGTTTTTGTTCTGTGACAATTGTAATATATAACTTTCCCCTTGCTATGATTTGCAACAACATACATACAATCAAAGTTTTTTTCGATTTCGTGTTTCCAACTCTTGAATTCTAAAAATAACAAATAATCATGTTATAAAAAACTATTTAAGCAATATAAGTAGAATGACAATGTCCTAACCCATCATAAAAATATCATCCTCCGAATGACCTTTTGGTATTTTTATTAGTAGTTTACACTTTATTTATCTTCATCTTTTTATATATATATATATATATATATATATATATATATATATATATATATATATATATATATATATATATATATATATATATATATATATATATATATATATATATATATATATATATATATATATATATATATATATATATATATATAGTTTCTAGGTACGTAAACACATCTTCATCTCATCATGCTTCAGACAATTTGCGAAAAAACCACCATCCTACACCCCCATCTAATTTTATATTAATGTCTCTAGATTCAGGCCTTCACTAACCCTTATGTTGATGTAATATTATGTTATTTTACAAAAATAAAAATTGGTATATTTGTTAACATACTTACCAGCTATGTTAGCAAAAGTAAATTTTTCGGTTTCAAAAACCTGATTATGTTCATTTTGGAGATGACATATCAAATCCCTTGTCATCAGGTATGAAGCATTGCAGTTATTTTCCTGACAAACATACTTATATTTGGATTTTGTGGTATTGGGCATAATATTATGTACTTCTTTCATGTGCCTAGTTAGTAAAAATTTCTTCTGAAAGATTCTTTGGCAGATACCACATGTTAAAGACATCACAATTCCTTGGTTTACACACAAAAAAGCTGATATTATTATGTATGTCAGTTAACAGAATATTTTTGTTTGACTTGCCGCGTTATACAATTCGTTCCTTGCCATATAACGAGAATTTTATTTAAAATAAAAGGATTTTTTTATTGAATGGCAACACTATACTTAGCGTTAGAGTGGGGGGAATAGATTGGCGAATATACGCTCGTACATTTCCGTCTGTTGCTCACAGTTCGTCTATTGCTCACACTTCTAACATTTCGTTTCTTTTTTGTCTTCTTTAATTAAAAAAAAAATATGTTGAACTACGCCTTATATTTTATTAAAAATATAAGATAAACGTTGAAAATCGGGGTATGCCATTATTTTTCTACAAGAATTTATACAGAACATTATCAAAAAGTAAAGATACATTTTTCTTTATAAATACCCAAACTATCTAAATTATTTTTTTCAAAATGATTTGATAAGAAATTATGATGGTATATCAAATTGAAAAATAAGTACGTTGGCAGCTGTCCCCCCCTTAATGCTAAATTTATTTTATAATAATTTTATTTAAGTGTAAAATTAATTTTATTTAAGTGTAAATTTAATTTTGTTGGATTTTTTTTACATAGTATGACTTATTCTGAAAGATGGAAATGTTAGAAGCGTGAACAACAGACGAACGTGTATAAGACGATGTATGAATGTTGATGAGGCGATGAATGTGTGTCAAGATAGAAAAATGTGGCGTTCGGTTCTCTCTGCCTACCCCGTGAGGGACATGGCGTGATGGTATGTATGTATGACTTAGAAAAAAATTACAAACAAGAAAATATTCCAATATCCATGTTCACAAAACAAAGGATGCACATAATATTTTAAAAGAATTTTTTTATGTATTCAATAATCAATAGGTACATAATGCATTTATCATTTTGATTTCAGATGCAAAGAATGGGCGAAAGCTGTAGGCAATCCAGAATTGGTATTTGTGCCAATAGAAAGATTGTGCCAAATTCGATATGTGTGTGGTGACCACTTCGATAAAAGAAGTTTCAATCGTAAAGTGAATCGACTTAAAAAAAACTGCCATCCCCACTTTAAAATTATCTTCATTGCCACTTACTGATGAGCAACTTAAGGAATTTCCTTTTCATGTGGCGAGTTATACACCAGGTTTGTATTTTGACTTTATTATGTTCTGTTAAGTATAAGTGCACTATTTGTTTTGTTTCTGGGTAACCGTTCACTAGTACTGTCCTTGGCCGTATATATTACGGGAAAAATAAAGCTTTTGGCGGTAATAATATTGTAAGCCTCCAGAATGTGGCATTTGTTATTGGGTGTGTGTTAAATTCATATTTGACGTAGTACCTGTTAGTTGCCCTAGAAGTAATGTAAAATAAAATTAAAATATGAATAAATATTTTGATTCTAGTTCATTCATGAATATGTAAATTGTCTATAGTGATATGCACAATTTAATATCAAACTTTTTGAGAACTGTCATAAAAATGTGTTTTCTGTATATCTTTCTTCCTTTTTCAGATGGCACTTTCAGGAAAGAAGTGAGCACTCCATTGTGTAGAGTTGAAAACCTTCTGGAAAAAAACAGACACAATACCACTTGCTCGGTTTCTATACTAGAATGGAAAAAATACTTCTTAAAAAGACCTATTTGGGATTGTATCCCCATCTGCTACCCCAGGAGGAGATCAAAATCAAACAAATAGCAAGACAGCTGGCAATCCACGTCCCAGGGAGGAAGTTGATGCAGGACTAAAAAGAGATGAAGAGAAGAATATTTAGAATTTATAAATTTCACCATCTATCACCTATTTCTAGTTTTATTTGATTTAATGTTCTTTGAAGTACAAAATTATTTTAAATTTTGAACTTATTTTACTTCAATCCAGTAATCAATTTGTTTATTAATTTATTATTTTCCAAAATTCTATGTTGATATATTGAAATTGTATAATTTTTGTAGCAGACAACTCATTTATATTATAAAAAATATGTGTTTTTTTCCTGTTTTTGAGTTAATAAATAAACATATCATATTCAATGTATTATGTTTTTCCCTGTTTATAAAATGATAAATAAACAATATGTAAACTATGCTGTGTATTTTTTACTCCTCTCTGATTATAAAATAAACATCATTTAATGCCTTTGACATCAGCAACATTTTTTTTGTAAATTATTCTTGATATTGCCCATCACTAGTGTTGGCAGCATTTATAAAGCTCTTTCCCATCCCTATGTCTTATCCAGTTGTCAAAAATGCAGGGAGGCAACATGACAATTTTATTTTTCTCAATATTGGTACTACTTGGATGATATTTTCATACATTTTGCTGATTCAATTTTTTTGTATGGAGCTATGTCTCTTATCCGTAAGGTTATATTCTCTTTGGTATATGTGTTCTGTGGTCCTGTCGTAGCCTTGTTTTATTTAGATATCTTTATGCACAATAATCATAACGATTGGCATCTGCCGGGTTTTGTAAGTTGGTAACTACCAAAATGAAGGTTATAAAATATTATTATTTATAAAATCAATGGATGTGTGTGAAGGCCAATGACGTATTGTGCAGGCATCGACAAATAACTTGAGAAATCACGTGGACTGTGCAGAGCGCTAATTTGGGTGTCTTTTATCGTTGGTATATTTGAAAACTGCCCTCTTCGGCGACGAAAATACTCAAGTTATTTGTCGAAAACGCATATTTTTTATCAGTTGCCTTAGTGACGCATGAAATATAACAAATGCTGAAATTTTATACATTAGGTACACTTATGTATTGCTTATAATTGTTTTAGAGTATGGACAAGATCAAAGAAGTGAAGCAAGAAAGATTATGTCATACAAGTGACGAAGAAACTTCTCCAAAAGAAGCAAAAACTGATAATTCATATGAAGCATTTTCTGATTTTCCGGTGGATGAATTTGTACCAGATTTAAAAAAAGAAATAAAGGAGCATTTTATCAATGTTCAAGAAACGTCCTCTCAAAGTATTAATATTGGATATGAAACTAATGTCTATAAGAAAAAAAAAACTCTTATATCCACTCATCCAGCTGAAAAACCATTTGAATGCAATGTCTGTGGAAAAACATTCGCACGAAGCAGTCACTTAAAAAATCATCAATTAACTCATTCAGGAAAAAAGCCATTTGAATGCAATGTCTGTGGGAAAACATTCGTACAAAGCAGTTACTTTAAAAGTCATCAATTAACTCATTCAGGAGAAAAGCCATTTGAATGTAATGTCTGTGGAAAAACATTCGTACAAAGCAGTTACTTAAAAAGTCATCAATTAACTCATTCAGGAGAAAAGCCATTTGAATGCAATGTCTGTGGGAAAACATATGCAATAAAGAGTAGCTTAATAAATCATCAATTAACTCATTCAGGAAAAAAGCCATTTAAATGCAATGTTTGTGGAAAAACATTCACACGAAGCAGTGACTTAAAAAGTCATCAATTGACTCATTCAGGAGAAAAGCCATTTGAATGCAATGTCTGTGGAAAAACATTCACACGAAGCAGTTACTTAAAAAGTCATCAATTAACTCATTCAGGAGAAAAGCCATTTGAATGCAATTTCTGTGGAAAAACATTCGCACGAAGCAGTGACTTAAAAAGTCATCAATTAACTCATTCAGGAGAAAAGCCATTTGAATGCAATGTCTGTGGGAAAACATTTGCAATAAAGAGTAACTTAAAAAAGCATCAATTAACTCATTCAGGAAAAAAGCCATTTAAATGCAATATCTGTGGAAAAACATTCGCACAAAGCGGTCACTTAAAAAGTCATCAATTAACTCATTCAGGAGAAAAGCCATTTGAATGCAATGTCTGTGGAAAAACATTCGCACGAAGGAATAACTTAAAATGTCATCAATTCACTCATTCAGGAGAAAAGCCATTTAAATGCAATGTCTGAGGGAAAACATTCATAAGGATGATTCACTTAAAAAGTCACCAATAACTCCTTCAGGAGAAAAGCCATTTGAATGTAATGTCTGTACAATAACATTCGCACATAGGAGTAACTTAAAAATTCATTGATTCACTCGTTCAGGTGAAAAGCCTTTGGAAAAACATTGATAAGGAGGAGTCACTTTAAAATTCATCAATTCACTCATTCAGGTGAAAAGCCATTTGAATGCAATGTCTGTAGAAAAACATTCACACAAAGGAGTTACTTAAAAAAAATATCAATTAACTCACTCAGATAAAAGCTATTTGAATGTAATGACTGTGGAAATACTTTTGTAAAAAATAGTACCTAAAAAAATAACCAATTTGCTCATTCATATATGGCAAAACTCTGTAGTATTTGATCACATTTTTTAGCAAGAATTTTTGTTGGAAACAAAAAATCATTTTGTTATTCACGGATTTTGTTTTCTACAAAATGATCTTTCAGATATCAAGAATGGTTCTTCTTCTTCTCCTTGTGTCATATTAGGTCTCTCCGACGTTGACGACCACCATAGAGAAAGCCTCCCTGTCCTGTGCAGTGCGAAACAGCTTCTCCACAGTTCTTATACCATTATAATATTAACTTTGAGAGTTCATGCCTCCACCCCATAAAGCCGAACTGACCACACATAACACTTGACCATTCTTTGTCTCAGCTTTAAGTTAATATTGTCGTCGAGGAGAAGTTATTTCATTTTGTAAAATGCCGATCAGGCCGCTTCTATTCTGCATTTTACTTCAGTGTCAGGGTCTAGATTCTCAGTAATTATACTACCCAAGTACTTAAATTGTTTTACCTTTTCGATACTTACACCCTTAAGTTGAAGATTTATATTTGGGTGGCTATCACGGCTAAAAATCATCATTTTGGTTTTCTTACTATTAATGTTAAGTCCATAATGCTCTCCGATCGACTTGATTTTATTAAGTAGTTGTTGAAGGTCTTGTATATTGTCTGCAAGTAATACGGTGTCATCTGCATATCTCATATTATTGATGACCACACCATTGACCTTCACACCGAGATCTGTATCAGTCATCGCTTCCTTAAAGACCAAGTTAGAATACAAATTAACCTATACGTATCGAAGCGGGGGATCCGAATCCCCCAAAAATTACATTTAGGTTGATAACTCGCTATCTATTTGATCAATTGAATCCACACTTGGTGTAATCTTTAAAAATATGATATAGAACATTTTGTCATTATCAGTTTGAAAACAATAAAAAGAAGTAATATTAAATTATTTTATTTGATAAATATTCACGCCTAAAAAGGTAAACAATAAATACCCTTCGATCAGTCGACGTCATGGGGTGGACAATGGACACATCTGGCAGACCTTTGTTTTGTTGTTTTGTGAATGCCTGCTATTTTATGTTCTTTGTTTCACTCATACTTATGTGGGATTAGTGTACAGCAGACAAGTGGGATAGAGACAGCGTCATTGATCCACTCATTATGCTTGTAGCGGTGTGTCGTACGGCATCGCTAGCAGTCAGTCAGGCGAGTTCGGCAGCTCAGCCGACTATTTAAAGCCGCCCAGATCATCACTTCTCGATTCAGTCTGCCCCGCACCTACGAAAGGCGGTCGCTCTGCTCGTCCGATATCCGATTTAGTCATCCCGCGAATTTAATCGATCTTTTTATATATTTAGTATTTTACCAGTATCTTAAATTGAAATATTAATCTTGCATTATACAATAGAGTCATTATCGCAATAAACTCAAGTCAATTCAAGATTATTTTAATAACTGTCTATATCCTCACCTTGTTCATATCCTTCTGACAATTGTATATTTATGTATATGGTGTTGCGTGGGTACATTGCTCCGCTGTGCTAACGTTTCTCTACGAATCACACACGGCGAGATCAAATACGTACGCGGCATCATTTAGCTGTATATTGGGGAATAGGCCACAGGTTTTTACCTAGCGCCTACATAGACCGGAGCAGCTTCTCTATAACTCGAACCTGTTGGGGTAACCTCCGACAGGTTCCTAAACCACCAAAACTGGTCCCCTCTATACCTGTTGGAATGATGGATTTAACAGCCTTAAAAATATGTAGATCTCATAAATATATCCATGGTTATCTATGGAAACCTTTTTCTGTCATTGTTGTTGTTGATATCTCCCCGCCTTTTTACGTTATGTAATCCGCTGTAGATTAATAAATGTATATCAATACAAAAGCTGTGTTGTTTAAATTTAACTCTGTCATCAATACCAATGCTAAATGCTCAATCTTTTGCAAAAACACGTGTTGTGTCTTCAACCAAACAAGTGCAATTGTTGCGTCTTGGAAGTGGTTTACAAACTTTTTATTAAAATAATAAATAAATTTGGAATGGTAAAATAAAACCAAAGTTTACAGTTCTACTAATTTAATGACACTGACTAGTTTCGGTCATCCAGTGACCATTTTCAAAGTGTGAAAAAACAAGACGTGGTTGGTGTTTATATAATATCTGCAGGCTGATTTTGTATGAAACACCAAGAGTTGTCTTAACTCCCGAGAAATCTCAGAATTTGGAATTTTGTATGGAGTTTTCCGGTGTTAACTGCGTGAGAAAACTGAAGGGGGCGTGACCCAAACATTAGTATAAATTTGCCATATGTAAATAAAATTTCTATGTCCAGTTTAATTTACATATGGCAATCTCGTACATTTACCCGCATTTCTCCGATTTTGACAGCTAATCGTGTGTTTTTTGTTTATTTTATTAATATTTAGCAAGGTATATACTCTATTTTCATTCATTGTTTTGTATTTTATAGCTTATTTACTCGATGCTTTTTATAAATAACATGTTTTAAATAAAATTTTAATTGAAATGGTGTTACGTCAAACGACTCAATTTTATGTTATGAAAGTATTTTAACTTTCAACTATAGGTACTATTACCGATACGATTTGTTTGTTATGCAAGTGATTATTCTAATAAAATTGACACGCAAACATGTTTGTTTGGGTAATATCATGGGTTAACGTTTTTTTTTATAAATAATTTCTTGTTTAGAATGGACAAAAAAAGAGCATCATAATTTTTTCATGAAATTTTGAGTCTGCCTTTTATTATTTTTATAATTAAATATCATACATAGTAGTAAAATTGTTTTTTATTTGTTGCAGATATAATATATACATGTATAGAAGTAATCAATAGTATATTATGATGTCAGCAGTAACTTCTTCTTCAGTATCAGCTCAACTCTGTCTGGCTCAAGAATTCCTGCAGCAGTTTACCATATTATACTATACTGCAAAGCTATTACATAATATGGCTTCCAAACATGTGCGACACACTGATGATTGCAAGATTTCAATTACATATCTGTAAAAATAATAGACAAGGTTAATAAAATAATTTACTTTGGCCACTATAATGATCATGGTTCAAAAATGTTCATGCTTGTGTTTTCTTTATATCCTATTTTTTTCCAACAAAATATATAGTTTCAGAATTATCTGCTCTTAACATGTGAGTGTGAATTATCAAACGCACTACATAAATACTATGCATATTAATATGAAGCAGTATAAAAAGGTAAAACTAGTACTTTTATGTGTATATGATGTTTAATTATCTTCATATTATAGTACAATGTGCTTTTAAATACTATTTATTGATTTAAATATACTTTCAAAACCAACTCCAATATCTTTTTCAGTTATTTAAATTTAAACATTTCATTATATACATTATAACAAAGTAATGTGTTATTGAGTCATGAATTAACTGAAGGTAAAACAAACTACCACTATGCCACATGGATCAGCATTAGTCGCTATGCAAAAACAATTGATTGGAGCAGAATATTAATAAAATCTAAAAAAATGTAAATAGATGTTCTCTCTGCCCTATGATAAATATAATATGATATATAAAAAATAGAATTTACAAAGCGCCGTTTAATGATACAAGATCACTCCAAGGGCGCTGTAGTTTATTTGTTGGCTCTACGAAACAAGGCAGTCTTAAGAAGTCTTTCGGCATGTCCAACGGACCATCGTCTTTTTATCGCTTTTCATCGTCTTTTAACGCTCGCAAAAATAAGTATGACATGCTGCAAATAAACAAAACGTGATTAGTATCCTCATTTTATATTATTATACTCAAAGAAAAACGTCATGTTTCTTTGTTTGAAACGTCAAATTCATGATATATTAAGCCTCCAAAGACCTAAGTCGAAAAATAACAACGAATGTATAAACAAGTCAAATACTAAAATAAATAATAAATTTGGTCAATAATATGTATGAATATTGTACAAGATAAATAATACACACCTTGTAAATGATTATGGATGAATTAATTACTGTAATTAGTCAATTTTACAATATCAAACTCGCGTGCATAGAAAATATAGAAGTAAATTCGTCGCGTGATTTTGACAGGAGATAACTCTTATCCTGCTGCAGGCTGATTTTGTATAAACATCAGAGGAGAAGAAAGGAGTTAAGTACTATTTTATCTGTGGATTTAGCTCGTTAACACCAATGTATGTATATTTTTGGTATTTTGTAAGCGAATTTTCTTTCGTCACCAAAAAAGGTCACCAAATAAATTTTGAGAGGAAATTACTTTTATCTTTGGCGGCCGGACATATCGAATTTGATTTGATTCGATACATCGGATAATATCGATATTTTCATTCGATATATCGAAAAACATCGATGTATGTTTTCGATATAAAAATCGATTTAAAATATCGATATATTTTCAAAGTGGACACCCCTAATTTGTACTAATGTTTGGGTCACGCCCCCTTCAGTTTTCTCACGGAGTTAACACCGGAAAACTCCATACAAAATACCAAATTCCGAGATTTCTCGGGAGTTAAGACAAGAGTTAAGACAACTCTTGGTGTTTCATACAAAATCACCCTGCTGTTGTACATTAAGTTGATATATACATAGGTATTATGATCAAAATATTACCATGGGTTATGGTAGCATAGAAGCCAAACATCTATTATTTTGTTTCAACAAAATACCTTGATTCTTGGAAAACTTTCTCTTATACTGGTTTTATCATATTAACGGGTCTTTGGGTCCTTAATGTGGTTAAACAATGCTTATATTTTGTAAATATGTGATTTCTAATAATTTTATATTCAATGCATATTCCTGGAACTTTATACTTTCTAACTTGATAGGTGAAATGGAGGCTTCCTATTGGTAGATGGTAGAACGCGCCCCGCCGCGCGGTGGGGTAGCTCCTCCCCCCCCCTGTCTCCAGCGGTGGACGCGATAGCTGGTTTGAATCAGTATTTGAGTGGACGCTTGGTCGGGATAGACGAATTTTAACTCACGCGTACGAAAGATAACTTATATATATTTTTTAAAACAAACGTAGACCGCGAACGTTGAAAGAGAAAATTTTATCTCTGCGAGGCGTCTGCTTGATACTCAGCATTAAATTTCATATTTGCATGGTAGTGCATAAGTGTGTTTCAGGTCCATACATAACCAACGAGGGGTGAATTTAAGATAGTATAAGTTACTATTAAAAATAACTTTTAAGAATAAACATAACTTAAATAATCGTATAATAGTGAATAAGTGTGTTTCAGGTCCATATAACCAACGAGGGGTGAATTTAAGATAGTTTTAAGTTATTTTCAATTAATAAAAAGTGATATTATGTAGTGTAAGTGTTTCATCTATAGACCCGGAACGAGAGCAGCGGTTGGTAAGATCTTTCTGATTTATTATTATTTGTTTTCCTTGCTCTGAACGTTTCGTTTCGTAATTTATTTTAGCAAGATTGTCATCAATATTACACGTGCATTTCATGTATTTGATTATTCTTTTCAGCACTATTATTCTCTGTTTCACGTGTATTTCCTGTATTTAATAATTCTTTTCAGCGGCCGTCATCACTGGTTTTTCTAATTTTTTTTCTTTTTAATTTTACAGCAATTTTTATTAACCGATAATTACTATTACGCGGGTATTTCTGACAATTTAAGCATTGTTTTATTTTATACGCTCAACACGTTCTTTCGTCTCCACCATATTTAATTATTGTATTGACTAGCCGGCATTTAAACACTTTTATCAACGCTCTTCTTTGTTATATGCGATAACAATTTGGCGCTATCCAACGTGTAGCCATTTTTAAAAACAGTAGTTTTTATCGAACCACCCTGAGGTTTTGAGCGTTTACTTTTCGTTTGTTTTTTTTTCTCGTATTAACAAAAAAAATGTTATTTCAACTTATTTTTCGTTTATTCAAATATCTTATTTTCGGAGTAGTAGAGCGCGAAAACGATGGCGGCGGAGGAGATAGTAGACGGGTTACTAGGGCAAGAACAAATGATAATGTTATCCACGATTTTCCAGAACCCCCAAGAAACGATAGCCCGGGAATTGAACATTTATTCCCATATTTACAACGTCGCGAACTGGAAGATACGTTCAGCGGTCTTCCAGAAGAAGACCCTGTGTTATTTATCGCGGCATGCGAAACGTTCTTCGGCCACATGTTTTGTTCTCCTGCGTCAATGGTCGGCCGTGCGTCTCAGAGGTTGCGAGGAGAAGCCAAGCGTTGGTGGTCTCCTCATGCGCAGGGTAAATGGACATGGGATGAATTCAAAGGTTTTTTAATTGGTAGATACGGAATAGACGTTGCCCGGTCTTCGCTTATGGCTAATTATTATGGTGACCGTCAGCGTGCGGATGAGGGTGGAATCGCATTCCTTAAGCGGAAGGAAGCGGTTCATATGCGGCTCTTTGGAACGGCTCCGTCGGATGCTTCATGCTCCGACTTAATATACCTGATGAGAGACACGTATCGCAACATTTTAGATGTCGGAGTGATTTTCGGAAATTTTACGTTCACGTCGCTTAAAGAAAAAGTAATGATGATTGATTTCCCCCGACAAACGTTGTTTCAGCCAGTTGCCGAACGTAATCATGAAAATAGGAATACCCAACGTGACAATTCGTGCGAAAGCGGTAATAACTATAATACCTCAACGTACCGGCAGGATAATTATAATATACGTCCAAACAACCGTAATGCGAATTCGCGCCCTAATAATAATAACCCAGTAAATAACAGAAAACAGTTACCAAAATGTCAATTTTGCCCTGGTCGTCATTTTAATAAAGATTGCGTGGAAAGAAACGAGTTTATCGCATCGGCATCGGGAAACGCTCGCCGCCCCGACAGGAACACAAATTACGGACCTCGACCTGTCGCGGGCTCCCGAAGAAATTAAACCTGCGTTCCACCAGGTTAACAAACGTGGAACTGGCGCCCTGTACTGATAATGAGAATGCTATTAATATGATTGAGTCTGTTGATGAAGTAATTGTAGAAAGAGACGATCAAAGATCTGAAGGTTTTACTGTGATGGTGGTAGAAGCTGATGTGCATAGAGAGGATGATAGCATTGAGACCGTGGAGGCTAATAATGAAAAGATTGAATATGTTGATGAAGTAATGGAAGAAATAGGCGATCAAAACTCTGTAGGTTTTACTGAGATGGTGGTAGAGGCTGATGTGCATAGAGAAGATGATGAGGATAGCATTGAAACCGCGGAGGCTAATAATGAGAAGGCAGGTTACATACGAGATAGTTCGAAATTCGCGTCGGAGGTAGAGTTGGTAGATATGTTGAACGATAGGGAGTTGATAGTTGCGTCAGGTACGTCGGATGATGAGAAGCTGGTAGTTGCGTCAGAGGAGTTCGAAGAAAGGAAACCGGTTGTCGCGCCGGATCACAAGTTAGGTACTGCAGTAGTTGCGCTGGGTAGTAATGAGATGGCGAAAGTGATGAGTAGGTACGAAGAGGAGTACAGTGACGGAATTTGCGAACTAGAACATAAAGTAGACGGTGTATGTGCGATTGGTAAAATTAGCCTCCCACGGATAAGCGTGACGATCGATGATCGTCTCTATGTAGCGTTAGTAGACTCTGCCGCCTCTCACAGATTAATTCGTGCAGATTTAGTACACAAGTATAGAAGAAAATTTTGTGATGTAAAAAGTTTAAATCTTGCACATGCTTCGGCCAAAATGACGGTAGTAGCGAAAGCTGAAATAGACTGCTCGATAGCAGACGTTATAATAAAAAACGAATTTTTAGTAGTCGACGGTCTCCGAGATGACGTAATATTAGGTATAGATTGGTTAATAGCGGAACACGGCGTGATTGATTTTATTCGTGGAGCATTGTATTTCGGCAAGAAGGAAAGAATTACGGCATATTTTCATTCGACGAAGCGTCAACCAAATTTAACTAACGTACAATTACCAAATATTACGAACGACTTATCTAATGCGAAAAAAAATGAATTACATAAAATATTGCGAGAATTTAATGCTTTATTTACCCCATATGCAGGCCCTGCTCGCTTGCAGCCGCACGTTATCCGGCTGAAAGATGAGACACCCATTCGTATCCCACCGTACCGTTTATCAGACGCTAAGAAACGTAATTTACATAAACAAATCGAAGAAATGTTAACTGATGACGTAATAGAAGCGAGTAGATCTCCGTATTGTTTTCCTATCGTGATGGCTCCGAAAAAGGGAGATAATGATTATCGTATCTGTGTAGACTTCCGTCGGTTAAATGACGTCACTGAGGGCGAGGTCTCCACTTTACCGGTCATCCACGAAACATTAAAGGATCTCGGAAACGCAAAGATATTTTCCACGTTAGATTTAACAAAGGGGTATTGGCAAGTGCCTCTCGATCCTGCTTCTAAACCATATACGGCATTTTCTACTCCTGACGGTGCGTTATATCAATTTAAGGTTATGCCCTTCGGACTTAAGGGAGCCCCGAGCTGCTTTCAGAAAGCGATGTGTCAGCAGGTTCTTGCCGGTTATTTAAGAGAATTTTGCATTGTATATATAGACGATATTGTAATCTATTCTTCTGACTGGGAGAGTCATCTTCATCACTTAAGACTGGTTTTTGAAAGGTTAGATCAGTTCGGGTTGAGATGCTCGCCTGATAAATGTAAATTAGCCACGTCAGAAATAGAGTATTTGGGACATGTCGTTACTGCGGAAGGAAATTATCCTCAAATGTCTCATTGCAAGGAGATTTTCTCTGCACCAGCTCCGCGAACTCGTAAAGAACTACGTGGCTTCTTAGGACTGTGTAATTGGTTACGAGAGTATGTACCGCGATTCTCTGAGATTGCTGCTCCTCTAACCGATTTATTAAAGGTTAATCGGCCGTATCGGTGGAATAGCCAAGCCGATACCGCTATACGTAATATTAAGTTGGCTATGTCACAACCGTTAAAATTGTCACGACCCGATTTTAATCGCGAATTTATTTTACAAACAGACGCGAGTAAGTTAGGTATTGCGGCCGTATTATATCATCCACGCTCTGACGGAGAACGGGATGTTATATCATATGCGAGTATGCGTTTTTCACCGGCCGAACAAAAATGGCATTCGAATGAGCAGGAAGCGTTTGCGGCCGTGTGGGCCATTAAAAGATATCGTCCGTATTTAGAAAGACGATCGTTTAAGCTACGTACGGATAATAAAGCATTAACGTGGTTGAATACGGCGAAAAATGATAGGGCAAAGCTCATCAGATGGGCACTCCTCTTACAGGAATTTGATTTTACAGTTGAACACTGTCCCGGTCGTAAAAATGAACTCCCTGATGCGTTATCCCGAAATCCCGAATCGTCCCCAATAGTAACGGAGGCAGACACAAAAGATTTAAGTCGCATGATGTACCCATCAACGGAAACGAATGAGATAACGGCACAAGTACATCAAACGGAAGATGAAACGGAGGTGACGGAGGACCAGCCGGACGCGGTTGAGTCATCCGACGATGTTGAGGTATTAGATGTAAGTCTTGCGGAAGAAATACGGTTACGACAGAAAAGAGATACCGACGTACAACGACGTATAAATAGGTTGCGTATATTATTATCTCGACCAAATACATCGACGGCACGTCACGAACAACAATATTTACGTGATTATGCGTTATTAGGTGATTATCTTTGGAGAAAATTTGTGGATGATGATATGCGTTTATTTGTACCCCGATCGATGGTTTTGAAGGTTATATCTACGTATCATGATAATCGTGTGGCAGGTCATCCCGGAGCTAAAGAAACGACTCGGGCTGCGGCACGCCATTTCTTTTGGCCGAACATGCGTACTGACGTTGAGCAATATGTGAGAGCGTGTATGACGTGTGCTCTATCGAGAGCCGTACCGACTCGTCCTGCGGCCCCATTAGGTAATACTCACGTACATAAACCATTTGACGTATGCGCAGTCGATTTGATGGGACCATATCCTATATCCACACACGGCAAGCGTTTTATTGTAGTAGTTACGGATTTATATACACGATGGGTGGAAGCGTTTGCGGTACGATCGAGTAGAGCTCCGATTATAATTAAAATATTAGAAGATGACGTATTCTCTCGTTACGGATATCCAAAAGCGATCTTGTCGGATAATGCCACTAATTTTAAGAATCGTTTGTGGACCAGCGCACTAGATAGATGGCAATGTTTGCACTGGACAACGGCAGTGTACCATCCACGAGCGAATATTACGGAACGTAGAAACCAAGAAATTAAGAAAGCGTTGCGTATTTATTTACAAGGTCAACCTCATAATCGTTGGGATGAACATTTATCGACTATTTTATATGCGTTACGTGGTCGTCGTAATGAGTCAACAGGCGTATCTCCTAGCACGGCATTATTAGGTTACGACATTCCCCGTCCAGGTGAATGGATGATTCATTCTCCCGATGGAGATATCTTCCCAACAGCGGGAGCACGTGAGCGTACCCAGTTAGATAACGAAATACGAGCGTCTCAGGAGGAATATCGACAACGTTACGCACCTGATAATGATACGGTTTCGAAATGTAGTGTAAGTGTTTCATCTATAGACCCGGAACGAGAGCAGCGGTTGGTAAGATCTTTCTGATTTATTATTATTTGTTTTCCTTGCTCTGAACGTTTCGTTTCGTAATTTATTTTAGCAAGATTGTCATCAATATTACACGTGCATTTCATGTATTTGATTATTCTTTTCAGCACTATTATTCTCTGTTTCACGTGTATTTCCTGTATTTAATAATTCTTTTCAGCGGCCGTCATCACTGGTTTTTCTAATTTATTTTCTTTTTAATTTTACAGCAATTTTTATTAACCGATAATTACTATTACGCGGGTATTTCTGACAATTTAAGCATTGTTTTATTTTATACGCTCAACACGTTCTTTCGTCTCCACCATATTTAATTATTGTATTGACTAGCCGGCATTTAAACACTTTTATCAACGCTCTTCTTTGTTATATGCGATAACAAAGTTCATTTGACAGTTCCATATATCATTGCCACAGGTATAACAAGAATTTTATTTTAAGTAAAACTATTTATTATGGAATGGCAACATTACTAGTAGCGACAGAGTGGGGGGTATGTGTTATATTTATCCGCTCGTTACAACCACTAGTCAAAGCAATGAGTGCGCATGCGCAAGAAGAAAGTTTACAGCGTCGCCTGTAGGTGGTGTCTAGCGTTGTTGGTCAACAAAAACTGGTGTAAAAACTAGGCTATCCGTGTTCTATAGGAGTGGATCAAGACAGCATTTTGACGAGTGTCTCGGGACAGTAAAACCAATGGCTACCATAGAAAAAATACATTTCTTTAAAATCCATAGATGTCATAGCTAGATCCCTAGAAAGTGCACATACTTCAAAAGTTCTGACAGCCAGTGTGACAGCCAGTGAATGATAATACTAAAACATCGTTGATGTATGTATAAATGTAGGTATTTCTATAATACGAGTTGTTTTTGTTTATTTTTTTTAATAAAAAAACTATTATGTTGACATCTGAAGAGAAGGAGGAGAATATACTCGTCCCACGTTGGGACGCGAGATTGATATAAGGAGGCTGGGAAGAAATATATTGGTCCCATGTTGGGACGCGAAATTGATAACTAAAGAAGCTGAAAAGCATAATAAAAATAAACATTAAACTCTGCCCCTGAAAATAAAAATCAAATAAAACATAATCGGCTGCGATGTGCCTGAAAAGACAAATACATACAAATACAGGCATGGTAAAAATAATATATACATAACTGGAAAGATCTTACCAAACTGCTGGTCTCGTAACGGGACTGTGGAGGAAACACTTACACTACATATCACTTTATATTAATTAAAAATAACTTAAAACTATCTTAAATTCACCCCTCGTTGGTTATATGGACCTGAAACACACTTATTCACTACTATGCGATTATTTTTATTATTAAAAGTTATTATTAATAGTAACTTAAACTATTTTAAATTCACCCCCCCGATGATAGGTAGAGAACCTGGAAAGAACTTAATCACTACTTTATACAATTAGAAAAAAAATGCTAAGGCCGTCCGATAGCCTAGCAAACTCGCACGCGGGTCTCTACAACTACCGACCAACCACTGACTCCTACCGAATGACAACTCACACTGACAACTATCGAATGATAACTCACACTCACAACTACCGAAGGACAACTCACACTCACAACTACCGAAGGACAACTGATCGGACACAGCCGGCGACCCAGCGCCCGTGGAACATGGAGTAGGGGAGGGGGGGGGGGGTTATACTGAGGAACCAACCCGTACCACCGGGTGAAAGCCAAGATTCCAGGAATCTGCTTAATGCATTTTACATTTTAAATTTATTTTCAATAGAAAAGACAAATGCTTAAATATATGAACAAGGCCTGGGAGGCCGCTATAATCCGTTCCTAGAATTAATAGAAGCAATACATTAGGCCGAAGTAAAATAATGTTTATTGGGTTTCTTTGATATCATAATGCATGGAAATATATCGATCACAATACCTATGGAAATATCAATGTACATCAAACTTTTGTAAATAAATATAAATGAAGTGTTTAAATATATTTTGAAAAGAATATTAGCCGTTTTAAATAATCATTTATATTAAAATTATGTTGATCATGTAGGTTAATTACAATTTCAGTGATTTTATATCAAAAACTGTTTATTTTATTGAAATCAGACTTTCACCAATATTTTCTTCATTAACTTGATATTAGTATAGGCTATATAATATTATGAAAATATATCTTGAGGCAGCGCATAAATAAGATCAGGTACGACGAACAGACCTTTCCTTGGGCAGCCCATTCCTTTCAATGGCATTTATATATGGAGGCCGCAACCTCCTCTTGACGCAAACATTTTCGTTTATCTATAAATTTAAATTGCTATAATATCATCTTAATACCTTGATGATATAATATAATTATAGTAAGACGGAAGTACCCAACAACAGAGGCACGAAGAAGAATTATTATAGTAACATTGTAACTGGAAAACTTACAAGTAGTTTGTGGCAGACCACATCTCGAAATTTCTTTCGAGCGCGCGCCTAGCGACGGCAAGTACATTTGTTTATCGCTAGGCCGAGTTCATCGCCCGCAACGTCAAACAAGTGACAATACTCCTCAACTGGGTATGACACTTCAAATAAATAAGTCTAGAAAGTTCGAGGACATTGAACTTGCTACCCCCAGCACAGCACTATTTAAGGGAGTCTACACCTCTACACGTCCTCACTTCATTTCCGTATTTCCGTCACTTCGATTCGTCACATCACGCCGCCGTTCTCGACCACGCCGTCTCGCCGACACTTCGTCTCTCGACCACCGGTCATCTCTCGACCTCGCGAGCACGATGGTACTTCACCATGCGAAGATTCGGACACTTCGAACACACCCGCTAACTCGCTCGTTATACCTACTCATCGTGAGAAAAGTTCCTTTGTAAGTTATTTCATCAATTGTAAATTTACCTTTAAGCAAACTATTAATCGTGATCAATATACTCATTGTTACTTTTGACCATTCTTTCTTCTTCTCTCTCAACCACTGTCCTTGTGTTCTTATTTCAAATCATATCCACTTGGGATATAGTAAACTCTCTTTACTGGTAACCCCTCTGGTTACCACATATATTTAATAGTAACCACTCTGGTTATTAACTACTTTCGATTGGTAACCCCTTTGGTTACCAATCAGCTTTAAGTTTAATTAATTTATATTGAATTTTCAGCAGCGACTACTTTAAAATAATAAAGTTTTTGTCATAGAAAAATATAATATAGTGATTAAAATGTCTTTTCTATTATAGTGTATAGTCAATCAAATATAGCAAGAGATCAGAAATATGGATGAAGGGTGGAATATCCCAAATTGAAACATCAATTTATTGAATAACTTATTTTGAAAACTATCAGTTAGATATTTTACAATAAATTTATGTACACAATAAATGTACAATGGGAGGTTTATTGCTTGTTGGCGATATCTTCCATCCAACCATATTCATTTGTTGAAGTAATTAATGTGTATGGTATGTAACCTGCTGCTTAAATGGATAAAAATGTTGTGAAGTAAGAAGTATTGTGCACTGCACTGGGATACTGAGTCTTTTGGTATCTGAATAAACAGACAATCCGTGTTCTGAGAAGAAGTAAAATTGATTTTGAAGATAGATTGTTTATACATATTTACATTAAATTTACTTTGTTTAGTGTTTACACTTTTTATTTTGTGACAATTGTGGATGCACAGATACTGCCATATAAAATATACTTATAGCAAATTATTCTTTTTTTAAGAAAAAAATAAATAATTTGTTTCTAATGAAGAATATATTCACTTATGTTACTCAATCACACTTACATTACTGACTAATTTCTAATAGTTTTATTTCTAAATGTCTCATGGCATTAAAATCTTTATGTGATTAATATAATATAAAGATCACTAACCTACATTTTTAAACCATTACCAACCTAGCTTGTGGTGAGCTCTTACAAAAATGGGGCTATATAAATTATCCAATTATTTATATAATTCAAAATATGTACAAAATGTTTAACTAACTACCCAAAAATATATTTGCAAAATTTACATGAGGTAACGAAATGGACGAAAAATGTTTTATAATCAGCTCTAGGCTTATGTACTTTACACCTATGATATAAATTTGAAGTCGATCAGACTTATAGTTTGGGTTCTAGAGAGGACACAAAAAGGATACGCCGTACATATAAAAACATCTTGACGAAACTCAAACTGTATACTCTCTGTAGTTTCTGACAAATCGCCGTGGAGGGGTCTGTATATGTACCTAACAACCGAAACGACACAAATTTGCGGTATGCGCACCCTCTATTTTGGTTCTACTAGTTTGCCGGTGATTATACATGACACCCATTGAGAAATTGATGTAAAAAATATGCTTAAAAATTGTGAAATCATGACTCTCTACTATTCTATAGTCATCATTCGTCCTTTTCCTCATGACTGAGGATAGCGGCTGCAGTCCGTCGCCACACGTATGGCCCGCCTCCATGCCAATCTGTTTTGTGCTGAACGCAGAGCACCAGTCACCGAAGACCCCATTGTGGACTTAACCAAATCGCTCCATCTGGTCGGTGAGCGACCACGAGATCTCCGTCCCTCCACGCTGCCCATCAAAACAAGCTTCTCGAGGCAGTCAGGTTCCCTTCTGGCAATGTGTTCAAATAATTGAAGGATACGTCTGTAGAAATACATAAAAAATAAATACATCTTGATACGTCGATAGACGATCCTCGATCTTCAGCTCGTCTAGAATTGACACATTCGTTCTTCTGGCTGTAGTATAGTGATTCTATAGCAGTGGAGAGTAAAAAACATTTCAATGAAAATGTAATTCTGTGGTGTATTAGCCAATGAATAAACAAAAGTTGAATCTCACTTTGTTTATTACAATAAATAAGACAATTACAATAATTAATATATAAGTATACTATTTCAATAATTAGCATGAATAATATATTTTATCAAGTAGGTAAACAATCGACACAGTGTATCATATCGTTTGTGATAAAGCAATACCTCGTAACCCACTCACCAAAGATTTTACAGGAGAGACAAAAAACTTACATTTATACATTTTTGTGTTGTATTTTGTATAATTATGTTTTTTATATATTTGAAATAAATCTTTTAATGTGAAAAGAAGAAAGCATGGATGGCATTAATAGCCGCGAAAGGATCGAATAATGAAGAAAGAGCAAAAGAGAATTATAAAGTATGTAAAAAGGTAGTCAAAGACACAGTAAAAAGGGAAAAAGATGGTATAAAAGAGAAAGAAAGCCTGAAAATAGCCAACGACTTTCCTGGAAACATGAAAATGTTCTGGAAAGGCGTAGCGAAAAGAAAAAATGGAACTGTGAAAGCTTCGAAAGGAATAAATGATAAAGATGGAAAAATAATTATGGACGAAGACGGCGTGAAAGAAAGATGGAAAGAATATTTTAAGGAACTGTATGATAGCGGAGTAAGTGGGGACGTGAGTCAGAGAACATGGCAAGTAAGCGAAAGTGATAAGGATGAAATAACGCGAGAAGAAGTATTTGAAACAGTAAAGTAAAACACGCGAAAGCTGGGAAAGCTGCCGGATATGACAGTGTATCAGCTGAACTTATAAAATATGGCGGCGAACAGACGTTGGAGTGGTGTCTCTCTCTTTTCAACAAATGTTGGGAAGAAGGACACACTCCCTCAGACTGGAGAAATGCAGTCGTGGTACCTTTGTATAAAGGTAAAGGATCGAAGCTCGACTGCAAAAACTATAGAGCCATAAGTTTATTAAGCTCAGTTGGTAAGATGTATGCAAGGATCCTGGATCAAAGAGTGCGAAAGATTACAGAAAGCAAGATATGGGATGTCCAAGGTGCGTTTGTGGGCGGCAGAGGATGTATAGACCAAAATTTTTTTTCTGCGCACGGTCACAGAAAAGGTTCTGGATAAAAATCAGAAAATTTTCTGTGCCTTCATAGACCTAGAAAAGGCGTATGATAAAGTTGTTAGAGAAAAATTATGGGATATACTAGCAGTGTATGGAGTGAAGAGCAAGCTGATACGCGCAATCGCGTCATTATATGAGAACAGCGAAGCATGTGTTCGTGTCAACGACACAGTGACAACGTGGTTCTCTATAAATAATGGCGTTAGACAAGGGTGCGTGCTATCTCCATGGCTCTTTAACTTGTACATTGATTTCTGCATAAGAGCCCTTAAGGATGAAAGCAAGGGTCTGAAATTGAGTACTGTAATGGTGCGAGATTTGATGTATGCAGACGATAAAGTTCTATTAGCAGAAAGTATGGAAGAGTTACAGTATCTTGTAAATCAGGTATATGAAGGATGTATAGAGAATGGACTTAGGATGAATGCCAGCAAATCAAAGACAATGGTCTTTGAAAAGAGTGAAAGCAGAACAGCGTGTAAAATAAGAGTAGAGAACGAATGGCTCGAGCAAGTCGAAGAATATGTGTACTTGGGAAGCATATTTCAATGGAATGGACGACTCGATAAAGAGATCGAAAGAAGAGTTATGGCAGGAAACAGAGTGAATGGAGCACTAAGACCAATTATGAATGATCGCAACATATCAAAGGATGCCATAGTTGCCATTCATAACGCCGTCGTAGTGCCAACCTTGACGTATGCAAGTGAAACCTGGACATGGCAGAAGACGCATGAAAGTAGAATAAATGCAGTTGAAATGAGATCGTTAAGAAGGATTTGTAATAGAACGATGTATGACCGAGTAAGAAATGAGGACATAAGGAAAGAATGTAAGATGAAGAAAGATGTCATTACTAGAATGAAAGTGAACACATTGAGATGGTTTGGTCACATGGGGAGAATGAATGAGGAGCGCCTGACGAAGAAAATATACAGAGCGGAAAGGAATGGAGTGAGAGGTCGGGGACGCCCAAGAAAGGGATGGCACGACCATGTGAACGAAATTTTGAAAGACGGAAATGTTAGAAGTGTGAGCAATAGACGAGCATGTATGAGACGATGCATGAATGTGGACGAAGCGAGGGATGCGTGCCAGGATAGAAAAATGTGGCGTTCGGTTCTCTCTGCCTACCCCGCAAGGGACATGGCGTTATGGTATGTATGTATGTATCTTTTAATCATAGGGTATCTAAATTTATGTGAAATATAATATTTTTTTTATGTGGGATATTGGGTATTGCTTCCCCAAAAATAACAAAATTGTGGCTTACGAGTAATTACTTTTAACAAATTTATGGATTGAAAATCCTATAGTGCTACAATAAAGTCACATGTTTTACAAGTAATATGTGCAATAATAATAAATTATTAATTCATTTAAAAAAACAATAGAATCCATTACATATTGGGTATTTTCCTTTTGCACGTAGCTTTCTTTATCCAATCACAAAATTCACCTAATGATAATGTCGATAAAGACATAAACTTGCACACTGGAACATTTTCTTTATCTACATTTAAATGATGGGCAAAAAATTCATGGCTGGATTTTTTTTGCTTGGAATTTTGTTTTTTATAATATAGCATATACAAAGTGAAATATAGAGAAAAAAAGATATATATGTAACTCAGAGAAGAAAACAATAAAAGACACATTATAGAAAAAATCTGTTTATTAACACTAGAGTACTCGGCCCTTCAAGTACTCCTTGAGTGCTCGCGCAGAGCACATGTGTCACCCATTACAATTAGCAATTTTTGATATTTTATTTAATGGAAATAAGAAAAACAAGTCCATGGGGTTTAAAAGATCTGAAAATGAATACTGCCTTTATGTAAAATCAACAGACAACGGTTACATATACTTACCAGTATTTGTTGACGATTTGTTGATATCAGGTACTGAAGAGGAAGAGGTGTCACATGTAAAAATAGTCTAAATAGTAATTTTAAAATTAAAGACCTTGGTCCTGCATGTAATTACTTGGGCATGACTATTCACCAAGATATGGTTAAGAACCAAATTAAGTTAAATCAAACTGCCTATCTCACAAACATATTAAGAAAATATAATATGCAAGATTGTAAATCTATGTCAACTCCGTTAGGTGCTAACTTTGATCATAGTAGCTTAAAAGGAAAATCTTCTGAGAGCCCAGAGTTAGAAAGTAATTGTAGAAGTTTAATTGGTGCTCTCATGTATGCCATGTTATGCACAAGACTAGATCTCGGTATTTGTTTGAGTATACTAAGTCGCTATCAATCTTGTGCTAGCAAAGAACTATGGTCTGCCTTAAAAAGAGTCCTACGTTATATAAAGGGAACTGTAAATTTAAGTTTAGTGTTTGCATTAGACAATGAAAATATTAATGGGTATTTTAAATCAAACAAATGATTTGGTCTACATATATATTTTTTCCTGACCACTGGTATACAGACAAAAACTATAATACGTCTGATCTTCACCCTTTTCGGTAAAGACTTTATATTTTTAAACAGCTGTACTGTAGGTTTTTTCATTACCTACCTAAACACCTGCATCGACGTAATTCCCAACATAAACCATATTACAACTGTTTTGAACAATCCATAACTGCAAAAATGTACCGAATTTTAGTATATAAGAAAAAGCAGAGTTTTTATGTTTACCAGTTGATAAGGGCCTAATAAGCTGAAACGGTCGTCCTGGACTCAGGAAAAAATATATATGTAGACCAAATCATTTGTTTGATTTAAAATACCCATTATGGAATTCTACATATTCAACACCGTCAGCATTGACAAAATTAAAAAAAAAAAAAAAAAAATGAAAATATTATCGTGGGCTATGTAGACTCAGATTGGGCAGGATATAAAGTCGATCGTAAGTCAACTGCTGGCTATGTTTTCATAGTGCTAGGATGCACAGTTTCATGGATGTCAAGAAAGCAAGCAGCGGTTGCCTTATCATCGACTGAAGCAGAATATGTAGCAATAAATTTAGCTGTAAGTGAATCTTGTTGGTGGCAAAATTTGATTCATGATTTCAGAGTGTATGATGAAAAGGTAAAAATAATAATTTATGAAGATAATCAAAGTGCGATCAAGATATGCAAAAGTCCATCTCATCATACAAAGCTGAAACATTTAGATATTAAATTACATTTTGTAAAAAATAAAATTATTAATAATGGTATTAACATTGCGTATATTCCAACTAATGAACAAATAAGTGATATGTTAACTAAACCTCTTGCGAGAAAGATATTTGTGTACTCAGGGATGGATTAGGATTAGAATGAAAACAACAATTTTTTTAATGTAAAAAAATATTTTTTTTAGACATGGTATTCATTGAAGAGGGGTATTGTTAAAAAGTGGCAATGAACACTAGTTTTAAAAAATGTTTTAGCGTAGATAAACTGCTCCCTGTCTACTTATCTCTGTGTGCCTAACTCTGTTCAATTTTGTTCAATGGTGTAAGACATATGTAAAGTTACTGTAAAGGATTTCCACATAAATAAATACATACAAGATTAAATATATATATATATATATATATATATATATATATATATATATATATATATATATATATATATATATATATATATATATATATATATATATATATATATATATATATATATATATATATATATATATATATATATATATATATATATATATATATATATATATATATATATATATATATATATATATATATATATATATATATATATATATATATATATATATATATATATATATATATATATATATATATATATATATATATATAATATATAAATAAATTATGTATATAAATGATATATATATATATATATAAATGTCTTTTAATATATATAAATGATATTACAACAATTTTCATTGTAAATTTTTAACAGACGTTCATCTGCATCAGACTTCAACCAACTTTTCGTATACATTGATAAAATGGCTGGGAAAGATAACCACTCTACTGTAAATAGTTTCGAATGTGATGAATGTAGATGTCGATATAAACATGAAAAAAATTCAAACGCGCATAGAAGAAATATTCATGGTATAACCACTGCTTGTAAAATAAATCCGGTTACTAAACAGGTAGAATGTAATCTTTGTAAATGTGTTTTTTCTACTAAATCATCGTTATTAAAACACAGAAAAAACGTACATAATACATCCAAAACCCGCAATTGTAGAATAAAGTGCTCAGAATGTTCTAAACATTTAGTTTCCTATAAAAGGTTGAGAGAACATTTTGTAAAAGAACATGAAAAGGAATTTCATATTGAAAAACTGACATTGAAATGCAATGAAGGTAAACTCAGACTTTATTTATTATTTCAATTGATAATACATTACATATTCTTAGAGAAATTGTAGCATTGAATGTATTTTTGATTACTTGACAAAATTGTTAATTTTTAGATTTTCTAGAGTGGAAGGAAAACTATGAGAGGAAGAATTTTTATTCTTATGTGTTGGATACTTCTTCTAAGAAATGTACATCTAATACAGTCAAATATTACTATCACTGCCATAGATCTAATTCTTATAAAGGGCGAGGAAGTAATCAACGATCTATAAAAAATATAGGAACAAACAAAATTGGAGCAGCTTGCCCATCTACAATTGAAGTGGTGGTTAAAGACGGCACATATTGTGTTACGTTATTTAGCACTCACATAGGACATGAAGCTGAAATTGGCAGAATAACTCTCCAAGCAAACGATAGAGCTAAACTTGCAGCTAATCACCAGAATGCATCTTTTTGATAATGTATTCATTCCTTTATTTTTATCATTGTGCATCAATGAAAGTGGTTTGGGCATGATGAGAGAATGATTGATAAAAGTGACTGTGGCCAACAGGAAGGGTCTCAGAAAATGGATGTATGGTTATAGACGAGGAAAATGTCAAGGAAAGATGGAAGGAATACTTTAAAGAGTTATATGAAAGTACGCAGTATGACAGTGTGACGTACGAAAGAGTACCAATAAATGAAATTGAGAATGACAGAAAAAATTTCAATAGAAGAAGTTAGAGAAGCAGTGAAGCATGCACGTACATGAAAGGCTGCGGGATTTGATTGCATACCAACTGAATTTATTAAATATGGTGGCGAAAAGACGATAGAATGGTGTCATTGCCTCTTCAACAAATGTCGGTAGGACATACTTCATCAGATTGGAGGAACGATGTAAAACGGCTGAAACGATAAATGATTATGTAAAACGGCTAATATTCTTTTCAAAATATATTTAAACACTTCATTTATATTTATTTACAAAAGTTTGATGTACATAATAGTTTTTTTATTAAAAAAAATAAACAAAAAACAACTCGTATTATAGAAATACCTACATTTATACATACATCAACGATGTTTTAGTATTATCATTCACTGGCTGTCACACTGGCTGTCAGAACTTTTGAAGTATGTGCACTTTCTAGGGATCTAGCTATGACATCTATGGATTTTAAAGAAATGTATTTTTTCTATGGTAGCCATTGGTTTTACCACCGCCATCTTTATTTTCTCAAGCCGTGCTGTAGAAAATACACTGACAGTTAAAGAGACCTGTTTCCGGACTTCGTTCTCTATCTAGTCCGAACGTTTATTCTATGGATTTAGTATGAATTTTGGAAGCGGGTTGATGTGTTTGTGCGTTTGAATTTATCATTTTTCACGTGTTTTAGTAATATTTATATACCGTTTTGGAAAAAATACGTTGGTGGTGTTAAACAAGCATTAAGGTAAGATATTTTTTATATATTTACAATGATGTTATAGGTAGTTTGAATAATGTTTATCTGTCGCTAAAATTGTTTTCGTAATGGCCGAGACCACGTGTAATACGTCGTTGTTATAATAAGAAATTGTGTCGTTAGGAAAAATATATAATTGTAGGTACCTTTGGAATATTATGTAGAGTTTGTATTTATTAAAAATTCTTGTGTATTCATTGTGTTCAATGTCAATGTATCTTTTTTCGTGTCAACCGCAAAATATCCTCTCTAGATTTCTTAAAGATTTTTTTGTTTTGAAAATGTATTTATTAGTGATTATTATTTTCAGATGCCTCATAGATGCTGTGTCCCTGGATGTAAATCCAATTATAGCAGTTCCCTGAAGAAAGAAAGTGCAGTCACAGTTTTTAAATTTCCTAATGAAGAAGTGCGCAGACAGGCGTGGATTCGTGCGATTCCACGCAAGAATTGGACTCCAGGGGCCTTTGCTGCTGTTTGTGCCCATCATTTTGACAAAAGTGATATTATATCACATCCTAGAAAACCAAAATTGGCTATTGGAGCAATACCAAGAATTTTTAAAAATTTGCCATGTTATCTGACAAAGAATGTGGCAACAAAAAGAGTGGATCCCAAAATCCGACAGTTCAAAATTATAGAACGTCACGAGGAACAGGTCGAACTTTTCCTGCAAAGCGATGTGATTGTCGACTATAGTGATTTTTTAAGAAATATTAAAGCCAAAGTAAATCTTAGTGAGTGGAGTTTAAAAACTGTGAATAACACGACATATTTTTATATTACAAACATTGATGATGTAGACAAACATTTATATTTAAGTCGTCAAGTTGTCGTTGACCAGAATCTTAGGATTAAAGTATTTGTCGGAACAAATGAACTCTGTCATGGTGAATTGAAGTGGTTATTTCCTACATGTATGAAATTGGATTTGTGGTCACAATTTGAAAATTTGTTAGCAAGATATGGTGTTAATGAAGATGACAGTGTTAGTGATGAAGAAAATAGCATAAGTAATGTTAATAACAATATTATGAAAGCTCACATGTATTTAAAATTTGCACTAGATGCTGCCAGTGGACTTGATTATACACGTAAAAATACTTTAGAGTTGCTTTTGGATCAAGTTCATTTACTAATGACCAAAAGAAAACGATATAGCACGACTACTTTGCTATTTGCTTTTATAATGTATTCGAGGTCTCCTTCATGTTACCGTTTATTGAAAGATTTTTTTAATTTGCCTCATAAAAGGTATTTACAGAGCATTTCTTCGTCGTTTAATGTTTCACCAGATTCGTCGAATAATTTATATTTTAAGAAAATATCACAGGAGCTCTCTGAGCGTGAAAAATATGTCTGTTTATTAATTGATGAAATTTACATAAGTAGCTGTGTTACTTATAAATCCAGAAAACTTGCAGGTTTTGCATCCAATGATTTATCAAAAGTAGCAAAAACAGTTCAATGTTTTATGATTACTTCATGCTTTGGTGGTTTTAAAGAAGTCGTTCGCCTGATACCTGTTAATTCTATTACTGGCGACGATTTAAAAGCTATTACATTAAATGTGTTGAATTTTATACAAAAATTTGGATTTAAGGTCACTTGCATTATAACCGATAATAATCGGGTGAACCAAAACATGTTTAAAAAAATATCTCCGTCGGATAATTTTAATAATCCATTGTATACAAATATGCCAATTTTTATGTTTTATGACTTTGTGCACATATTTAAAAATATACGAAATAACTGGATTAATATGAAAGATCATAAAAAATCCTTTTCATATCCAGATTTTGAGGACAATTCAATAATTAGACATGCTAAATTTCAAGATCTAAGAGATTTGTATACTATAGAAAGTAATAGTACAGTTAAAAAGGCTTTCAAATTAAATTTTAAATCTTTGTACCCGACTTCTTTCGAAAGGCAAAAGGTGATTTTTGTCGATAATATATTTCATTGTACCACTATTGCTGGTTTGTCTTTTTTCGATGAATACAAAGAAACAGCTATGTTTTTGCAAATAATCAGAAATTGGTGGGACATTTTAAATGTCAAAACCACAATGAAAGGTAAAATAAAACGCAATGATCTATGTACACCTATACTGGGGACAACTGATGAGAAGCTTGTATATTTAAAAAAATTTGCTGAATGGTTAGATAAATGGAATAATTTGCCAAATGGTACATTTTTTTCAAGTGATACTTATAATGCATTATATCAGAGTGTTTTAACTTTCATAAAATTTATTGAATTTTCATTTGCCAACTATTCGATTTCATATATTTTAACAGGAAAATTTCAAACTGATATGCTCGAAGAAAGATTTAGTTTGTACAGAAGGTTATCGGGTACAAATTACCATATATCATATACACAAATTGTAGAGTCGGAGAAAAAAATTAGAGTCAGGAAAATGTTTAGGTCTAAAAATATATCGGAGACATTAAACAATATTAAAAACTCGCTTACACCTTTGGAAAAAGAATCCAATTTAGAAGTAGATGTTTCTGAATTTATATGCATATTGAAATCAAATTACTTGGAAACATATGAAAATGATGAATCATCACAAATTTATGTTTGTGGTTATGCAGCCCTTGGTGTTAGAAAAAAAATTGTGAATAATTGTAACTTGTGTATTAGTTTAGTGTCTGATAACAAAGGTGTTAAAATTAATGATAAGTATTTTGATTTTCTACAAAGAGGAGGTTTGATCGTCCCCTCTGAGTCTGTAAAGTTTGTTTATTTTCATTTGTGTTCTATATTTGAATATGTTATCAATGTAAAAGCGTTACATCATAAATTTTTGGAACATACCAACCAAAAAGACTTGTTATTGTCATTAACATTTTTAAGCCTAAGATCTGGTTCATTTTATGTAGATTTAGATTCAAAATGTGTTTGTGGAATGACAAATAACAGAATATACAGTATGATTGTGGAAACACTATCAAACATTTTGTTAAATAATTATAGCAAAATGCAAAATGATCGAATCTCTACAAAAAAGAAATGTAATACAAGAAAACTGAAAACATATTGTAATTAGTAGAAATGGATTTACAAATTATTATTCTTTATATAATATTTTATGTAATCTGTGTTAGTTTTGTAAAATTTCAGTCTATTGTATGTACCTACTTGTTTTGAAAATTACCTGATTTTGATTTGCTTATCTGTATGAAAAAATGTCATGCAAGAAAACTGAAAACATTATAATTAGTAGAAGTAGTATATTAATTTACAAATTATTATTCTTTAGATATTATGTAATCTGTGTTATTATAAAATTTCAGTATATTGTATGTACTTATTTTGAAGATTACCTGATTTTATTTTCCTTATTTGTATGAATCTATATACTATTTGAAATGTCTATTGTGAATAATGGCTCTTGTATACCTATTTCTATTTATTTATTATTGTGTTTTAGATTATAAGTCTATTTTGTATCATTTGAAATGCCTGCTTTTGTTATTTTTTTTCTGTTTTATATAAATCTATTTTTACCTTTTTAAATTTCTAATTAATTGTAAATTCTACGTACAAGTATATCTTGTGTCATTTGAAAGATGCCTGCTTTTGTTATTTTTTGTTTTGTATGATTCTATTATACCTTTTTAAATTTCTCTCATTAGTATTAATTTTTGTGTTCTACGTTATAAGTTCATTTGGTGTCATTTGAACGTTGCCTGCCTTTGTTATTTTTTCTGTCTTGTATGAATCTATATAACTTTTTAATGATATAAGTCTATTTTGTGTCATTTGAACGTTGCCTGCTTTTGTTATTTTTTTGTCTTGTATGTAACTATATAACTTTTTAAATTTCTCTCATTAGTATTGATTATTTTGTTCTACGTTATAAGTCTATTTTGTGTCATTTGAGCGTTGCCTGCTTTTGTTATTTGTTTTGTCTTGTATGAAACTATATAACTTTTTAAATTTCTCTCATTAGTATTGATTATTTTGTTCTACGTTACAAGTCTATTTTGTGTCATTTGAACGTTGCCTGCTTTTGTTATTTTTTTGTCTTGTATGTAACTATATAACTTTTTAAATTTCTCTCATTAGTATTGATTATTTTGTTCTACGTTATAAGTCTATTTTGTGTCATTTGAGCGTTGCCTGCTTTTGTTATTTGTTTTGTCTTGTATGAAACTATATAACTTTTTAAATTTCTCTCATTAGTATTGATTATTTTGTTCTACGTTACAAGTCTATTTTGTGTCATTTGAACGTTGCCTGCTTTTGTTATTTTTTGTGTCTTGTATGAAACTATATGACTTTTTAAATTTCTCTCATTAGTATTGATTATTTTGTTCTACGTTATAAATCTATTTTGTGTCATTTGAACGTTGCCTGCTTTTGTTATTTTTTCTGTCTTGTATGAAACTATATGACTTTTTAAAGTTCTCTCATTAGTATTGATTATTTTGTTCTACGTTACAAGTCTATTTTGTGTCATTTGAACGTTGCCTGCTTTTGTTATTTTTTGTGTCTTGTATGAAACTATATGACTTTTTAAATTTCTCTCATTAGTATTGATTATTTTGTTCTACGTTATAAATCTATTTTGTGTCATTTGAACGTTGCCTGCTTTTGTTATTTTTTCTGTCTTGTATGAAACTATATGACTTTTTAAAGTTCTCTCATTAGTATTGATTATTTTGTTCTACGTTATAAATCTATTTTGTGTCATTTGAACGTTGCCTACTTTTGTTATTTTTTCTGTCTTGTATGAAACTATATGACTTTTTAAATTTCTCTCATTAGTATTGATTATTTTGTTCTACGTTATAAGTCTATTTTGTGTCATTTGAACGTTGCCTGCTTTTGTTATTTTTTCTGTCTTGTATGAATCTATATATCTAATATGAATCTATATTTTGTATATTTAAATAATTAAATATCATCTTTTACAAACAATTACCTTTTATTTATTAACCCGAAATTTAGATAAGTACACTTAATTATATTGTATATGCACATAATACAACCTCCATGGTCTAATTGGTTTGTCATTTATCTTCCGTCACGGGTGAATCCTGGCAGGAAAGGAATTTATTCTCATGCATTATATGCTTTTCTGGGTTGGAAACATTGGTAAGTTTGGAAAAAATTGCCTAAGGGCCAGTAAATTCGTTACTTCTGCAGGGTACAACAATGTGTTTATTATTAATATAACTGGGAAGTATTTATAGATTTGAAATCACGACATAATGTCTGATAAATTATTTTGGTGAATTTCCGACTAAAAAAATATATTCTCTTTATTTTGGAATTGGTAGTATAATTTTTTTTACAAATATATTCTCATTATTTTGGAACTATAATTATAGTAAAAAATAATTTTAAAAATATATTATGTTCTCATTATTTAGCAGTATAAAATATTTTAAAAATATATTCTCATTATTTTGGAATTAATAGTATAATTTTTTTTGTTGAAATCTTCGAAATTTAAGCTAAAACATCATTAACACGTCATGGCCAAATAGGTCTCTTTACTTTGAAATTTTAGTTCCCGCCAAATCTACAGCACGGCTTGAGAAAATAAAGATGGCGGTGGTTTTACTGTCCCGAGACACTCGTGCATTTTGCACTTTACCCACAGAAAAAATCGAATTGTACTTTTGACAGTTGTAGCCACAGATAAAATTGGTGTAGCTCATAGAACACACTAACTAGTGTAGCTCTTAAGCTCATAAACTACTGTCACTGTCAAAAGTCATTTGAAAGATTTTTTCATAAAAACGGCAATTCTTAATCGATTTCATTATTATTATATAGGTATATATATTATTTAGCATGAATTTTATATATTTATGGCGAAGCGATATCGTAAAAAAATTACGGTGAAGGTTGGTAATTAGTCCGCGAATAAACTAACTCCCGAGCTAACTCCTCAGACTTTCAAACTCTAACTATAACTCTAACGAATGTCTCTTGTCAGAAATTCTATTTCTCTCAAATAAATGTCTGTTCTACAATCTCTGTTGCATGCAGTAATATGTTATGGTACTGGTTGCATGATATTTTAAAATCTACAGCGCCTACAATTACGAAATTTGGTGCATGTAGTATATTTATTGTTCAATCCCTTATCTGTTTTCATCGAGCCCAATTTTTAAAATTCAATCAATTTTTTGCAATTGTTGTAATGACGACTCATATAAATTTGAATGATTAGATGTAGAGGCTCCATTTATTAAAAAATAATTTTCTGTATAAGATTCAAATTCATTTAGAAAGAAAAGTATGTTCCTAGGTTTATACCTAAGTGATGTATCAAATATTAATGTTGGCTGTCATAAGATTAAAAATAATAGGTATGTATAAGATTCCACCAAATTTCTTGAGCCTTTATGCCGTGGAGGTAAGCGGTTTGCGCATATTCCAACCATGCAAAAGACACAAATTTGTGACCTGCTCACCTATGTGACTAGTTCAAGTTGTTTTACGAAAACTATATTTAATTGAATCTCTAATCAATAATTTTTAATATATTTTATATATGAAAGTCTCTTTTACATTCACAAAAATGTTTGTTACTCAATCAAGCAAAAACGGCCAACAGATTTGGAGGAAATATGGCACTGGATATAGATTATATAAAATTGAAGGTATGATTGCATATATAGGTATTCTAGCACAACTGTGGAATGCGTTTAGCAATTTCAACCAAAATTGGGACACATTACTTACCATGATATGAGAAGTCTTCTAAAACTATTTTTTATACATATTTTTTTTTCATAATTTATATAAGGAAAAGTAGCGGATATGAGCTAGTAATGTATATTTGAAACTTATAGTTTACACAAAATGAAAAAACACTCAGGGAAAAAGTAAAAACAATAGAAAAATACTACATGCAATATAGACCAAGAGCCAGCGATTTTGGACTTATGTCATTTTGTACACTGGCCCTTCCAAATTTATACTTATACTAAAGTTTAAGTGTAAAGGCTGTTTTTTATGTGGTGTGTTCTTCGGAGATAACAGCCTTTAAAGCGTCGAAAATTGAAATTTCAACATGTCAGTTTTAGTATGAAAAAATAAAAACAGTTTTTTGTTTACATATTATAAATTAAATAGGTATTTTGTTTTTGTTATAACTATTTCAGAATGAAATTATAAGAGAAGATATAAAGGTTGGTAGTTATTGTGGAACGTTATGAAAACTGCTGGTGTTTGGTTTCACGATGAAGTTTTTTAAATGTGTGTTCGTGATTGTTGGGGATATATTATATAGGCTACACCGTATCCCCCCACATACTAATAAAATTTGTAAACAGTCAATACATACATTATTTATAAAACAAGAGATGATACCTTTTGTAATAAAGAATCTTTAAAGAATTACAATAAAATTGCACACATTCATTTATTTAAATTATCCTAAATATCTAAATCCTTTGTTGGCGTTGGAAGTAAAACAAATGTAAAAATAATAAATAAATTTGGAATGGTAAAATAAAACCAAAGTTTTCAGTTCTACTAATTTAATGACACTGACTAGTTTCGGTCATCCAGTGACCATTTTCAAAGTGTGAAAAAACAAGAGGTGGTTGGTGTTTATATAATATCTGGTTAAGGGGTTTGCAACATTTTTTTTTTTTTTTTTGTTTATTTATTTATTTAGTTATTTTTTTTTTTTATTTATTTATTTATTTTTTTTTTTTTTTTCTCTTTTTCCGTCAGTTCAATTAGTGTTGCTAGAAAGAACTGACAAAGAAAACTAGCAAACAAAGCGGAGCGTACAAATACAAAAAGAAATTAAATAATTCATATTGCAAAATTATTGAATGCTGCTGGAACATGGCATGATGGTGTCTGTATCTATTATTGAAGTTCTGTGACCAATGGTTGAGAACAGCAATGTAAGGATTAACTGTGTACCTGTAACAAAATATATTGGGGCAGTAAAATTCAAAAGCATTGAGTTGTTTGTTTACATAATATATAATGATAAATGGTTGGAAATACCATTCCTTATTATTGATTACTTGGTATATGAATAATATATTTATAGATTAACTGTGTACCTGTAACAAAATATATTGGGGCAGTAAAATTCAAAAGCATTGAGTTGTTTGTTTACATAATATATAATGATAAATGGTTGGAAATACCATTCCTTATTATTGATTACTTGGTATATGAATAATATATTTATAGATTAACTGTGTACCTGTAACAAAATATATTGGGGCAGTAAAATTCAAAAGCATTGAGTTGTTTGTTTACATAATATATAATGATAAATGGTTGGAAATACCATTCCTTATTATTGATTACTTGGTATATGAATAATATATTTATAGATTAACTGTGTACCTGTAACAAAATATATTGGGGCAGTAAAATTCAAAAGCATTGAGTTGTTTGTTTACATAATATATAATGATAAATGGTTGGAAATACCATTCCTTATTATTGATTACTTGGTATATGAATAATATATTTATAGATTAACTGTGTACCTGTAACAAAATATATTGGGGCAGTAAAATTCAAAAGCATTGAGTTGTTTGTTTACATAATATATAATGATAAATGGTTGGAAATACCATTCCTTATTATTGATTACTTGGTATATGAATAATATATTTATAGATTAACTGTGTACCTGTAACAAAATATATTGGGGCAGTAAAATTCAAAAGCATTGAGTTGTTTGTTTACATAATATATAATGATAAATGGTTGGAAATACCATTCCTTATTATTGATTACTTGGTATATGAATAATATATTTATAAATATTTATAGCGGTTTAAGTAGAGGTGAAGTAGAGAAATCTGTTTGTAAATTAATAAGTGTCTTGTTCATATTATTTTTTACTCTATTAATTTCTAGTATCTCTAATCTGTCTAATTTTCTCCCTTTATTACATTTATGTAGAATTTGAACATTATTGTCTATTGTAAATTCATGTTGTAGTTCGTTTAAATGGGCAGCAAAATTAGAAGTATCTTGATTTAGTCTTTTACATCTTAAATGTTCAGTTATTCTTTGTTTAAATGTTCTACCAGTTTGACCAATGTATGAACCCGTGCACGTATTGCAATTCAACTCATAGACACCACTATTGTTGACTGGATCTATTTTGTCTTTATTATTTACTAATGCTTTACCTAATGTTTTTGGGTTGTAAAAAGCAATCTTCTTTTTGGCTATTTTCTTAATTATATTACCGGTTTTTATAGATGTTTTGCCAATGTAACTTAGTTTTACCCATTTATCTGAATTTTCTGGTTGAGATGTAAGTCCTGGAGCAACCGCAGTTAGGAAGAACTTCTTTTTCTTTTTTCTTATCATGTTATGTACTAGATTATCTTTGTAACCATTGTTTTTTGCTAAGTTTTGTATGATGCTGACTTCATTATTATAATCTGTTTGTGACAATGGAACGTTTAGCAATCTATGAATTAAGGAATGAAATGTTGATAGTTTATGGGAAATGTGGTGTCTCGAATTATTGTGTATTATATTGTCACTAAAGGTTGGTTTTCTGTAGATGTTGAATTTAATGTTTTCTTTTTCAATTTTAAGAGATAGGTCCAGAAAGTTTATACTATCTCCTCCAACTTCCATTGTAAATTGTATTGATTTATTGAGCGAGTTCAAGGAATTCAAAAAAAATTTTAATTGACGGTTTGTTCCAGTCCACAAACATAATATGTCATCAACATATCTATAATAAAACACCAGTTTGTTAAAATTTGATAATTCACTGATTTTACATTCCAAATAATCCATAAAAAAATCCGCTAATATGGGAGACATAGGGCTACCCATGGCTAACCCATCCGTCTGTAAATAGAATTTGTCATTGAATTTGAAATAGTTTTGACTAATACATATATTGACTAGATCGAAAAATTCATTCAGTAATACCGGATTTAAATTTGTTTTTGATAAATAATCGTTCAAAGCTGGTTTTAATTCATGTATGGGTATACTTGTGAACAGACTCACTACGTCAAAAGAAACAAGAATACTATTTTTTGGAATTTGAACATTTTTTATTTTTTCGATTAATTCTAATGA